>CM066315.1:600000-1095000 GCA_033807775.1 Saussurea involucrata
GTTGATGATTATTCTAGATTTACTTGGGTATATTTTCTGAGAACTAAAGATGAGACAAGTGGACTGATCAAATCTTTTATTCTCAAAATTGAAAACCAATCAAATCAAAGAGTGAAAGTCATTAGATCAGATAATGGAACTGAGTTTAAATTTTTTGATCTAAACACCTTTTGTGAAGAAAAAGGAATTGAGAGACAATACAGTGCTCCTAGGACTCCACAACAAAATGGTGTTGCTGAGAGAAGGAATAGGACACTAATTGAGGCTGCTAGATCTCTGTTAGCTGATTCAAAGTTACCAATTACTTTTTGGGCAGAAGCAGTTAATACTGCCTGCTATGTTCAAAACAGAGTTTTAGTGGTAAAGCCTAAAAACAAGACACCTTATGAGCTTTTCAATAAAAAGAAACCATATATTGGATTTTTCAAACCATTTGGATGTCCTTGTACCATTCTCAATACCAAATCTCACTTAGGTAAGTTTGATAGCAAAGCAGATGATGGTTTTCTTGTTGGGTATTCATCTCAGAGTAAGGCTTACAGAGTTTTTAATACCTCTTCTAGAATAATTGAAGAAAGTGACAATGTCAAATGCAATGAGAACACACCAAATCCTATTGGTTCAGGTCCTAATTGGCTATTTGACATTGATTCACTTACTAATTCTTTGGGTTTCAGTAGTGATGTATATGCAGGACAAAGGGATACACCATCATCAGAACACAGAATTCAATCTGTGATATTTCCCCTCCCTTCCATTGATCCTGTTGAATTCTGTGAACTACAAGAAGAGGCTGAACCCATTCAGAATGAAGAAGAGAGAAGAGTAGAGGAAGAACAGCCTTCAAGCTCAAATTCCAGAGAGTCTGAAGTGACTGAAGAAGCAGCAGTAGATCCAGACTTAAATGAGTCAAATCTGGATGTGAACATACAAGAGGAACCTGGTCATCCCACAAGAACTCAAAAAACCCATCCTCCTGAGTTGGTAATTGGAGACATAGCTTCTCCCATGATGACCAGAAAGCAAAGCAGACTTCAAGAAATTCAAGATCAACAGAATACAGTTAATACTGTTCTATCTTGCTTTTTATCCCAGATTGAACCCAAAAAGGCTTATGATGCTATGAAAGATCCAAGCTGGATAGAGGCAATGCAAGAGGAGCTGCTACAGTTCAAATTACAGGATGTTTGGGACTTGGTAGACCTTCCAAAAGGTCATAGAGCAATTGGCACCAAGTGGATTTTCAGGAACAAGAAGGATGACAGAGGGATTGTGATCAGAAACAAAGCAAGACTGGTTGCACAAGGGTACACTCAGGAAGAAGGAATAGATTATGAGGAAGTCTTTGCTCCTGTGGCAAGGATTGAGGCAATCAGTCTATTTCTAGCCTATGCCTCATACATGAAGTTCAAAGTGTACCAAATGGATGTCAAAAGTGCTTTTCTGTATGGATGTATTGAGGAAGAAGTATATGTCTGTCAACCCCCTGGATTTGAGAATCCATTGCACCCTGACAGAGTATACAAGCTGAAGAAGGCTCTTTATGGTTTGCATCAAGCCCCAAGAGCATGGTATGACACTCTGTCTACCTATCTCTTGAAAAATGACTTTGAAAGAGGAGTAATTGACAAGACCCTGTTTATCAAGAGGAGAAAGAGAGGTACATTACTTGTTCAGATCTATGTGGATGACATCATCTTTGGATCCACCAATGATCAAATGTGTAAAGAGTTTGAAGAATTGATGCACAAAAGCTTCAAGATGAGTTCCATGGGAGAACTTACATTCTTTCTTGGGCTTCAGGTAAAACAGAGGAAAGATGGGATTTTTATTAGCCAATCCAAGTATGTGAAAGACATCCTGGACAAGTTTGGTTTAACAGACTCAAAGCCAGCAAGCACACCAATGGAAACACATAAACAGATCACTGCAGATCTTGAGGGGGAGGATGTGGATGTCCATCATTACAGATCAATGATTGGTTCACTCATGTATCTCACAGCCTCTAGACCTGACATTATGTTTCCAGTATGTGTATGTGCCAGATTTCAGGTTTCTCCTAAGCAATCACACCTTCATGCAGTCAAGAGAATATTCAGATACTTAAAAGGGCAACCTAGATTAGGTCTCTGGTATCCTTATGAATCCTCTTTTGACTTTCTTGCATATTCAGATAGTGATTTGGGTGGAGCCAACATGGATAGGAAGTCTACTTCAGGTGGATGTCAGTTTTTGGGTACAAGACTTGTATCTTGGCAGTGTAAGAAACAAACCACAGTGTCCTTATCTACCACAGAGGCTGAGTACATAGCTGCTGCAAGCTGCTGCTCTCAGGTTCTATGGATTCAGAATCAGATGTTGGACTATGGGGTAACATTTCTTCACACTCCAATCTTCATTGATAACAACAGTGCTATAAGCATTGTTAATAATCCAGTCAAACACTCAAAAACAAAGCATATAGAGATAAGGTATCACTTTATAAGAGATTGCAATGAAAAGAAATTAATTCAGGTTGCTAAAGTTCATACAAATGACCAGTTTGCTGATCTATTCACAAAAGCTTTTGATGTGGGTAGATTCACCTTTTTGGTAACAAGTGTGGGCATGATCAACCTAGAATAAATTCATGACTTTCTGTTTTTATACCTGTATTTCTTCATATATTTGGTGCTACTAACTCTCTTTCTCAGGATCCTCTGTTTCCCTCAGATTACCAAGTGCAGAAAAGTGTAAGTGTAGTTACTACTGCCTGTGCAGAGTTACTACTGCCAGTGCAGAGTTACTACTGCCAGTGCAGCGTTACTACTGCTAATGCAGAGTTACTACTGCTAGTGCAGAGTTACTACTGCCAGTGCAGAGTTTCTACTGCTAGTGCACAGTTAATACTGCCAGTGTTCACGTAGTTAATACTGCTTGTGTAGTTAATACTGCCCTTGTGGTTAATACTGCTTTGTAGTTAATACTGCAGGTGTGGTTAATACTGCTTTGCAGTTAATACTGCTCAGTAGTTAATACTGCTAGTGCACAGTTAATACTGCTTGTGTAGTTAATACTGCTAGTGCACAGTTAATACTGCTTGTGTAGTTAATACTGCTCAGTCATTAATACTGCTTGTGTAGTTAATACTGCCTCGCAGTTAATACTGCTTATGTCGTTAATACTGCTTTTGAAAATCTAGGGCAAATACTGCTATAAATACCCCTGTTTGCCCGCCAAAGTTCATAACGACTCTTCGCATTAACTTCTTCTTCTCTCTCTCGCTCTAACCCCTTCTCCCCAGAATCTTTGTGTTTTTCTTTCAAGAATCCTCAGGAATCATGGAGTTTGTTGATGAGCACAATGAAATAGCCATGCTTCAGAAGCCGAAACAAGCTGCGGGATTCCACGATATCGTCGATTTTCTTAAATCCTCGCACATCTCCTATGCCCTAACAGTAAGCCCAACCATCTATATCGAACATCAGACGCAATTTTGGGAGCATGCCACTGTTAGTTTCGAAGAAGGGCAGAAAACCATTCGAACAAGGGTTTGTGATAAACCCTTGAAAGTCACAGAGGAGGTTATTCGCATCTCTCTTCACTTGGATGATGCCTCAGGTATAACCTCTCTATCTTCTGATGACCTATATTCGACTTTACAAAGAATGGGGTATGAAGGTCCCATTGGTGTTTTTAAATTCTACAAGTCAAAATTTTTCAACCAATGGAGATTTCTTGTTCATACCCTGATGCACTGTATTTCCAAGAAAACTACTGGATGGAGTGAGTTCAGCAGTCCCATTGCATATGCCTTGGTCTGCTTATCCACTGCCAGAAAGTACAATTTTTCAGCTATGATCTTTAATGATCTTGTATCAAACCTGGAATCCAAAAAGCGGTTTTATATGTATCCAAGGTTTGTTCAAGAAGTGATAACTAAGGAATTGACGGAATTACCTCAGTTTGATGAGGTATATGTACCAAAATCCCCTAAAGGGAATGTTTTTTCAAATATGAAAAGACTTCCTAGGGACTCGGAAGGAGTTGACACACCATTGTTCTCTACAATGATGGTTGTGTCCCACACAATTGAAGGTATGGCATCAGGGTCAAGGCCCTCATTAGACACACCCACTGATGACCAATCCCAACCTTCCATCTCAAAAGACATCCCTCAGTCCATTCTTGAACGACCCACTCCCACAATAACCAAAAGGTTTGAAAGAAGAAAGGTACACAAGGTTCCTTCCCTTGATGTATCTCCTACGAGCCCGAAGCCTTTAAGCCCTCTGTTGGAGCATTCTCCAATGGAGAATATCGATAGGGTAACCACAGGGGTGTCTCCCAACCCCAAGAAGGTGATCACTAAGGAGAAGGTTGAGCATGTGAGTCGCAAGGCTGCCACTACTTCTGCTAACAAAGAGAAGGCCAGTGGTAAAATAGCTAAGACCTTCCTCACGGCAACTCAGGGTGAGAAATCATCCAGAGGTCCCAGGTGCCAAGAACCCATGGGGGCAGGTAGTGCTTTTGCTAGGCAAAAGACACCTGCTAAAACTTCCAATGATCCTGTAATGGAGGTAAACACTTCTAAACCGGGTGAGGATAGATACACTTATGAGGAATTGATGGATACTATTGCCAATATAAACCTTGATGTCCTAAATCAGCAGCAGGAAATTGAGGAACTCAAAAAGGTGGTCCTCTATCAAAACTCCAAGATAGAGAAGAATAAGAAGATGATCACAAAGCTACTACACAGAAGGAAGAAAGCACAGTTTGTCCTTAGAAGAAGAAACCCAACCAATGATGCTCCCAAAAAGGGGGAGTCAGAGGATGAGTTGAACATGGAGAGTGCACAGGAACAGGGGGAGCAAGTGAATGAATTTGCTGAGGAAAGTACAAAGGAAGCTGAAAATGTTCAAGCAACAGAAACCATAGCAGCAGAAACGACAGCAGCAGAAACTACAACAGCAGCAGAAACCACAGCAACAGAAACTGTTAATGCTGCTGAGTTTGAACAAGCAGTAGAAACAGTTAATGCTGCTGAAGGCCAAAAAGAAGAAACAGCAGAAACCTTTGCAGAGGCAGTAGAAACAGAAAAAGCAGCAGAAACTGAGAAGGAAGCAGTAACTACATCTCAAGCTGAAATTGATGAAGAAGTATACTGGATTGTGAAGAACAGTGTTGAAGCAGCAGCATTACATGTTCTAAGAGAAGCAGTAACAACCATAGCAGCAGAAATGGTTATTGCTGCTGAAAAACTTAAAACAGCTGAACCAACTCCTGAAGCTGTTAAAACTTTTAACAGAACCAAGATGATGTCAAAGAAAAGACCAAGAACCAAGCCCATAACTTCAAAGAAGAAAAATGAAAAGAAGCCAAGGGTGGAACCAACTGCAGAAGAGGCCCAGGAGGAAACAGTGAAAGAAAAATCTGATCCAAAAGTTGCTGAAGAAGAAGTGGCAACTCCATCAGGGCAATCAAGCAATGTACAATCACAAACTGATGCCCAATGTGATTTGTATATTACTGTTGTTGACTCTAACCCAATTCAGGCTGAACCAATATCGTCTAAGGCTCCTGAAATCATCTTTTGGGACACTTTGAAAGATGGTAGAAAGGAGTTCATTAGGATAAAAAGAGCAGATGGAAAATTTGAAGTCTTTTCAACTTGGGGAAAAATTGTTAGAACTTGCTCAAGATCAGACTTAGAAGAGATGTTCAAAGTTGGGATGAGGCTATATGAAAACATGCTGACTGAGCAAGGGATGTCAATCTCTAAAATGGTACTTGAATTCTTGTGCCAAATGTTCAAACCTGAAGCAGTTCAGTATAGGATAAACACACAGTTTCAAACCATTACCAACTGGATGCTCTATGAAAACTGTGGAGTATATGTCATCTCCCTTGACTCTGCGACTCATGAATACTATCTGGTGGATGAAATATACAAACACAGCATGAAGAGGCTGAAAGGAATGCTACATGCTAAGTTGACCTGCAACAAGGATTCAACAATGGGTAGATTCTTGGTAAAAAGGATTCTCAATCAAAGTCTGGGATTGAATCCTAATCTAGGCATGTATGATTAGGTTTTGGAAGCATCATCTGAAGAACTTGACTTCTTTCCTAAAAGTCAAGTTAGGGGGAGATTGTTGGGAACTGAAGATATGCTAAGTATGGTTAGTACTGCCAAGACAATTTTACTACTGCCAGTTCTTCATTAATACTGCTTATGTGAAGTTACTACTGCTAGACACAGTTACTACTGCAAGTCAAGGTTACTACTGCTAGACGAAGTTACTACTGCTAGACAAGGTTACTACTGCTAGACAAAGTTACTACTGCAAGTCAAGGTTAGTACTGCTGGTGCATAATTGAATATCTGTTAGTACTGCTGGTGCATAATTGAATATATGTTAGTACTGCTCATGATTAATACTGCTGGAGTGATGTTAATACTGCTGGAGATGAAATCGGTTAATACTGCTGAAGATTGTTAGTACTGCTCATGAAGAATGAAGGTTAATACTGCTGACTTGATAAGTTTGGTATGCGATACTTTTGGAGACAAAGAAGGAATTGAGCAAGATATGTTTAACGAAGATTTAGAAGATCAAGTTACTTTTTGATAGTTATCTTGTAATTATTCTTGTATAAATAGTATTGATAGATAGCTATTAGAATATACACAAGAGACGTGAGAGTTTCAATTTATACATTCTGCAAAAGATATTCTGTGAGAAGATATTGATTCAAGAGAGAATTAACCTCAAGGTGTAAGAACCCTATTTCTAGAGAAGTAGAAGTCGTCTTGTTGAGCCTGTTCAACAAGATTGAGGTTTGGTTGTTAATATTGTGATTCGAAACAGTGAATACAAAATTGTGAATTTTCTGTTACATTGTTCTTGATTGTGAGAATTAAAGTTCTTTTCCGCAGATTCTTTAATTCTGAATTCTAAGTGTTTATTGTCTTGTTAAGATTCGATCCTGACAGTTTATATGAGATGTATGCATACATTGTGTGAGGTGTAAATTGGCTAAGTCGGGGGGTGTGGCCCGCCAGCTCGTGCCGGGAGGTGTGACCCGTTTATGCCATGGAAAGTGTGACCCTGTAAGGCAGCATGAGACTGACTCGCTGTCACCCTAGGGTGACTTCAGGGTGCCAATTTACGGGTGCGGACTTTATCCGTGAATGATTTTATATGAACAGATATGTGGATGTTTTATACTGAAATTTATAAACTGTTTTAAATGTTTTTGAGAACTGTTAAGAGGGACTCACTAGACCTCATGGTCTAACCCTCGCATTTTCAATTAAAACCTTTTCAGGAAAACAGGTAACGAAAGGCTCTGGCAAGTGAGCAGGGCGGTTAGCGAGGAAGCTCGGTAGTGTAGTGACACTATAGTTCAGTTTAGTATTATTCTCAGTTGTGTAGGTTGTTTCCGCCAACCAGATTTTGATATTATGTAAGAAATTTTGGGACCCGTTTTTGGGACATCTTATTTTATAAAGCATAAGATAATTTAAACTCTTTTATTTACAGTCTTTTAACCCTTAATGTCCTCTGATAAACTAAGTGATAACCTAGTCACTTAATTACCTCTTATTTCCGTCCAACACCATTCTTTCGATTTGAACATCGGTTTTAGCCTAGATGCACCCTGAATTGTAAAAACACGAAACATGAAGATTGTAGATATGTGTTTTGGCTTTCCAGAACATCTTGAATCGGTTAAGTCGGCGCTTAGGTGTGTGAGATATGATTAAAACTCCACGACCTCGCAAATCTGCAACATCCTTTTGTTTCTTATTTTTTTTTCCGTCATTCGATCATCGATGCTCATTTCAATCGACGTACTTAAGTTGAATTTTTTGAGGGATAAAATCGCCAATTATATATATTCAGACGTTTGTCAGTTTACAAATTATAACAAACAATAATTGATTCAGATTTCAGCACCACCTCTTAAAAATCAGAATTAAATCAGACTTCATACTTCAACACATTTTAAAACACAAATGCCACCTTATATATACTTGGTCTAGTCCATGAAGTGATTTAAGAAAAAAAAATATTTGCGAAAAGGTTTCGAAAATTTATTATATTGCTCCTTTTTTTTTGAAACCCTGGATTTACGGGACAACTTAATTTCGCACACCGATTAATCCTCGGGCGACCACGAATGACATGGAGTCATCGTAGGTGAACCTCCATGGCCACAAGGGCTTCGGCAACGCCTGATGGGTAGATAAGATTTTCCACTACATCTCCAAAGGCTTTACGAGTGCTCCTTTTGTTATCATAAGCTACATACTTCGTAAATATATTTGTAAACTATTTACGTAAGTTTGCAAAAACCATTTTTACAAGGTTACGAGATTTTACGAAAATCATCTCTTCTCATTTTTTTGATGTTTTGTATAATACTAATCATTGTTTAGCGAAGAAAATGAAACACATGCACATATTTTGTTTTTATTTTATTTTATGTTTATAGATTCCAATTAATCTCTATATAATTTTGTCATACTAAATGCTGGTTCGACATTGGAAATTAGAGCTACAAACTGGTTATCGGTTTTTGAATTGTGCATCAACACCAGCAACAAAGAAGCAAATTATACTCATCCAAAGGATTTTCAGAATCAAAACCTTGATTCAAACTTCAAAATCAAAAATCGAGGAAGGAACACAGTTACCCTAAAAAAAGCAAGTAAAACAAACTAAATCAAACGAACTCAGTATATCCCACATGAACGTGGGTTATGAGAAGGGTATAACATCTCTAATTCGGTTGTAACTGCCCTTCAATCTTTTCCATTAACGCTTCTTACTGTTAAACCGTAGTAACCGTCTATCTCTTAGATAAATATGTAAAAACGAGAATCTGGGTATAAACGTCTCGATTTTCATAGCCTTTGAAAAGAGAGAAAAACTCAAGAATTATCCCGATACTCAATTCGTGAACCCAAGGATAATAATAAGGTTTGAGTTAATTATTGTATTTGAAAAGTATTTTCATACACGACTCTTGAGATTATCCAATCTAGCTATTCATCATCTCCATATATCCCGGTTCCTAATAACCGGCCTCTACCGCAAAGAATAAAGTGGATTTTTTGGTGAAAAGCTAGCTTTGGCTTGTGAAAAGTGTGACAAAAAGAGAGAAAACTCCCGACTCACAAAAAGAAGAATAAATTCAAAGAACACACAGAACGTTAAGAACACATTCAAGAAAGTTATAAACTCGCCAAGCTCATTCATATTCATATCTTCATATCCAAAGTCATATCTTCCTATTCATATTCATATCTTCATATTTATATTCATATTTTCATATTCATATCCAAAGTCATTTCCTCATCCTTGTGGTTGTTCAAAAACTCGTTGGTCGTTCATCAGCCTTGACGACGGATCCTCCATAAAAACCTCTTCTGGTTGAATGAAACTCGTTCCTTCCCCATCCCTATCATATCTTCGCCATATTATATGTGAAAGCAATTGCAATGGACTAGGAATATTAGTCAGCCATCAAGTTTGTAAACATAAATCGTGGAATTTGGACGCCATTTTTTAATTAATGGCCCTTCTGTTCAGTTGGATCGCTTAAATCTTTAATTAAGTATTGTTAAAAGGTAAGGTTTATACCATTTATACCAATCTTGACATTGTACTAACTTAAGATAGTTGTATTGTTGTTTGTTGAATGTTTAGGGACCAAAGTTAGGAAACTAAAATACTTTTGGATGGCGCCTCACTTCTTGTGAAACAACAAGGTTAGCGGAGCAAGGTTATTGAAACTTGGAGGACTAAAGATGAAAGTTTGAGCTGGAGTATTTAATGATGAAGTCACCGGGTGTTTAACGCAACACAAATCATTTTCTCTTTTTTCATTTAGAAGTTTTCTCTCGTTTCTTTCTCTATCTAGATTTAGGGTTTTCTGTATCTAGTTAGGGTTTGTATTCATTCTCATCTTCATATCTCTTGAAGGTGTTTGTATATTGTTTGTATTAGTTTGTTAATAAGATGATGTTAAGTATTTGAACATGGTATCAGAGCGCAAACTCCGATCCTCTTCTTCCCTAACATCATCGTGTTGGTAAGCTACCGTGTTCAAAATATTTTTCCAAAAGTTTCAAATCTTTTCATCTGTTGATTCTTAAATAAATCTTCTAAACAGATTTGTTATTTTTGGTTTCATCTCTTGTTTGTCGCTAGTCTTCTTAGTCTCGTTGTTATCTTTTTAGATCTCAACGATTTCTGAGATATTGTTACTTAGTCTCGTTGTTATCTTTTTAGATCTCAACGTTTCCGAGTTATCGTTACTTAGTCTCGTTGTTATCTTTTAGATCTCAACGATTTCTGAGATATTGTTGCTTAGTCTCGTTGTTATCTCTTTAGATCTCAACGTTTCTGAGTTATTGTTGCTTAGTCTCGTTGTTATATTTTAGATCTCAACGTTTCTGAGTTTGATTGTTGCTTAGTGTTGTTGTTATCTCTTTAGATCTCAACGATTCTGAGTTTTTTGTTACTTAGTCTCATTGTTACTTTTTAGATCTCAAACTATCTGAGTTGTTGTTGGTCTTCATCCTCTTGGATCTGAGTTCTTGAAGGTTCTTTGACGATTGTCATTCACTTCACTCTTAGATCTGGATGAGTCCTGTTCTTACTTGCGATATTTGTTATTGATCTGTTTAAGATCTGTTCTGTTTTTGGTTACCTTTTGTCATACATGATTGATACATGATATTGGTTACATTCTGTTTACTCGTTGTTATCTTTTTAGATCTCAACGTTTCTGAGTTATCGTTACTTAGTCTCGTTGTTATCTTTTAGATCTCAACGATTTCTGAGATATTGTTGCTTAGTCTCGTTGTTATCTCTTTAGATCTCAACGTTTCTGAGTTATTGTTGCTTAGTCTCGTTGTTATTTTTTAGATCTCAACGTTTCTGAGTTTGATTGTTGCTTAGTGTTGTTGTTATCTCTTTAGATCTCAACGTTTCTGAGTTTTTTGTTACTTAGTCTCATTGTTACTTTTTAGATCTCAAACTATCTGAGTTGTTGTTGGTCTTCATCCTCTTGTATCTGAGTTCTTGAAGGTTCTTTGACGATTGTCATTCACCTCACTCTTAGATCTGGATGAGTCCTGTTCTTACTTGCGATATTTGTTATTGATCTGTTTAAGACCTGTTCTGTTTTTGGTTACCTTCTGTCATACATGATTGATACATGATATTGGTTACATTCTGTTTACTACTTCAAAAATTTGTAACAAAATTTCTTTTGTACCTTTTGTGTATTACTGGAGTGTACTACTTGATTGTTCAGTTGTTCATTAGCATTGTGTGCATGTGAGACTTTGTTGAGGTCTTGTACTACTTGATTGTCCAGTCGTTCATTAGCATTGTGCGCCTGTGAGACTTTGTTGAGGCCGTGTTTGTCTAGATTTGATCAGATCTGATCTTATGATGGTCTATATGGACGATGTCCTCCATCTCAGACTCAGATCGTGACTCTATCTAGTTTCTTCTTGTTTTTGTTCAGGTTTGGATTCTGATCTCTGATCCATCAGAGATCTGACTTTTGTTTCCGCTGTGCTACTCGTCAAATACTCACTGATTTTTTGTAAGTGCTTATTATCTTATATCAGCGCTTATCACATCACTTCATCAATATACTACAAGACCTTTGTAAGTTTCCTCATCTCTCTCATCTTCTGTGTGAACTGTTCCTTTCTCTTTCTGCTTTTGGTGGCTGAGAAGTTAGCTTGACCTACCATCATTGAGTGGCAAGGAATCCTGCTAATTAAGCTTCTTAGTTTATTCACCCTGTGTGTTTTTGTTCCTCTGCTGATATCATGGCTGGAGGAGAGGCATCCGAAAATACAGAAGAGCTATCTCTTATAGCTAAGCTGGATTTTGGAGATCCTTTATACCTCCATCCTAGTGATACCACTGGAGCTTCTATTTTAAGTCTAAAATTGACTGGTACTGAGAATTATAGAGTTTGGTCATGTGCTATGGTTCTTGCTTTGGAAACCAAAAATAAGCTTGGTTTTGTTAATGGTTCTGTTATTTGTCCTACTGAAAATGAAACTCTGGGAAGACAGTGGGATAGATGTAATTCAGTTGTTCTGTCTTGGATTCTTGGTTCTATATATGAGGACTTATTTGTTAGTCAAGTGTTTTCCAAGGTTGCTTCCGAAGTTTGGGAAGAACTAAAGGAAACATATGACAAAATTGATGGATCAGTTACTTTTAATCTGTATCAGAAAATCAATTGTTTAAATCAAAATGGTGTTTCTGAGTATTATCACAAATTAAATTCTCTTTGGAAACAATTTGATGCATTAATAAAGCTTCCTTCATGTACGTGCAATGCATCTCATGAGTTTTCAAAGCATAATCAGCTAATAAAACTGATGCAGTTTCTAATGGGGCTAGATGACATGTATATTCACATAAGAAGTAATATTTTAACAACTGAACCTCTGCCCTCAGTTAAAACTGCATTCTCTTTGGTATCAAGAGAGGAATCTCATTGTGGGATGTCTCGTTCATCTTCTGATACCAAAGGTCAAAATTCTGCGTTTTTTTGGAAAAGCTTTTAATACTAAGAAACAATCAGGAAAAACTCCTCTTGTGTGTAAACATTGTGGACTAAATGGACATACTATTGATAGATGTTTTAAATTGATTGGTTTTCCTAAGGATTTTCAGTTTACTAAAACTAAGACTAATCAGTTTCCTAAGTCTTCATCAAGCAATGCTTGCACCACTGATAGTTCTGGCAAGAGTCAGAACTCTTCGTCCTCTCTCACTGAAGAACAAATAACCAAATTACTGTCTCTCATTGATCCAAAACAATCTGAGAGAATTGTTGGCAATATGGCTGGTATGTTCTATGCTAACACATCTACTATTTCTGCCTTGTCATCCAAATTAAACAAATCTGGTTGGATTATAGATTCAGGTGCTAATCAGCACATGACATCTTCTGTGGCTTGTTTGGAAAATGTAGTAGACATTTCTGATTTAATGTTAAAGGTAACACATCCTAATGGTGATGAAGCCATAATCAATAAAATTGGAAATTTTAAACTAAATGACAAAGTTACCTTGTTTGATGTGTTAGTTATTCCAGATTTTCATGTTAATTTGTTGTCTGTTCATAAGATTGCTAGAGATAGCAAGATTTTTGTGGGATTTAATGAATTTAAGTGTTTCCTAATTCAGGATTTACCTGCAATGAAAGTTGTGGGGACTGGTAGTGAACGAGGAGGTCTTTACTTCTTTGATCATGTTACCAAAAGTAAATCTTTTGTTCCATGTTCTAATCATAGTGTGAATTTGTCCCACATGTCTATTTTTTGTAATGTTTCACATCAACTATGGCATAGCCGTCTAGGACACCCAGCTGATCAAGTTCTAAATGTTTTAAAACATAAGTTGAATTTAGGGAATAGTTTGAATGCTGGTCCTTGTGAAATCTGCCATAAGGCTAAACAGGCTAGATATAAATTCAGTCTTAGTGATCATACTACTAAAAGTCTTGGTGATTTAATTCACATTGACTTATGGGGTCCTTATTGTGTGGCAAGTAGAGAAGGGTACAAGTATTTCTTAACTATAGTTGATGTAACACCTCAAATTTCCATTGTTATGTATTTATATTTGAATGGGGTCGATTTGTATTTTAGTCTAAATTTTGGACCTTTCGTGAAATGTGAACTCCAGGGTCGAAATGGTATTTGGACCAAAGTTTAAGTTATGTATGAAAATTGAATTTGGAGGGTGATTCTGTCATTAGTTGAAAGTTGAGTATAGATAAAGGAGGGTTATCTGAATTGAGAAATATCTCAATTCACTTTTGCTGGAGTCGGTCAAATACAGAGAGAAAGAAGAAGAGAAAGAGAGGAGAAGAGTTGGAACTGTGGCTTCTTGTGGTAAGGGTTTTGAATCACCTTACTTATTTTCTTAATCAGTTTGGTAACATCAAGTTGGAATCATTTTCCAATAGGTTGTTGAATCAGAGAAAAGAAGGATTTTGATTTCTGGGTTAAAGGCTTCATACAGGTGAGTTCATCTTCTTTCAAATATTTTTAATTGAAATTGAGTAAGTTATTGGGTACAAACTATCTGAATGATTTGGTATATATGTATTGAAATGAATTCAACCAAGAAATGGAACTTAGAAGAGTTTTTAGAGCAAATTCGACGTGCAATCGAATACCCAGTATCGAGGTCCCGGAGTATAGTTCCGGATTTGAGTGGATCCGGTATGGGTTCCGGAAATCGAATAGGATCCGAAATTTAAGTTGGGAATCCGGAATTGGACGATTCGGAATGGATCCGGAATTGGACGATCCGGAATTGATCCAGAATTGGACGATCCAGAATTGATCCGGAATAGGATGTGATCCAGAATGGATCCGGAATCGGTTGTGATCCGGAATGGATCCGGTTTCGGTGGGGATCCAGAATGGGATCCGGTTTCTTTTGGAATCCAGTTAGGGATCCGGTTACAATTTAGGATCCGGATTCGATTTTAGTTTCGGTTTCAATTGGGTATTGGTTTCGGATAGTTCCGAACTTTGAGTTCGGAATACTTTTCCGGATATAGTTTCCGGATGTATTATCAGGTTAGCGGAACCCCCGTGCTAAGTCACCGAAGGGGGAACAT
This sequence comes from Saussurea involucrata, assembly GCA_033807775.1. NCBI lineage: Eukaryota > Viridiplantae > Streptophyta > Magnoliopsida > Asterales > Asteraceae > Saussurea > Saussurea involucrata. The sequence goes on from CM066315.1 coordinate 614,671, forward strand.
TTCAGGATAAGGATACGATAGGTTATCTAGTACTCTTAGGGTGCGTTTGGTACGCATACTGGATGGGACGGGACGGGACAAAAAAAATAGTCCCATGTTTGGTAAGCCATAGGACAAAAATGACATGGGACAACATGGGACAAAATGTTAATTTCATGGGACAAAACTAGTAATTTTTTGTTCCACCAAAATAGGTGGAACAACATGGGACTAAACTTCATATTACCATTGTACCCTTTTTTCACATCATCGATCATAACCCTAATCCAAAATTTTCTACAGACGACTTCGTCTCCTCCAGCCTCCATCTCGTTCGACTTCATCTCCTCCAGCCTCCATCTTGTTCTTTCTGCAGACGACTTCATCTCCTCCATCTCTCCATCTCGTCTTCTACACAGGTACGACTTCATCCCCTCCATCTCTCCATCTTGTCGACGTCATCTCTCCATCTCTTCTTGATTGCTACTGTCGATTTCAACTGTGAGTTAGAAAAAATTGATTTTTTCTTGATGTTGCTACTGTCGATTCCAACTGTGAGTTAGAAAAAATGAATTTTTTCTTGATGTTGCTACTGTGATATTGATGGTGGCATCTAATTGTGAATTGAAAAGGTAATTTATTACTACTATGATGCTGATGGTGACAAAAATCAAAATTTTCTTTGAGCCTAATTTCTTGCTACTTACTGTCAATTTCAACTATGGAATGACATCTAATTGTGAATTGATTTTTTTTTAATTGTGAATCTAAATTTTTTGTGATAGAATTTGTGAATTAAAAGGCCTTTTTAATTGAACGGCTATTTCATAGAATTTCCTACTGTGATTTTGAAAGGTTGTTTTTAATTGTGAATGGTTTCTTGTTTTGTGAATTTTTGTAGTGATAGCTCGGAACTAATTGGTTGTACTCGTTAATGTTTGGAAGAAACCAACCGAGCTAAACAAGCTAGTGGAAGAAACCAATTGTTACATTCGAAAGGTTTTAAATTACGTATGTATTTAGAATTGTTGTGTTAGAATATTTATAAATCATTTATATATATTTAAAAATAGCGTTAATATTATAGATATAGTTATTTAAATATATTTTGGTTGATATGTGTCATTTATAATCATTATATGATATAAAATAACATTAAACAACGCTTAAGGGCAATCTGGTCATTTTAACAGTTCTGTCCTGTCCTGTCCAGCTTACCAAACACAAAACAAACAATTAGTCATGTCATGTTCTAGTCGTACCAAACGTAGGACAGACAATTAGTCATGTCCTGTCCTGTCCAGTCCCGTCCCGTCCCATCCAGTCTGCGTACCAAACGCTACCTTAGAGTTGAGAATATGATACGAGATGTGGCGTGATATGTTGTTATACATATACGCTAGTAAGTGTAATGGATCCATAGGCACTGGTAGTGTTGTAACGTGGAATAGGCATAAAGTAAATTGTAATTCCCGTTGACCTGAAATGTGGAATAGGCATAAAGTAAATTGTAATTCCCATTTCGTAAAGGTGATGTGAAATGAGGAATAGGCATAAAGGAAATTGTAATTCCTATTTCATAGTGAAATGTGAGATGTGGAATAGGCATAAAGAAAATTGTAATCCCCATTTCATATTGTGAGTAGAAATCTGAGAATGGGCATAAAGTAACTTGTAATTCTGATTTCTATGGGAAGGTCAGAGATAGGCATAAAGCAAATTGTAATCTCTACTTCCACTCCAAGAAATAGGCATAAAGTAACTTGTAATTTCTTGGATATGAGCGATGATCTAGAATCTGAAATGATTCGTAGTAGGCTCTCGAATGTGATGATATGACTTTCTGAATATTAGTCATACTCATGGAATCGGGTATGTTCCCGTTATCACAATATGAGTATGTGTACGGTAAGAATGGTGGCTGACAGTGCTTTGAATACACCGATAGACGTGTGATAATTAAACCTCAACGCAAGTATACATCGAGATCTAATGTCGTCTTTCAAGTAATAAAATGGTAAAATACCAGATATCGTTCCCACAGAGATTGGAGTAAAAGCGTAATAAAAGTCTAATAAAAGAAATGATTTCCAAGGATCAATTCGAAGATAATATTTTTGTTGGATTTGTCACAGATTATGTTGAACAATTAATAAAGAAAGCAAGGGTGTAAAATATAGGGGTGAAGCTTAATTATAAATTCCAGCATACCAATGCTGTGGGCAATGCTACAACATTGGTTTCTCAATACTTAATTTCACCATCTACTTTTCAGGATGCCCTTCCGGATCTTCAACATTATACTACTGATCTAGCTTTCAATCAACCCATTCCTGGTGTTGTATCAGGACTATCAATAGCAAATGATGCCTTCCAAGTATATGGATAAACAAATTACTTTGTTTAAAAATCACTCTTCCAAGTTGATCCCATATCGGTTAAGTTGACGTGTTCTGAGTGGTCCATTCCTGATACGCACTCTACACTTTTACCATCATGACGATGACCAACTTATCGAGCAAAATCAACCCAGAAAAGACAGAGACGACAAATTCCTTTGTCAGTAGCTCTTCCAAGTCTTACTTCATTTGTCATTCGGATTGACGTGCATATCAATGGCTCATTCCTGATGCCATGGCACTTTAACACTTTCAAAGTGATCAAAACGTCACGAAGTAAACTTATCTTTATAAAACTTAACACGAAATGGTGAACATCATTATTGAGAAATAATGTCCACATTTCTTTATAATTAAAACTTCACCCTTTAATCTCACACCTAAGCTATAAAAATTAGCTACTCATACTTGAAATTAAATTGCAATAAATGTAAATTACTGAAATGAAAGACATAATATAAATGACTTGAATGTAAATGACAAGAATGTAAAGTGCAATAATTAAAAGCAAGAAGGAAGTGCAGCAATGTTGTCAGCAATGCTGCAGCAACTCATGCATATAAGCTATAAAAAGAAGAAGATAACTTGCATAAACTTAAAGAAAGCATAAAGATGATTTCCAATCAGTTGTGAACTGATCCAAAAATCGATTTCTAGACAAATGTCTTGCACCTCTATTTAAGCAAAGAGGTGTGGCACAAATGTAAAAATCCAAACTATTATCTTCTAATGTACCTTATAAGTACATGACATTGTACTAACCTTAGACAAAAGCTAACTACATAGTACTTGTTCCATTACAACCAAATTGAACTAGACTTAAGGATTAACTATCTAGTTAGTTGGTGTTGTCTTGCATTCTTCTCAAAAGATGACTCTTCCATGCCATCGAACTAGCTCCCATCTTCCAGCCATCAATGGTGCAACATCCAGTAGCAACAACAATCTGTTTTAGGAACAAATTAGCCACTTTATGTTGTAAAAACAAGCAAAATCAATTACTTAGCTCCATGATTAACAAAGATGAAAATAAGATAATAAAATGACTCAAAGTTTGGGATAAAACAAAATATTCTATCTAAAAAGATAAGAAAAACACACAATATGCATATCACACCCTCAAATTTAAAGTGTTGCTTGTCCCCAAACAACTAAAAGACCAAAAAAAATTTGACTCAACTTTTGAACTTTCTTGCAAAATCTAAGCATTAAGTGCACACATATTGTAGTCCCTATTACATATAGTTCATAGCCTTTCATAAATCCCTTAGCAACCAACCATGCATAATTGTGTGTATGAATCATAGGCTAGCACTAGTCTTTTCTTTGTTAGCCACAATACAACCACTGTTTAGGATCACTAGGACTTTATGGGGTCACTCTTTTTGGCTTTTCTCACATTGCCTTTTCTCTCAACAAAATTTCACAAAATTTTTCAAGTTTTTGGCACTTTGTGCTCTTTTTGCTGTTTTTGTGTACCTTGCCCCTATGGGACATTTTTGGCACTTCTTTGATCACAAGATTTTCAGATTAGAGCTTTGCTCTTTTGTATTGAATTTCTTTCTTTTTAAGGTGTAACCCTCATTTTAGGGTGTAACCCTCATTTTAGGGTGTAACCTTCCCACCCTCAAATTTAGAATGTACAATGTCCCCATTGTACCCCATTAAGTGTTTGAGTGTTTAAAGGCTACAAAAGGCTATGCAAATTGAAAAGATGGCCTAGATCATTCTCCTAAATGCATGTAGGTCATATTGGTCATTTTGTGTCCCAAGAAGATGAGTTCTAGTTCTAACAGGAACACAACAGCTAGCAGGTTGGCATGCATCACAGATTTATTATGGATATGAACACAAGAATTGAAATTACCAATGTGTGATTTTGCAAGATAAAATAAACCTAAAAATGAAAATTTTATCCCAGACACAATAATAAAAATTATGGAGGCTAAGGAAGTGATTTTCACCTGCCCTACTCCATAAGAGTAGGCTGTGGATTCTCCTGGACAGCTTCTGATGTTGCATTGGATACTACAGCAATAGTGTTGGTTGCTGTTGTTGATGTGGCTTTCAATGCTGCAGCATCAGCATGCTGCTCTCCCTGCTCCAAGCTGTCTTTTGCTTCTTTAAGCTGTTTGTTCTCCTCCACCAGCTTCCTGTTCCTTTCTTTCAGCTTCCTTACCTGATTCAACACCTTGGTCATCTTCAGTCCTTTCTTTGATTCCACTCCTTGCTTGAGCTCTTTCTTCACAGCTATCAACTCGGTTTTCAACCCTTCAACCTATTCTCTTTGCTTTACCAAATCGTTCATGATGGCACTGTTCTGAGCACATAGAGTCTGCAATATCCCCATCATATCACCGTGGCTTGACTTTTCATGCCACAACCTCGACACACTTTTTGTATCAGTCTGCCATTTTTCATCCCCTTCTTCTTGGATATCATCTTCCTCGTATTGGGGCACTCCAATAGCAGCTAGGAACTAGGACAATAGACTAGGAAAGATAAACTTTCCTTGGTTTCGTGTGGCTGAATACCTGAGGGATTTGCAGATGATGTCACCGGTATTCACCTTCTGTCCTGTCATGATACAATAGAGAAATACCATCCTCTCACAATTGATTGAGCTGTCATGGGTAGTTGGGGAGAGTGAGCTTCGAATGAAACTCATCCACACATTAGCATCAGGCAGTAAATTGATGGCTTTAAAAGTCCTAAGCCTATAATTAGCATGATCCTCCCACTTGACTTCGGGTTTCCCTATGACTTTGATCATATCATTTAATTGTCTCTTTGTGGCTGTTCCGGTAAGTGTATCAAAGGCAGAGGTAATGGGTGTGGTGATTTTAAGGTAGTTGTTGATGGATTCTGCATTTAGGGGGAAACCTATGCCTCTAACAGTGATGATATCGGTCTTATTTTGAGATAGCTCAGCATAAAACTCTCTAACTAAAGTGAGGTTATAAGAGAGTTTTACCTCACACAGCAGCTCCCATTCTTGTTGGTTTATCACTTTGTTGATAAACTCAAACTCCTTTGTACTCTTGGAATCAAATCCCCTATCAATCAATGCACACTTTTTCTTTAAGTTCTCACAAGCTTGCCTTGCCTCAGAGCTGCTGAAACCATCATTCAAACGTTTGGGTCTTGAAATGATGTGAGGTCCAGTTTGCTTAGATGTTCCAGCCTCTGGATGCTCTGTGGATGCTCCAGCATTGGACTTTCTTGCAACAGCCCTTGGTTTCTTTGTTCTTGGTGGCTTGGCAGCAAGAGTTTTCCTTCGTAGTTTCTTGGTTTTGGGCTCAGGACCTGTAGAGTTAGTAATGGTAGTGTCCACAGGGTCCGAAACCTTCCTTTTGGTAGGATTTGCTTCTGGTTCCTCAACAGGGTTGTTGGGAACCTCCATGGAAACAGGCTCATTAGCTGGATGTTGTGTGGATGCTTCAGCATTAGTGGTATTTGGGCATTCCTGTTCCATCTTGGGTACAAATAAATCGTCAAAATCCATATAGTCCCAATTATCCCACTCAGGCTCATCTAAAACTGTGTTTGGTTGATATATGGGGGGAGTCCTTGGGTCATCAAAATGCCAAATTAAGAGCAAATGGTGTTGTGTGTGTGCATTGTGGATGTCTACCTCATCATCAGAAGTGAGATAGTCCTCAACTAAGACTGAAAGATTTGAAAATACCTCATTTGCATCCATATTAAGGTCGGGGAGAGTGTTTTTGGAAGTGGATGCTTCTGATGCTTTTTCCCCTGCATCTTTGGATGCCCCTGTTTCTGTTGCTTCAGTTGGGCTTATCACCACAGTGGGTGATGCAAGAGTAGCACCCTCCTCAGTGGTGTTAGGAGGTGTTTGGACATTGTGCTCAACTCTTGGTGAGTTTAGAAATGATGTAGAAGCATCACCCACAGTAGGATTCTCGTTGGGTGAAATTTCAGAAAAGGGGGTTTGCGAGTGAGGGTTTTCGATGTGAGTAGTAGGGTTCTCATTCGTATTAGGATTTTCGGTTTGAGAAGGAGTTTCAACAAGAGGATTGTCGACAGAAGTAGGAGGGGAAATGGTGTCGGGCTCGAGGTCGACCACTTCTGGTTCAGTGTTCGAAGGGGGTCGAAACACAGCCCTCTGTCGAATGCTTCTGCGAGTGGGGTGTTCGCCATCTCTCACTGCAGGTATTTTGACTCTCGCCATCGATTTTAGGTGAGGATTTCGGAGCTTCGTCGGAGGTTATGGTGGTTGCAGGCGGTTTTCGTGCGAGTGGGAAAGGGAAGAAGAAAAGGCGGTTTTTGGATTTTGGTAGTTTTAGGGAAGATGAAAAGGTAAAGGTTGGATTTGAAAAACTAACTTTACCCTTTTTGTTTTTATCTTTTATTTAATTACAGGCTGGTTGGTGTTGGTTGGTACAAGCAAAGGACAAGTCCTTTGTACTAGAAATAGTGCCTTCTTGTACCTTTCTTAACAAAAGAACAAATATGGTACACTAGATAGGAGGTGTAGGTTATAATTACTTTTTCAAAGGTTACCTCAATTGTACCAACATGTGTTCAATGCTAGAATCTTACCAACTTCACAAATCTTACCTTTTTCTCATTTAAAACCGGAGCAGCAGCTGGATGCTAGATGAATGCTGTAGCATCCGGAGTCTCTTTGCCTTGCAATTACTGTAACAACAAAAACTATTACTAATACTTTATTAAGATTACTACTACTATTAAACTAGAAAATAAATATTTACAACCACTTATGGACTAGAAAGAGTCCATGACTTGTTATGAAGCTTTTAGCATACTGTAGCTAACAACACAGAGCATTGCTCTGGGATTGCTATAGCATCATGGTAGAGTTTCACTCTCTGGCCATTCACTTTGAACACATTGTTGTTCTCAGGATTGATCAAGTCTACAGCCCCATAAGGGTAGACTTTGTGAATGGTAAAGGGACCATACCATCTGCTTTTAAGTTTTCCTGGAAACAATTTTAATCTGGAATTGAACAAAAGAACCTGTTGTCCTGCTTTTAATTCTCTTTGTTGGATTCTCTTGTCATGCCATTTTTTGGTTTTTTCTTTGTAGAGTTTGGAATTTTTATAGGACATGTTCCTATGTTCTTCCATTTCACACAGTTGTAATTTCCTTTTGTTTCCAGCAGCCTCTAAAGACATATTCAACTCTTTGATGGCCAGTATGCCTTATACTCAAGCTCTAAAGGGAGGTGACAAGCTTTCCCAAAGACTAGCTTATATGGGGACATACCAATTGGTGTTTTAAAAGCAGTTCTGTATGCCCATAAAGCATCATCTAATTTAAAAGCCCAGTCTTTCCTGTGTGGTTTCAACCTTTTCCAGGATTGCTTTGATTTCCCTATTAGATAGCTCAGCCAGTCCATTTGTTTGTGGGTGGTATGCAGTAGCTATTCTGTGGTTAACATTGTATTTTTCAAGAGTTCCCTGTAACACCTTATTTACAAAATGGGTACCCTCATCACTGATTAGTGCTCTGGGGGTACCAAATCTTGTAAAAATGTGTTTTTGAAGAAATTTAACCACAATTTTTGCATCATTGGAAGCATATGCAATTGCTTCCACCTACTTTGACACAAAGTCAACAGCCACTAGAATGTATTGGCAATTGTTGGATGGTGGAAAAGGTCCCATAAAGTCAATCCCCCACACATCAAACAATTCTACTTCCAAGATTCCATTTAAAGGCATTTCATTTTTTTGAGAAATGGAACCAGTCCTTTGACATTCATTACACCTTTTGACAAAATTGTAAGAATCTTGGAAGAGAGTTGGCCAATAAAAACCAGATTGTAATACTTTGGCTGTTGTCCTTTGGTTCCCAAAATGTCCTCCATATGCGGATGTGTGGCAATGGTGTAAGATTTCTGCCACATCATTTTCTGGAACACACCTTCTCAAGATTTGATCTGCACCAAGTCTAAACAGAAAAGGGTCATCCCAAAGATAAAATTTGGCATCATGGAAAAACTTTTTAAGCTTATGGCCAGTAATATCAGGAGGTTTGATGCCACAGGATAAATAGTTAGCAAAATTAGCATACCAAGGGATGCTGGATGAGTGCTGTAGCATCAAAATTTTCTCATCTGGGAAGGTTTCAATGATATCTCCTTCGCCTTTCTTTTCCACTAGGTTTTCTAACCTAGACAAATGGTCTGCTACTTGGCTGTTTACTCCTTTTCTATCCACAATTTCTAGGTCAAACTCTTGCAACAACAGAACCCACCTAATCAACCTAGGTTTGGCATCCTTTTTAGAGATTAGGTATTTAATGGCAGCATGATCTGTATGTACAATGACTTTTGCTCCCACCAAATATGATCTAAACCTCTCAAAAGCAAAAACTACAGCCAAGAGTTCCTTTTCAGTTGTTGTGTAGTTGATTTGTGCTTCATTCAAAGTCTTACTTGCATAATAAATTGAATGAAACACTTTTTCCTTTCTTTGACCTAAGACAGCTCCTACAGCCCAGTCACTTGCATCACACATGATTTCAAAGGGTTTTTCCCAATCTGGAGCCACAACCACTGGAGCAGTTACCAAAGCTTTCTTCAAGGTGGTGAATGCATTTCTACATTCATCATTGAAATCAAATTTGTGGTCATTTTTCAAAAGTAAACATAAGGGTTTTGAGATTTTTGAAAAGTCTTTGATAAACCTTCTGTAAAATCCTACATGACCAAGAAAGCTTCTGATTCCTTTATCAGTGGTTGGTTCAAGTAGTTTTTCAATAACTTTCAGTTTGGCTTTGTCTACCTCAACCCCCCTTTTTGAAATCAAGTGTCCAAGAACTATCCCTTCTTTGACCATGAAATGACACTTTTCCTAGTTTAGGACTAAATCAGTTTTTTCACACCTTTCAAGGCTCTTTTTCAAAATTTCCAAACAATTATCAAAAGATGAGCCATATACAGAAAAATCATCCATAAATATTTCAATGGATTCTTCAAGCATATCAGAAAATATGGACATCATACATCTTTGAAAAGTTGCAGGAGTATTACAGATACCAAAGGGCATTCTTCTAAAGGCAAAAGTACCATAAGGACAAGTGAAGGTGGTATTTTTGTAATAACCAAGATTTTAATTTAGTCATAATTAGAATTTGTGGAAGAATTTCGAATTTAGAAAATTGTGTGGTCTAAGTGTAAAGAAGTAAAAGTATGGTGTTTAGTGAGAAAAGTATAAAAAGGAAGGGGAAAACCCTAATTTCTCATTTAAGCTTTTGTCTAGTATGTGTTGTGTGTGTGGCTGGAAGAAAGAACAAGAAAATGGATTTTGGCAATAGAGGAAGAAGGAGCTGCGATTTTCAGTTGAGTTTTGGGAAGAACTCCATAATCATCCAGGTAAATCAAATCCTATCCCTCTCTAATTTAGTGTGTGTATTGTGGGAAATTAGAAAAGACACTTAGATTTTATGAGTTTATCGTGTTTCCCCATTAATCTGCGTAAGGGGTGTTGTAGTTTGGGTTAATGTGTAGCTATCGACCCATTTTGCTAATCTGGAGGTGTTGAGGGAATTAGGACTTGAGATTATGCAATTTTCTGCGTTTCTAGGTTTTTCTCGTAGCGTCCGGAAACCCTCAAGTCAGGGTAGTGTCCGGACGATTGGTGGTGTCCGGATGAGAGATGTGTCTGGGTAGAATTTTGGCAGCAGTTTCCGGTAGTTAACCGGAAACCTTTGTGGGTCCGGATAATTTTGGTTGTCCGGATAGATTGTCCGAATAGTCTTGGGTGTCCGGGTAGGTTGTCCGGATAGCTCTGGTTGTCCGGATAGTTTTGACTATCTGGATACAGTGTCCGGAAAGTGTGGTATGACATAGTAATGCAGACTGATAGTCCGAGGGGTAATCTGTGTGAGTCTGTAATTCCATCAAGTGACTTATCGTGGTAGTATGTATCCTTATAGGTGCAGTTGAAGGGAGGATCCATTTAGTAAGAGGATTAAGCAGGACGCCAGGTGAGTCTTTCTGAACCTAAATTTTATACGAAGTGTGTGGTTGATGATTATAATTTAAATTGTGAGTTTTCCAACGGCTTTTATTACAAGTAAAGATTTGAGCGTGTGGCATGGTTATTATTTAAACGATGTGCTTTTCAACCACTTTTATTGCAAGATGACAAGTAATTGTGTGCGGTGTGGTTATTGTCAAACAGTGTGCTTTTCAACTGCTCTTAGTTCAAGGCAAGGTTTAAATGTGTGATCTTTATGTGTGGCTTATATGTGTGATTAAAATGTGTGTGACCGTGCTCTGGCTTTTGTGTGATATGGGCAGTGTGTGCCCAATTATTCTGTCACGGTGTGTGTGACTTGGGCGGTGTGTGCCCGATTATTCTGTCACGGTGTGTGTGACTTGGGCGGCGTGTGCCCGATTATTTTGTCACGGTGTGTGTGACATGGGCGGTGTGTTCCCGAATGCGCTGTCACGGTGTGTGTGACTTTAGCGCGTGCCAGTAGCATGTGTCAATGTGTGCATATCAATTTTGTGTGCTTGTTATGATTTATACAAACTCTTTCATAACTGATTTTTTTTAAACTGTGAGAATTTGGTGTGACTTGGTGTGGAGGGAACTCACTAGACCTCATGGTCTAACCCTCGCTTTTCAAAACTAAAACCCTTTCAGGTAAGCAAGCAGTAATCAAGAGCAAGTTTAGAGATTTGGCAGGACGTGGATCGGAGCTCGTGTTTAGATGAAATAGAAGAACTTCCTTTTTGGTCTAGTTAGACTTTCTCAGCTGTATTTAGGGTTGTTTCCGCAAACCCTTTGTTGTAAGTGTGGTTAGTGTGGCCATGTTGAGCCGTTTATGGCGTTAAGAATTAAAGAAGTAGCTTGTAACTTGTACGCCATGTTATGGGCTGTTACAAATGGTATCAGAGCCGTAGTTTAAGGGATTTAGGTGACCGGATGGGCCTAAACTTAAACTGTGGAGTAGGAGGACACAACTGAGATATAAGGAGCCCTTAAGGAAGACCTTAGACACTGAGAAAATTAGGACGAAGGTAGTGAGGACTCTTATGTAAGGTAAATTCAAATCACATCTGGCCAATGTCATTATGAATTTACAGGTGCGTGGGTGTGCTTGATTGCCGTTGTTCTGATTTTGTTAATGTGCGGAGTGTGGTGGTTTGAGTGTGAAGAATAATAGTAGTGTGTGGAGTGTGGTGACTAATGTGTGGAGAATAACAGTAGTGGAAAGTCTTAACCTTGTCATAATAGCAATGGTTTAGTGTGTGGTACAATATTGTTCTTGTGTGATTGATGACCCTATCTGGAAGGGTGTTGTTTTAGTGTGCGGGATAAGTGCCCGATTGGAGTAGAATCTTTAGGGTTCCTAAGGGAATAGTTGGTTGGAGATGAACTCCTGATCTCGGATGAGTCTTTATTCTGGGAGTTCCCGATGTCGGTGAATTGATATTTTGAGAGTTTCAGCTCCAGGATCGGATGGTAGAGGTGTGTACTATCACTCTCTAGTTAGTGGAAGGGTGATAAGAGCGGTTGAGAAATGGTAGATGTGTGAATTAGTGACACTGGTGTCGGTTAACCTATTTTGAGGTCGAGGTGAGGCAGTATAATATAAAATTAGTAGTCAGGTGGTGACTGTGAGGTTGGAAAATCTAAGCGTGTGGGGAAGTACCGGTACAGTAGGTTGTTTCAAGTGTAAGGAACCTGATGGCCTGGTGTTTGCATAGATGATCATAAGGATTGAACCTCTAGTGTGCGGGGTTGTGGGGATAAGATGGCGACAACTTATAAATTGTAAGCATATGAGGCATGGCGGTGATGTTTTGCTGTGAGGTTAAGTGATGGGCTAGTGTCGATATGGGGTGAGCATAAGTGGAGATCCTTGCTCGAGATTTGTTTTAAGTTGCTCATTTGTGGCAAAATTGTGTGTGGTGATGCATGGATGTCTAAGTGGTGCGTGGTATGGTTACCCGAGAATAAAAGAATGGAGTGGCAGTTGGTGGCTAGCTAAGAGGGAATTGTGTGCTCTTGGATTGGTTGGTTAGGGTGTCGTAGAAGATACGAAATGTTTGGGAATGTTTAGCTAGTAGTTGTATGTAAAGGAAATGCAAAGGAGTGGGTTAATATTGTTTGGGAATGAGGAGTGTGTGGTCGCTTCGAGTATTGAGTGTGATTTTGACTTGGTTGAATTTCTCGTATGAGAAGTGGTGGGACTGGTGATTAGGCATAGTAACCGTTAAAATTGTGTATATATAGTGGTCATTGTTGGATGAGGAATGTTCCATGCTAGCCTAAGGTTATTGGGACGGTAGATTGGAATAAGTGAGTAAGCGTGAAGTAGAAAGTGTGACTTGTGGCACGGAAAGTGGGAAGCAATGTTCCAGAACATCAACGTCAGTGCATGGACTTCTAGTGGGAGTGTGAGAAAGAGGACCGATGTATATGTGTTCGTTTTAAGTGTTGAGGAAAACTAGCTTGTGTGAGTGGTCACAAGTGTAAATATTCTAGTAAGCCGTTCTTTGGAGACGTGTTATATTGTTTAAGAAGGAAGTAGAAGAAGGTAGACGGATGTAGTGCTCGGGGTGAAGGACCGTTGGTTTGGTATGATAGTAGTAGAGGGTGATATTGTGATGAGAGCGTGCGATTGATTGTTATCCTTGGAATGTGGCCAGTATAATTAGTGTGAGAAAGTGTTATCTGCCTTAAACGTATTTTGTGTGGGGAGGTGATAGTAGAATTGTTCGAAGATGGAATTGCGGGGACAGAATTTTTTTAAGGGGAGGATATTGTAATAACCAAGATTTTAATTTAGTCATAATTAGAATTTGTGGAAGAATTTCGAATTTAGAAAATTGTGTGGTCTAAGTGTAAAGAACTAAAAGTATGGTGTTTAGTGAGAAAAGTATAAAAAGGAAGGGGAAAACCCTAATTTCTCATTTAAGCTTTTGTCTAGTGTGTGTTGTGTGTGTGGCTGGAAGAAAGAACAAGAAAAGGGATTTTGGCAATAGAGGAAGAAGGAGCTGCGATTTTCAGTTGAGTTTTGGGAAGAAATCCATAATCATCCAGGTAAATCAAATCCTATCCCTCTCTAATTTAGTGTGTGTATTGTGGGAAATTAGAAAAGAAACTTAGATTTTATGAGTTTATCGTGTTTCCCCATTAATCTGCGTAAGGGGTGTTGTAGTTTGGGTTAATGTGTAGCTATCGACCCATTTTGCTAATCTGGAGGTGTTGAGGGAATTAGGACTTGAGATTATGCAATTTTCTGCGTTTCTGGGTTTTTCTCGTAGCGTCCGGAAACCCTCAAGTCAGGGTAGTGTCCGGACGATTGGTGGTGTCCGTATGAGAGATGTGTTCGGGTAGAATGTTGGCAGCAGTTTCCGGTAGTTAACCGGAAACCTTTGTGGGTCCGGATAATTTTGGTTGTCCGGATAGATTGTCCGAATAGTCTTGGGTGTCCGGGTAGGTTGTCCGGATAGCTCTGGTTGTCCGGATAGTTTTGACTATCCGGATACAGTGTCCGGAAAGTGTGGTATGACATAGTAGTGCAGACTGATAGTCCGAGGGGTAATCTGTGTGAGTCTGTAATTCCATCAAGTGACTTATCGTGGTAGTATGTATCCTTATAGGTGCAGTTGAAGGGAGGATCCATTTAGTAAGAGGATTAAGTAGGACGCCAGGTGAGTCTTTCTGAACCTAAATTTTATACGAAGTGTGTGGTTGATGATTATAATTTAAATTGTGAGTTTTCCAACGGCTTTATTATTACAAGTAAAGATTTGAGCGTGTGGCATGGTTATTATTTAAACGATGTGCTTTTCAACCACTTTTATTGCATGATGACAAGTAATTGTGTGCGGTGTGGTTATTGTCAAACAGTGTGCTTTTCAACTGCTCTTAGTTCAAGGCAAGGTTTAAATGTGTGATCTTTATGTGTGGCTTATATGTGTGATTAAAATGTATGTGACCGTGCTCTGGATTTTGTGTGATATGGGCGGTGTGTGCCCAATTATTCTGTCACGGTGTGTGTGACTTAGGCGGTGTGTGCCCGATTATTCTGTCACGGTGTGTGTGACTTGGGCGGTGTGTGCCCGATTATTTTGTCACGGTGTGTGTGACATGGGCGGTGTGTGCCCGAATGCGCTGTCACGGTGTGTGTGACTTTAGCGCGTGCCAGTAGCATGTGTCAATGTGTGCATATCAATTTTGTGTGCTTGTTATGATTTATACAAACTCTTTCATAACTGATTTTTTTAAACTGTGAGAATTTGGTGTGACTTGGTGTGGAGGGAACTCACTAGACCTCATGGTCTAACCCTCGCTTTTCAAAACAAAAACCCTTTCAGGTAAGCAAGCAGTAGTCAAGAGCAAGTTTAGAGATTTGGCAGGACGTGGATCGGAGCTCGTGTTTAGATGAAATAGAAGAACTTCCTTTTTGGTCTAGTTAGACTTTCTCAGCTGTATTTAGGGTTGTTTCCGCAAACCCTTTGTTGTAAGTGTGGTTAGTGTGGCCATGTTGAGCTGTTTATGGCGTTAAGAATTAAAGAAGTAGCTTGTAACTTGTACGTCATGTTATGGGCTGTTACAATTTTCTTGGTCCTCGGGTGAAATGGCTATTTGGTTGTATCCGGAGTATCCATCCAAAAAGCAGTAATATTCCTTTCCGGCTAACCTGTCTAACATTTGGTCAACAAATGGTAGTGGAAAATGGTCCTTTTGTGTAGCTGTGTTAAGTTTACGGTAGTCTATGCAAATTCTCCATCCTGAAACTACTCTAGTTAGGATGAGTTCATTCTTTTCATTGGCTACTACTGTGAAACCTCCCTTCTTAGGGACACATTGGACAGGACTTACCCGAGTGCTACTGGCTATAGGAAAAATGATTCATGCATCTAGCCATTTTAGCACTTCCTTTTTCACTACCTCTTTCATGACAAGGTTCAGCCTTCTTTGTGGTTCAATGGATGTGAAGTTCTTGTCTTCTAAGATGATCTTATGTTGACAAATAGAGGGACTAATTCCTCTAAGGTCAGCAATGGTCCATCCTATGGCTTTTGAGTGCAACTTCAGCAGATCCACTAACTTCTTTTCCTGATGCAAGTCTAAAGTAGATGAAATGATGACATGCAGTTTGTTTTCATCTTTTAGAAAGGCATATTTTAAATGGGGTGGGAGTTGTTTCAACTCCAGGTCAGGTGGTGAAATGATTGATGGTGTGAAAGTCTTTTGCTCACTAGGTTCCAAAGATTCAAACTTAGCAACAGTCTCATCTATTATCTTCTCATCATCATCATCATATTCCTCATCATCCTCTTCTTCCAACCTACAAACTTCCCTAACTCCCTCTTCATGACACATGGTTTCAATCATACTTAAGCTAGAACATTCTTCCATATCATCAGGATATTTCATGGAGTTGAAGACATTGAATGTGACTTTTTGGTCTTGAAGTCTCATGGTTAACTCTCCCTTTTGGACATCTATCAAAGTTCTTCCAGTGGCTAAGAAGGATCTTCCTAAAAGAATAGGAATATCTTGGTCAGCCTCAAAATCTAAGATGATAAAGTCAGCAGGAAAGATGAATTTGTCAACCTGAACTAAGACATCTTCAATTTTACCCTTAGGATAGGCAATGGTTTTGTCAGCTAAAATGAGTGTGACAGTGGTTGGTCTAGCTTCTCCTATACCTAAGCTATTGAAAATAGACAAAGGCATAAGGTTGACACTGGCTCCCAAATCACATAAGGCTTTTCCAACTTCTTTCCCACCTATGGAACAAGGAATGGTAAAACTCCCTGGGTCTTTGAGTTTAGGTGGAATTTTGTTGGTCAAGAGAGCACTACACCCTTCAGTCATGGTCACAGTTTCATATTCAGTCAACTTCTTTTTCTTGCTTAGAATGTCTTTAAGAAATTTGGCATAACTAGGCATCTGCTCAATTGCTTCAACAAGGGGTATGTTGATATGCAACTGTTTAAACACATCCAAAAATTTCTTGAATTGCAATTCTTCCTTATCATTCTTTAACCTTTGGGGAAAAGGAACATAAGGAGGAATTGGAGCAATAACGACTTTTTTGTTTGTGTTAAGCTTCTAGGGTGGACTTCCTCCACCCTCAAATTTGTATTTTTGATACCATTTGTTATACCTTCCTTAGCAACATCTTTTGGTTTGTTGACTTCACATTCCACTGTGTTTTCTATTGGGATTGGGGTTTTTGGCTCTAAGTCCTTAGGAACTGGTTCTTCTAGGATGGTGGGCAATGCTGTAGCATTAGACTTAGACTTTGGATTCTTTTCTATTACAGCTTGGGTTTTTGGTCCCAACTCTTTTTCTATGGTTTTCTCTAAGTCTTTCCCACTCCTAAGTGTCATAGCTTTCACATGCTCTTTTCCAGGGTGTCTTGGGATTTCTGTGTTACTTGGCAGGGCACCTATGGGTCGGTGGTTCTGGTTAAGAGCAAGTTGACTAACCTGGGTTTCAAGGTTTCTTATGGAAGCATTGGTTTGGTTAACAGTAGCATTTGTTTGAGCAATTGCAGTGTTAGTTTGAGTAGTAAAACTTTTTAACAATGCTTCCAAAGAAGAGTCTGCTTGTGGAGAGGATTTGTTTTGAAAGGGTGGTTTGTTATTTTGAAAATGTTGATTCTGATGATTCTGATTATTTTGGAAGTTTTAAGAACTGCTGGCATGATGCTGGTTTTGAAAATTGGAGTTTCCTTGTTGCTTATGCTCAGGTGGATTTAAACTTGGACTGGTCCATGAAAAATTTGGATGTTGTTTCCAACTAACATTGTAATTATTAGAGTAAGGACCATTTCTATTATGAACATAGTTACTGATTATGAGTTTTGAGGACAATGTTCATAAGAATGGTCTCCACTGCAACAAACACATTGCACTGAGAGGACAGCTGGAGTGGGTGTAGTGGCAGTCGGCTGTGTTCCCTGACCGTTAGTTATGTTTTTAAGCATATTGGTCATAGAAGCAAGCTGAGCTGTCAATGCGGTGTAAGCATCTAAATCATGTATTCCAGCAGTCTTCTTTGTAGTTGGTGACCTTGGATCAGCCCAATGCCCATTGTTTGTGGAAATCTTTTCAAGAATTTCATACCCGGTGTTATAGGTATTGGAAGTAAAGGCCCCTCCTGATGTCGCGTCAAGCATTTGTTTTGCATTGGAATCAAGTCCATTGTAAAACGTCTCGAGTTGAATACAGTAGGGAATGCCATGGTGAGGGCATTTCCTTAACAATTCCTTAAACCTTTCCCATGCATCGGGAATTGCTTCATCATCCATTTGTTTGAACATGCAAATTTCATTTCTGGACTTAGCATTCCGGGTAGGTGGAAAATATTTTCTTAAATTTTTGTCAGCCATGTCAGCCCATGATGGTACAGAACCTGGTGCTAATGAATTAAACCAAATTTTTGCCCGACCCCTTGAAGAAAAAGGAAACAATGTGAGTCTTAGAGCATCAGAAGACACTACAGGAATCAGAAAAACATCGGTGATCTCTTTAAAAGATTTTAAATGTGAGTGTGGATCTTCCGATGGAAATCCGGCAAATTGACCATTGGCTTGCAACATGTGAAACATAATGGGTTTTGGTTCAAAGTGTGTTGTATCCATGTGAGGCTTTACAATTCCCGAATTTAATTGCTCAAAGTTAGGAATTGCATAGTCCATGATTCGCCAATTTTTCGAGTTTGCAAGATCAATGATATTTAATGGTTCATTTTGGTCATTGTTACCATGAGATTCTTCATCATCATCTTCATTATTATTTGGTTGCCTTTGCCAATCATGACCGGGTGGATTTCCAAAAACTGGCGGATTACCGAAAACTGGTGGGTTACCAAAAACTGGTGGGTTTCCAAAATTTGGTGGTCCTCTAGGGTTTCCTAAATCTGGTGGTCTCATGTTATTGTTCCCTAGAGGTGGTGGTCTTACTTCTAAGACGGGTGGTCGTGGTGGTCTACGCTCAAATCCGGGTGGCGCATCCATATCGGGAGGATTCATCGAATTTGTAGTTCTTTGTAACCTCCGTCTATGATGAAAGGTTCTTTCTATGTCAGGATCTAACTCAAAAATTTCTCCACGTTGGATTCGTGGCATACACCACACTTAGTGTGATTCGGACGGTGTTAGAAAAACCAAATCTTTTAAAATACTTTTATAAACTTTTAACGTGCCAGTCCCCGACAACGGCGCCAAAAACTTGACAGTGCTTTGAATACACCGATAGACGTGTGATAATTAAACCTCAACGCAAGTATACATCGAGATCTAATGTCGTCTTTCAAGTAATAAAATGGTAAAATACCAGATATCGTTCCCACAGAGATTGGAGTAAAAGCGTAATAAAAGTCTAATAAAAGAAATGATTTCCATGGATCAATTCGAAGATAATATTTTTGTTGGATTTGTCACAGATTATGTTGAACAATTAATAAAGAAAGCAAGGGTGTAAAATATAGGGGTGAAACTTAATTATAAATTCCAGCAGACCAATGCTGTGGGCAATGCCACAGCATTGGTTTCTCAATACTTAATTTCACCATCTACTTTTCAGGATGCCCTTCCGGATCATCAACATTATACTACTCATCTAGCTTTCAATCAACCCATTCCTGGTGTTGTATCAGGACTATCAATAGCAAATGATGCCTTCCAAGTATATGGATAAACAAATTACTTTGTTTAAAAATCACTCTTCCAAGTTGATCCCATATCGGTTAAGTTGACGTGTTCTGAGTGGTCCATTCCTGATACGCACTCTACACTTTTACCATCATGACAATGACCAACTTATCGGGAAAAATCAACCCAGAAAAGACAGAAACGACAAATTCCTTTGTCAGTAGCTCTTCCAAGTCTTACTTCCTTTGTCATTCGGATTGACGTGCATATCAATGGCTCATTCCTGATGCCATGGCAC
Source organism: Saussurea involucrata (assembly GCA_033807775.1). Lineage (NCBI taxonomy): Eukaryota > Viridiplantae > Streptophyta > Magnoliopsida > Asterales > Asteraceae > Saussurea > Saussurea involucrata. The sequence continues at coordinate 633,973 of CM066315.1, forward strand.
TTTAACACTTTCAAAGTGATCAAAACGTCACGAAGTAAACTTATCTTTATAAAACTTAACACGAAATGGTGAACATGATTATTGAGAAATAATGTCCACCTTTCTTTATAATTAAAACTTCACCCTTTAATCTCACACCCAAGCTATAAAAATTAGCTACTCATACTTGAAATTAAATTGCAATAAATGTAAATTACTGAAATGAAAGACATAATATAAATGACTTGAATGTAAATGGCAAGAATGTAAAGTGCAATAATTAAAAGCAAGAAGGAAGTACCTTATATTCTAATGTAAAAATCCAAACTATTATCTTCTAATGTACCTTATAAGTACATGACATTGTACTAACCTTAGACAAAAGCTAACTACATAGTACTTGTTCCATTACAACCAAATTGAACTAGACTTAAGGATTAACTATCTAGTTAGTTGGTGTTGTCTTGCATTCTTCTCAAAAGATGACTCTTCCATGCCATCGAACTAGCTCCCATCTTCCAGCCATCAATGCTGCAGCATCCAGTAGCAACAACAGTCTGTTTTAGGAACAAATTAGCCACTTTATGTTGTAAAAACAAGCAAAATCAATTACTTAGCTCCATGATTAACAAAGATGAAAATAAGATAATAAAATGACTCAAAGTTTGGGATAAAACAAAATATTCTATCTAAAAAGATAAGAAAAAGACACAATATGCATTAAATAAATAATGCATATCAGTGGCAAACCAGGTTTGTTTATATGCTTTGAATATCTGAGTTTCCAAAGCTGTTAAAGTTTTAATTTGAAATTGGATGTTCTCACTAGGCGTAAGTCTAATCGTTTCAAATTAAATTTTCTTACCAGGTACGAGCTCATGGAGGTAAAGGGAAGAGGGACGAGTGCTTTTGGGTATTCAACTTTTGATGCTAAGTGGAGAATTTAGCTTGTGCGAGGATGCTTTTGATGAATTGCCTAGATAACCAATTTAATCTAATCGTAGTTGACAAGATTAGATTAATATGTTATTTTGAGAATTCAAAATGTGAATATATGAACCCTCATAGTTAATTCTCTGCTTATGTATAAAAGTTTGGATGATTTTATGATTAACCTTGTTGAATTTAAGGTTTAAATTGGCCCTGATTTTTAGGGTGTTACAGTTGATGACTTCACTCGCTCAGTGTGGGTTTATTTGTTAAAACATAAAAATGAAGTTTATGACAATGTTGTGCCTTTTCACAGCTTGCTGATCACTCAATTTGGAAAACATGTAAAGGTGTTCAGAAGTGATAATGGATCTGAATTTGTAAATAACATGTTAGGTGAGTTTTTTAGAAAAAAGGGAATCATTCATCAAACGTCTTGCGTATACATACCTCAACAGAATGGGGTTGTAGAACGCAAACATCGTCATTTGCTCAATGTTGCTAGGGCGCTTATGTTTCAAGGAGAAGTCCCATTAAACATGTGGAGTGAGTGTATTCTCACTGCCACATATCTCATAAATAGAACTCCTTCTTCAGTTTTAATGGGAAGTCTCATTACGATCTTGTATATGGGTTTGCGCCTGTTTTAACTCATTTAAGAAATTTTGGATGTTTATGTTTTGCTATTAAACAAAATAATACTGATAAATTTTCTTCTAGAAGTGAAAAATGCATTTTGCTTGGCTATTCTAATTCCAAGAAAGGATATAGATTATATAGCCTTGATTCAAAACAAGTAATTGTTTCTAGAGATGTAAAGTTTTACGAAACTATTTTTCCGTTTAAAATGTGTGCAACCAAACAAGCTTCTGGTTCTAGTAATTTGAATACTTTAAATTTTTCCGATTCCATTTTTGTTCAAACTAATGATTTCAATCTTGATCCACCCGATGATGATAGTAGGGAGAATGCTCAAGAAAATTCAAACGTTAATAATAGCAACCATGATCATTTGGGTGATCATGATAGGGCTACCAGAAGTAATTCTGGCAGTACTATTATAAAAACTTCTACAAATAGGGCTACCGGATCAGTTGATCCTGGCAGTACTAGTGTGATTGCCAATGATCATGGGGAGGCTGATTTTAGTCCCTTACGTGTTCAACGTCATGATGAGAACTTGAGTTCCCCTTCTGAGGGTAATTCTTCTGAGTCAAATACAACCCTAGTTAGGAAATCTAGTCGTCCTTCAAACTTGCCACGACGATTCAGTGACTATATAGTTGAGGGTAAAGTCAAATATGGTCTTGAAAAGGTAGTCAACTATGCTAGTCTTAGTCAAGAAATTTTTTGTTTTGTTTCAACCTTAAATAAGGCTGTAGAACCTGAAACTTTTTATGAGGCTAGTAAGGACGAAAATTGGATCATTGCAATGAACGATGAGATGGAGGCTCTATATAGAAATAAATTTTTTTTTGAACGGCAGTAGAACACACACACACGTTCCCGGGGTATCGGGCTTCCACTTAAGGCGCCACCCACTAATCCCCGTCGACTCGGCCCAGGCTATGCCTGGCCCAACCAGCCTTTCAGCTGGCCCAAGACCCGGCCCAAAGGCCGTCTTGAAGTCTGGATATCGCAGAGTGCACACCACGGGACTCGAACCCTGGTAGTCAGGCCTTCCAGCACTGACCCCCCAGGGATGTTACCTTGCCACTGGGTTGCGTCCTCTTTGATTCTGTATAGAAATAATACTTGGGTTCTAACAGAATTGCCTCCTGGTCGTAAACCTATTGGGTGTCGGTGGGTTTATAAAATAAAATATAAATCCAGTAGAGAAATAGAGAGATATAAGTCCAGGTTAGTTGCAAAGGGCTATTCCCAAAGGGAAGGTTTAGACTATGAGGAGACTTTTTCTCCTGTAGTTAAAATGGTAACGGTCCGGTGTGTTATTGCTTTGGCCGTTCAAAATCAGTGGCCATTATGCTAACTAGATATAAATAATGCATTTCTTTATGGCGATCTTACTGAAGAAGTGTATATGTCGTTACCTCCAGGAAATTTTACACCAAATGATCAAAGAGTGTGTAAACTAATAAAATCTCTCTATGGTTTAAAACAGGCTCCACGGCAGTGGTATGAAAAATTGTCTTCCTGTTTAGTTGAAAATGGTTTTGTGCAATGTTCTAGTGATTATTCATTGTTTACTAAAAGTGTAAATTATGTGTTTTTAATTCTTTTAGATTATGTTGATGACATTGTTCTTACTGGATATGATTTATCTGAAATAAAGAAAGTCAAAGATCATTTACAATCTAGTTTTAAAATAAAAGATTTGGGTGAGTTAAATTTTTTTTTGGGAATAGAAATTTTGAGGACTGAAAAGGGAATTTGTATGTCCCAAAGAAAATATTGTTTGGAATTATTAAGTGATTTCGGTTATCTAGGGGTTAAACCTATAGGTATACCAATGGATATGAACTTAATTGTCACGGATTCTTTGGGTTCATATTCCAAAGATCCTCCCTTAAAGGATTTTACTGCTTTTCAAAGACTAGTAGGAAGATTAATATATCTTTTGGCTACTAGACCAGATATTGCATTTGATGTACATTTTTTAAGTCAGTTTATGCACTCACCCCGTTTGTCTCATTTGAAGTTAGCTCTTAGAGTATTACGGTATTTGAAATTATCACCAGGTAAAGGAGTTAACTTCTCTGTTTCTACTGATTTTAAATTAAATGTTCATGTTGACGCTGATTGGGGAAAGTGTCTTACGACACGACGCTCAGTCACTAGGTATTGTCTTTTCTTGGGCAATAGCATGATATCATGGAAGAGTAAGAAACAGACAACTGTTTCACGCTCTTCTGCAGAATCTGAGTACAGGGCAATGGCCTCTGCACTCTGTGAGATTATATGGGTTCTGAGCATTTTGACAGATTTGAAAATTACAAATTTGCTTCCTGTAAATTTACATTGTGATAACAAGTCTGCTATTCAAATTGCAAATAATGCTGTTTTCCATGAAAGGACAAAACATATTGAAATTGATGTACACCAAGTGAGAAACAAAATAGCTTCTGGAATGTTGAAAACTGTTAAAGTTGCTTCAACAGAAAATCCAGCAGATATCTTTACTAAGTCACTTGGTATAAGTCAACACAATTACCTTTGTGGAAAATTAAAATTATTGTATTTGTTTAGATGTTAAGATTGAGGGAGGGTGTTAAAAGGTAAGGTTTATACCATTTATACCAATCTTGACATTGTACTAACTTAAGATAGTTGTATTGTTGTTTGTTGAATGTGTAGGGACCAAAGTTAGGAAACTAAAATACTTTTGGATGGCGCCTCACTTCTTGTGAAACAACAAGGTTAGCGGAGCAAGGTTATTGAAACTTGGAGGACTAAAGATGAAAGTTTGAGCTGGAGTATTTAATGATGAAGTCATCGTGTGTTTAACGCAACACAAATCATTTTCTCGTTTTTCATTTAGAAGTTTTCTCTCGTTTCTTTCTCTATCTAGATTTAGGGTTTTCTGTATCTAGTTAGGGGTTGTATTCATTCTCATCTTCATAACTCTTGAAGGTGTTTGTATATTGTTTGTATTAGTTTGTTAATAAGATGATGTTAAGTATTTGAACAATTATTGGTTGTAATAACCCAAAGTAAAGATTGGGATCTAAATAGGAGTTAGGGGTTTATTTGGTTTATTGTGAATAAGTTTGAGGGCAATATGTGAAAAGTTGGAAAATCATTTTCCTTTCTTCTTGGGGTGCGCCGCACCTGTTATGAGATTAGAAAAAAAAGGAAAGCATTTCATACTTAGGGTTAGTGTTTTGGTGGTGTGGCTGCATACCGAGAAAGACAAAAAAAAGGAGAGAAAGAAGACATGAGCTGTGCGTGTCCTGTGTGGGTGTGCGCCGGAAATAAGAAGTCGGCGAGAGAGAGAGAGAGAGAAACAGTCGAGAGAGAAGAAAGAGACGACGAGGAGAGAGGCAACGAAAGATGGAGATGGTGGCTGGGGTTCGTCGCCGGCAGGTTGCAGGTCGCCGGTAGTCGGTCGCCGGCGGTGGTGGCTGAGGTGGTGGCTGAGGTGTTGTCTACACCCTAAAACTTGTCTTATCCTTCTCATATAGCGAAAATTAGAGAGAAACAAGGAAGAGGAAGAGGAATGTTTGAGCAACATATTTCGGATTCGTGAAAGTTAATCTGGTAAGAAATCAGTCCTTTTCGTATGCTCTTCCATGCTCGTAATGTTTAAATTATCAGATTTCTAGTTGTTCTCAGTGGCGTAAGTTGAGAAATCAATTAAGAGTATTAAAGAGTTTGATCCTAATTCTCATTGTCGAAGTTAAATCAAATGTTGTTGTGGGTTCTTGGTTAGGATATAATTTGTATCAGTTTGTAAAAGATGAATTGTCGTCGAAATCGTGTAGAGTTAGAGGTTTGGCGCAACCCTCACCGATTTAGTTGTTGGGCCGATTTAGTTGCTGGACTGATTTAGTTGTTGGGCCGATTTAGTGTTGGGCCGAAAGATTTCTAAAATCCTTTTTGGGCTTAGTTATTAAATTGGGCTGAATTATTGTCAAAGTCTACAATTATATTATAAGGGCGTAATGCGTAATTGGTAGTTTAATTATTCATTTAGTTTGGGTCACATTATTAGTGACATGATCTAGTATTACTACTTAGGATCCAACGTATTACTATTTCTTGGGCATATGGAGGTTAGCTTGTAGGATGGAATTCGTTTCCTCCTACATGAAGGAACGAGGAGTCCACTTGGATTTTGGCGTAGACGAGAGGGTGTCCGTTAGGCCCCGATTGGAGTAGCTTATTCGACCCTGAACCCTGTGTTTAACCTTGGATGATGTTTATGAGAAAGATGTGAAAGTATGTTTTCTATGAAATGATTGATGTTTATGTGAAGAGTATGAACTGTTTTATAAATGATTTTTATAATGTTGTTTTACACTGTCCGTGGAGGGAACTTACTAGACCTCATGGTCTAACCCTCGCTTTTCAAAACTAAAACCTTTTCAGGTAAGCTTTTAGTAGGAGGCTTAGGTAAGTGGGCAAGCGCAGGATAGAGTACTGATGCAGTTAGAGACAATGCCGGAGCCACTTGTAGTAGTAGTTTTTCTCAGTTGTGTATAGGTTGTTTCCGCCAACCTTAGTTTGTGAATGATGTAACGAAGTATTCGGGACCAAATTTTATTTTAAAGAGTATAATTTAATGCTATGTTTGTCCTATGGTTTTTGGGTTGTTACAAATGGTATCAGAGCCATAGTTTAAGGGATTTAGGTGACCGGACGGGCCTAAACTTAAACTTGGGAGTAGAAATCACAACTGAGAATCAGGAAATGCGTTAGGAGGGCACTATTGTAAATATGTGAAATGCGTTACGAGGACACTATTATAGAGATAGGACTAATAGGGTACTGAGTACTGTCATGTAAGGTAAGTTTGGGATTCCACCTGGCCAGTGTAATGCGAACTTACAGGTACATGTATGTGCTTAACCTACCTTATTAACCTACCTAGTGTTTATGTCGTGTTCCAGTACGTTAGAATGTCAACAAGATCCCTGAAGGGTAGACTGAGATCCCTTGTTGGGGAAGCTTCTTGAGAGGTCACTTATGGTGTGATGTATATATACCTCGTAGAGAAGGAATGTTGTATCGACTGTTATGAGTCGTCTAGAGGTAACTCTTCGTGGATTCAGAGAGGATGAATGTTTGAGGTCGGGTAGGGCTCTTATTTCGAGGGAGTCCCAGTTCTAGAAATCCTGGAATAGATCAATCAGAATAGTAAGGAAAGACCGTGTCGAAATCTTGAAAGTGTCTATGGAGCTCTGGTTTCTAAATCGAGCCTTTCCATGGTAAGGTGATTGAAATAAGATGCCTATAGTGAAGTGAAACCATGTAGAAGTGGAAAGTGAGATAGTTGCTTAAAACGAAATAGTATGAAAGGGGTTGAGTAAGTGAGATGTGGAAAGCGTGTTCATCAAGTTGTTGCATGACCGAGAGGGCGACCGTTGGTCGTAGGCAGAATGACAAGGATAAGCTAAGCGAGTAAAGCAGTTGACCCTGTTAGAGTGAGTAGCCTTTAAATGCAAGTAGAGTCTCATGCTTGGTGTCCTTTTATGTAACACGAAATTTTCACGATTTAAGTTAAATATGTAAAGATAAATTTTGATCGAAAATGAGTCAGAATGTGCACGCGTATGTTTAAAGAAAAAAAAAGTGATTTCATTCACATGGCACAATGAAGTCTCGAGTTTTATGATTTGTAAAGTATTTCACTCTTTTCATGATGAGTTAAATTATTGCAAAGGTCAAGAAAACGATTGAATGCAAAACTTTTATAACCAAAATGAGTAATGACATGTTGAAGTTATTTATGAGTACGAAAACCGACTGGTTTACTTTGTGTCGGTAATTTCTTTCAGGATGTGGTCATATTAAAATATTTTCACTTGATATATTTCCGTCGTAACGACATATTTTGGTGGAGTAAGATTAAGTTTATGGAAAGTTGCATGCGAACCATACTCGAGATCGTTGTGCAGGGTATTAAATTTTTAAGAATGATGGGGGCATGTGTACCCAATATGTTTTCAAGTGTTGCTTGTTGAAAATGATGAAAGGTACGAAATGATTTATCTATTGCGTTGTCATGCATGAAGGCTATGAACTCACTAGGTCACAGAGTATTACATTTTAAGCTAAGGAAGAACTCCGAGAGTGGAGAGGTGTTGGTCAAATCTAGGGAGGACGTTTGTAATTTTTTGGTATAGGTGTTCAAGAAGAGAGTTGGACAGTAGAAGAGTCAGAAGTGAATTATAGTGTCGATTGTATGAGGGTCTGTACCCATGTTCGGTAACTGGTAGTACGGTTGTCGAGGGACGGTAGGGTCCAAGGGAAGAATTAGAAGTCATCGAGGTATTGGTATTAGCAACTCGTTATAAGTAATATTGAGAAGAAGAAACGAAATGCCCACGGTGTTGGGTATGAGTTTTGGGGTGAGCTTGTAATATTGATGTTACAGGAGTGAGTTCAGAAAAGAGGGAGACGTATTATGAAGTGATTATGATATGATGGTAGGATTAGGTTCCGTAAGGGAACCCATGTGTAAGAATAAGTTAAGAAAATAGTTACAGGTTGTCGGTTGTTGTAGAAGTCGATAGATGTGTAAGATAGCCGAGGCCGAAGACGTGAACCAGAAGGTTGAAAATTTATAGAACACCTGTAGGGGTGTTAAGAGGATGGGAAGTGATCGTTTCGAATAAGCGCTCTATTTACGAGGTATGGAGGGATTCGTAGAATGATGAGGTATGTAGCATAAGCGAAGCGAGGGTGTAGATCTTATCGTCCAGTCAGGGATTGTGCCCTGTTTTGTAAGGGCATGGATCGTGAAGAGCTAGCTAGAATGTTCGCGTGTGAGATAATTGAGGACTCGTAAGTTATAGTTCAGCTAGAGTGAGAAAGGACTAAGTAGCGAGATAGAGTCGATTGTGTATGCGGGAGGAGGGGAAGGCAAGTTCGAATCATGTGATTGATCATGAGAAATCTGGTCTGCAGTGTGATTTATGAGTGAGGAATGTGCAGTTCTGTAATGACAATAGCCGCCAAGTTAAATGTAACAGCTAGTGTCGTAGTGATATGATGTTAGAGAGAACGAGAGCATCAGATAGAAGCTTTTGGGGGTTTCGGATGAGGTATACGATGTGTTGATTGGATTATTGGAGCACGTAGGTGTAAGTCGACGTCGTGGCATGATTATGTTCGCAATAGAATGACGAAGTGGTGGTGGGTGGTTACCCAAATGAGAGACCAAATGTTATGGTGTAAGAGTCGCTTAGCAAGCATATTTTGGGATCATTGGAAGTTTAAAGGAAGATGAAGAGTGGAGCAGTCAAGTGTGTTATAGTAAATGCTAAATCTCTAAAGAGCATGAATCGTTATTATGTGTGGTGGAATGATCCTAGAAGGAAACAGTTGGATGTTTGGTTATGTGTAAAGAATGTCATGATGATGATTATGGGTCGGAGTGGTAGTATGATCATTAGTTGATTTTGGAACGTCATGATAGATGTATAAGCCTTTGATTGGTTGATTAAAATTTCATGGAATGGTTAAGTAATGACATATATTGGTTATTACAGGATGTGTTGCTTCCTACCGAGATTCTTACCAAGAATTGTTAAGGGAGAATCGATATGTTAAAGTGAGAAGTTGATGATAGTATGATGGAATATGTAAATTTCAAACTATTTGGTAAATTGCGAATGGTTGAGTTACTCAGTGGAGTTGTTGATTAAGAAATCAGTTTTGGCTGATGGATTTTGTGAATACCAGCATAACGAGATGTTGATGCTAGGTTATTATATATGATAATTTATGGTGGATAGAAAGATATGAATTACACCTCAATTGGAGTTTATCTGTTGAAACAAATTATTGAGTATAATTGAAATGAGTTGGTCAAGTTAAAGTTGCTTGTGATAAATAGAAGGAATTGTATTGTTTGGTGCGGTAAGGATCAGTGGTTATATTGCACTAGCCGAGAAAGGCAGTGGAGTTCTGAAACTGTTAACGTGGTCGTGAATCAGATAAGGATAATTAGGGAGTGGTAAGTATTGAGATATTTACAACCTGTGTTCACATAGTATGATTTACGAGATGGATTGCAAGAGTTCGGGGGAAAGTGTTATGCAGATTAATGCACTGTTCGCTAAGGAATTAATTAAGGTAGATCTAAGTAAGAAAGCCAGGATGACTTTACGTGTGTTTATCTTATTTTATGGTCATGGGGGTTAATCGAAAGAATTATGGAACCCGAGTAATGTAGGGTTCCTGTTTTAGTAGATTCGATTGGGAGATGAAAAGTTAAGATGATCGTATGTTTCAGTTATAAACAGAGATTGTGAGTTAATTAGAGTTGCGTGGCTAAGGCGTGAAGGTATGTTGTTATGGTTTTGGATATTAGAAAGATTTATACCGAGAGTTGAGGCTTAAGTTTTGGTAATCAATTGTCGCCGGTTATCTGTGGAGTGAATTTCGGGACGGAATTCTTTTAAGGAGGGGAGGTTGTAATAACCCAAAGTAAAGATTGGGATCTAAATAGGAGTTAGGGGTTTATTTGGTTTATTGTGAATAAGTTTGAGGGCAATATGTGAAAAGTTGGAAAATCATTTTCCTTTCTTCTTGGGGTGCGCCGCACCTGTTATGAGATTAGAAAAAAAAGGAAAGCATTTCATACTTAGGGTTAGTGTTTTGGTGGTGTGGCTGCATACCGAGAAAGACAAAAAAAAAGGAGAGAAAGAAGACATGAGCTGTGCGTGTCCTGTGTGGGTGTGCGCCGGAAAATCTGCAGCCGGCGAGAGAGAGAGAGAGAGAGAGAGAGAAACAGTCGAGAGAGAAGAAAGAGACAACGACGAGAGAGGCAGCGAAAGATGGAGATGGTGGCTGGGGTTCGTCGCCGGCAGGTTGCATGTCGCCGGCAGTCGGTCGCCGGCGGTGGTCGTCGGCGGTGGTGGCTGAGGTGGTGGCTGAGGTGCTGTCTACACCCTAAAACTCGTCTTATCCTTCTCATATAGCGAAAATTAGAGAGAAACAAGGAAGATGAAGAGGAATGTTTGAGCAACATATTTCGGATTCGTGAAAGTTAATCTGGTAAGAAATCAGTCCTTTTCGTATGCTCTTCCATGCTCGTAATGTTTAAATTATCAGATTTCTAGTTGTTCTCAGTGGCGTAAGTTGAGAAATCAATTAAGAGTATTAAAGAGTTTGATCCTAATTCTCATTGTCGAAGTTAAATCAAATGTTTTTGTGGGTTCTTGGTTAAGATATAATTTGTATCAGTTTGTAAAAGATGAATTGTCGTCGAAATCGTGTAGAGTTAGAGGTTTGGCGCAACCCTCGCCGATTTAGTTGTTGGGCCGATTTAGTTGCTGGACCGATTTAGTTGTTGGGCCGATTTAGTGTTGGGCCGAAAGATTTCTAAAATCCTTTTTGGGCTTAGTTATTAAATTGGGCTGAATTATTGTCAAAGTCTACAATTATATTATAAGGGCCTAATGCGTAATTGGTAGTTTAATTATTCATTTAGTTTGGGTCACATTATTTGTGACATGATCTAGTATTACTACTTAGGATCCAACGTATTACTATTTATGTTAAGAATCTAGAGTTGGATAAATAAATGGATCCGGTATAGTATTTCACTTGGATGGGCAAGCAAAGACCAGTAATTATGATTTTCGGACTAGAAGTGTAGTCTACCAACTTAGACAAGTTTGGGTTGAGTTCGGGATTTAACTCGAGTAATAAATGAACGAATTATGACGTACGTTATTAATGTATTAGGTGTTCCACCTAGAGATCGGAAGTGTAAGTGAGGAGCTTTGGAGCGAGCAAGCCAGGTGAGTTTTTCTAACTAAAATACATGCTCTTACGTGTTTTCTCAATGAAGATGAATATATGTGAACGCCCTGTTATTTTACACGACTTTTACTTAAATGAAAGATTTATACTTACTGATCAGGGTACGTGTACGAGCATGATTTAATTACAAGTGTTTACGAATGTTATCCCATGAAAATAATGCTTTACTGAAAAGATTATTCGGCAATGAAACGAATTGTAAAGTGTATTATAATTCTCATGTTTTATGACTATGACGGTTTATGTGAATGCTATGTGGAGTCGGTTGCACAGTGGGATCCGGGTACCAAGGGATTTTCTAATCCCTTGGGCATATGGAGGTTAGCTTGTAGGATGGAATTCGTTTCCTCCTACATGAAGGAACGAGGAGTCCACTTGGATTTCGGCGTAGACGAGAGGGTGTCCGTTAGGCCCCGATCGGAGTAGCTTATGCGACCCTGAACCCTGTGTTTAACCTTGGATGATGTTTATGAGAAAGATGTGAAAGTATGTTTTCTATGAAATGATTGATGTTTATGTGAAGAGTATGAACTGTTTTATAAATGATTTTTATAATGTTGTTTTACACTGTCCGTGGAGGGAACTTACTAGACCTCATGGTCTAACCCTCGCTTTTCAAAACTAAAACCTTTTCAGGTAAGCTTTTAGTAGGAGGCTCAGGTAAGTGGGCAAGCGCATGATAGAGTACTGATGCAGTTAGAGACAATGCCGGAGCCACTTGTAGTAGTAGTTTTTCTCAGTTGTGTATAGGTTGTTTCCGCCAACCTTAGTTTGTGAATGATGTAACGAAGTATTCGGGACCAAATTTTATTTTAAAGAGTATAATTTAATGCTATGTTTGTCCTATGGTTTTTGGGTTGTTACATTGATGCAGGGAAAAATTCGTAATTCTTTAAGGTTTATTAAAGTTTGTTTCTAATTAGGATTCCCTCCCTAATTAGATAGGTATTTTATCGTAATTATCGTTTCATAGTTATCGTCTAATAAGTTATCGTTTCCTAGTAGGATTATCATAATAGTTATCGTTTCCTAGTAGGATTATCATAATAGTTCCTTGTTTAGCTCTATAAATAGTTTAGTTTGTTTAGGTTATTATTGACTTATAAGTTTGATAAATAAAGTTATTAAAGTCTCCCTTACGGGTTTCTTTGAAGTATTATTGATTCGTTCGTAAGTTCGGTTATTTAATTCGATTCGTCATCATTTGGTATCAGAGCAACGGTTGGTACACAAATGGCCGGACGTGGAAGACCCCGTGGAAACATCCGTCGTAGAGGCACCGACCGAGGCAATGATCCAGATCCACGAGACCCACGAGACGTCAAAATCGAACACCTTCAACAACGAATCAGAGAACTTGAGCTTCAACAGGAGATGCGTGCGGAGGAAACCGAATCTGATCCTAGCGTCTGGGACGAAGGTGAGGAGGAAGAGGAGAATCCTTTCGCCAATCACCGACGGAGTTTTTATGGTGCAAACCGTGATGACCTTTTACGTAACATTGGGATGAAAATCGAGATTTCCGAGTTCGCGGGAAAGGCACATCCCGACGAATTTATCGAGTGGTTAAGCACCGTAGAGCGAGTATTCGATTTAAGGGACATTTCGAATCACTTAAAAGTAAAGCTCGTGGCCATCAAACTTCGAAAATACGCTTCACTCTAGTGGGATCACGTAAAGAAGCAACGATTGCAAGAAGGAAAATCCAAAGTAGAAACATGGGAAAAGATGAAGAAGCTGCTACGAGGAAAGTTTTTACCAATCAATCATCGACAAGAAGCCTTCCTAGATTACCATAATCTGGCCCAACGAAACTTGCCCGTCGAGAGTTCATCAACGAGTTTGATAGGCTTCGGATGAGATGTGACGTAGCCGAAGAAGAGGAACAAGTAATTGCACGGTTTTTAGGTGCTCTTCGAAGCGAGATTTCTGATGTGGTGCACCTCCAACAGTACTGGACTTATGCCGGTGTATGTCGATTAGCACTAAAAGTTGAGAAACAGTTAAAGAATCGAAGCCGATCCTCGGGAATTCGTTTCAATCCTATGTCCCGACCACCCCCGGTAACAACAGCTAAGGTGTCTACCCCAAAACCCGACACTCCTACCAGTAGTACAAATAACGCACGAGTTCTCCGATGCTTTAAGTGCCAAGGAGTAGGGCATGTTGCAAGGGAATGTACAAATAAGCAGTTGGTGACGCTAGTAGAAGAAACAATTCCGGTGTATGCTTCAGATCATGAAGAAGCAACGGAAGCAGCAATCGAAGAAGAAAACGAGGTTGTGCACGCCGACCATGGGGAAACACTGGTCATCCAACAGGTCCTAAGCGTAGCACCTCCAAAAACAATCGAGGATGATTCTTGGCTTCGAAATAACATATTTCGCACCAAGTGCACAACCAAAGGAAAAGTATGCAACATGATCATCGATGGGGGAAGCTGTGAGAACGTGGTAGCGACAAGCATGGTCGAGAAACTAGGCCTCGATGTGGAGAACCATCTTGAACCGTACCAACTCACATGGTTAAAGAAAGGAAACGTTGTCAAAGTAAGTAAACGTTGCTTAGTCCAATTTTCGATCGGAAACAAAAATCAAGATGAGGTATGGTGCGAGGTGATTCCCATGGACGCATGCCACATTTTATTGGGAAGACCAAGGCAATACGATCGGAGGACCAAACATGACGGGTTTCGGAATACATATAGCTTCAAGAAGGACAGAGTAAATATCACATTGGCACCCATCGACACGAGGCAAAGTTCTACGAGTGCTCTAGTTCTTACACGATCTGAGTTCCTAAATCTAACAAAGCTCGCTTCCAATCCTCTCATGTTCGCCTTATTGGTAACAGAAGCAAACGAACAAAAACTCAATGTGTAACAACCCAAACATACTTAACATAAAGCAATAGCCAAAAAGCCCATAAGGGTCCCAAGTACATCATAAACTCCAAAATGGATTACATTGTTTACGGTCCTCAAACAAATACAACCGAGATGCTAGCTAACCAAAAACTGAAACATGACGGTCTCTAATCTCACATCGCCGCCTCAAACCTTCTCTTTTCCCTTTGACGTTGCACCTACACGATCCTTACCTGAAAATGGTTTTTAGTTTTGAAAAGCGAGGGTTAGACCATAGGGTCTAGTGAATTCCCCCGAAAATACGTTCACAACTCATTTACAGCAAAATATCTCTTTACAAAAACAGTAACGTATCAAATCATCTTTGCAACAACGGTATGCACAGCGGAGAGAAGACCATGGCAAACACCCTACAAAGCCGGGTACGGAAACACCCTACAAAGCCGGGTACGGCAACACCCTACAAAGCCGGGTACGGCAAACCAAGTAGCCCCCTCCCCCACGGTGCAACCCAACTCCACAATTGATAGTTCAATAAAAAAAACATGCGACTTCACATACTTGAGAACAACCCTCCTTTATTTGCAAAACAAGACTTTTCATGCCAAGAAAACATACGTTCGTAAAGCTTGCGTAAACCAATTTCAGTCATACAAATCTTTGCAAATCATTTTAAATAAAAGTGGTGCATAAGGGAACTCACCTGATGCTCGGCTAAACGACCCACTACTCGGAGCTCACTTAAACACCAAATGATCACCTGAATTGGGGTTAACAAAGGAGGTATTAGACTCCCCGATTATACTCTAAAACATCCCCCATAACGTCTTAAGACAATCCCTTAAACCACGCCTCGAACCCAAGCCCGAACGGCCAACGAAGCAGAAAACGAGAATCGCCCAACAGAGACTTACGCGGTTTGCTACGCGGTTTGCAAACCGCGTAGTAAGCCGCGTAGCCCTCTGGTCGAGCATCTTCAGTTCTGCTCACCTGGGTCAGCTCGAAAACTTACTCAAATTCCTCCAAAATTGATTCCAACTTATTGGTAACTTCCCCACATGAACTCTAAAACTATAATACATTAAGGAGACAATTCATATTTCTTAAACCAATCAATTCCTTAATCAAATCATCATGAAATACTCTTTTGAAACACAAATCCCTTTTAAAAAAAGAATTAAACTTAAGAACCTCCATTGGAAGGGTGGAATATCACCAAGAGTTCACAAACTCCTCAAGGGATTCATCTAACACACCCTTCCACTTGGTTTTGTCTCAAAATACTTAAAGAAGAAGAAATTGCAACAAGAATCTTACATCTAAGCTCCATTTCCCAAAACAAATCAAAGAGATGAAGATGGAGGTATACCTTAGAAGAAACTTCTTCAATCCCTAGCTGCAACACCTCTCCAAGCCTTCAATGGAGGAATTCTTGAGCTCCTCCTCCTCTCCAATTTCTTCTCAGCCGCCAAATAACCAAGATGAGGGTTTTTGGAGGGTTTTATCTAACTTAACTTTTCCTTTTCACACATTTGCCACAGAATTTTCGAATCTCCACAATAGGCTCCCCAAAAGTCTTTATTTATCTAATAAAACCACAAAGTTGAAATATGGGATGTTACACAATGTTCCTGTTCAAGTTCAGCCTTTGTTGAAAGAGTTTGCCGACGTACTACCCAATGACATTCCAGCCAGATTGCCGCTAATGAGAGAGATCCAACATTGTATTGATTTTTTTCCAGGATCATCTATCTCGAACAAACCGGCCTATCGCATGAACCCAAAGGAGTATGAAGAATTGCACTGACAAGTAAACGAGTTGCTCAAAAAGGGGTTAATACGTGAAAGCATGAGTCCTTGCGCCGTACCCGCTTTATTAGTCCCAAAGCATGACGGCACCTTTCGAATGTGCATCGATAGTCGAGCTGTCAACAAAATAACCATTAAGTATCGATTTCCCATTCCAAGATTTGACGATTTACTCGATCAATTGCATGGGGCGACGATTTTCTCAAAAATAGATTTGCGTAGTGGGTACCATCAAATCAGAATGCGTCTCGGAGATGAGTGGAAGACTGCTTTCAAGACGCGTGATGGATTGTACGAATGGATGGTGATGCCGTTCGGATTATCCAATGCACCAAGCACCTTCATGCGACTCATGAACCAGGTTTTTAAACCTTTCATTGGGCGATTTGTAGTTGTTTATTTTGACGGTATTTTGGTTTTTAGCAAGGATGTGGGACAACATTTATCGCACCTTCGACAAGTTTTCTCGGCATTGCGCGATCAAAAACTATATGCCAACGAGAAAAAGTGTCATTTTCTTACTAACGAAGTTGTCTTTCTTGGATATGTTGTTATCGGAGAGGGAATACGTATGGATAACGCAAAGGTAGAAGAAATCACGAGTTGGCCAACACCAACCACTATTCACGATATTCGGAGTTTTCATGGGTTGGCATCTTTTTACCGACGCTTCATTCGAAATTTTAGTAGCATCATCGCACCCATGACCAAATGCATGAAAGGTGGTACGTTTCGATGGACCAAAGAAGCGGCCAACGCATTCGAGGAACTGAAAGAAAAGGTAACCCAAGCCCCGGTCTTGGCCCATCCTAACTTTGACGATGTATTTCAAGTTGAATGTGACGCTTCGGGTCACGGTATTGGAGGAGTGTTGAGCCAAAATCAACGACCAATAGCCTTCTTTAGCGAAAAGCTCAATGACGCACGACACAAATACTCCACTTACGACAAAGAATTTTACGCCATTGTCCGGATTTTAGATTATTGGCGTCATTACTTGCTATCTAACAAATTTGTGCTATTTTCTGATCACGAAGCCCTCAAATATATAAACAGTCAGCATAAACTCAACCCCCGACATGCCAAATGGGTCGAGTTTATACAAGCCTATTCATTTATCATCAAGCATAAGGCGGGTTCGCAAAACACGGTCGCCGATGCTCTTAGCCGACGACATGTTTTAACCTCCACTATGAAGGTTCGGGTCTGCGGGTTTGATACTATACGAGACTTGTACCAAGACGACCCAGATTTTAGCGACATTTGGAGCAAGTGTGAAATCAGCCCGTTTCAACAATTCTCGAAACAAGACGGATACCTCTTTAAAAGAGCTCGCTTATGTGTCCCTTTAAGCTCGTTACGAGAAGCTATCATTCTGGAAAATCATGCAGGAGGCCTTGCTGGGCACTTTGGAAGGGACAAAACTTTGGCATTAATCCGCGATCGATTTTATTGGCCAAAGATGGAACGCGATGTTATCCGTGTCATCAAGAGATGTCGAGTTTGTCACATCGCCAAAACCCATGGAACTAATGCGGGTTTATACACCCCGCTACCCATCCCCGACACTCCATGGGAAGACGTTAGTTTGGATTTTGTTATGGGTTTACCCCGAACCCAACGTCAAAAGGATTCAATCATGGTGGTTGTTGACCGATTTTCCAAAATGGCTCATTTTGTTCCTTGTTCCAAGACTTATGATGCAAGTCAAATTGCGAGATTATATTTTTCTGAAATTGTCAGGCTACATGGCATTCCAAAGACCCTCACCTCAGATCGAGACGTTAAATTTGTAAGTCATTTTTGGCGCACGCTTTGGAGACGTATGGGTTCGAAGTTGAACTTTATTAGTTCCCACCACCCACAAACGGACGGTCAGACCGAGGTGACCAATCGAAGTCTGGGAAATCTCATACGAAGTCTCATTGGAGATAACCCCAAACAATGGGATCTCACGCTTGCACAAGCCTAATTCGCGTATAATCGATCCAATAATCGCTCGACCGGGAAAAGCCCATTCATGATCGTTTACGAACGGAACCCATTTACTCCACTTGATTTGGCCCCACTACCACTTACCGAGCATTTTAGCGTCGAAGGAGAGGATCAATCCAAGCAAATTAAGGACCTCCACCAACAGTACCAGGCTCACGCTAACAAACATCGAAAACGGACTCTTTACAAAGAAGGTGATTTAGTTTGGTTCATTTACGCAAAGAACGTTTTCCTGATGGTCGTTTCGGGAAGTTGTCACCTCGTGCCGATGATCCTTTTCGAGTACTCAAACAAATCAACGACAATGCGTATAAGATCGAGCTCCCAGGACATTATAATGTTTCGGCCACCTTCAATGTTGCTGATCTATCTCCATACCATGGAGACAACGAAACCGACTATGACTCGAGGACGAGTCCTTTTCAAGAAGGGGAGGATGATGCAGGGGAGAATTTGTAATTCTTTAAGGTTTATTAAAGTTTGTTTCTAATTAGGATTCCCTCCCTAATTAGATAGGTATTTTATCGTAATTATCGTTTCATAGTTATCGTCTAATAAGTTATCGTTTCCTAGTAGGATTATCATAATAGTTATCGTTTCCTAGTAGGATTATCATAATAGTTCCTTGTTTAGCTCTATAAATAGTTTAGTTTGTTTAGGTTATTATTGACTTATAAGTTTGATAAATAAAGTTATTAAAGTCTCCCTTACGGGTTTCTTTGAAGTCTTATTGATTCGTTCGTAAGTTCGGTCATTTAATTCGATCCGTCATCAATTATCCATCAAGTTTTTGTGTGCATATATATACATGATAAAAACATGTTCCCACAGGTACACAAGATGTTTGATTTTTGCTTGATTTGGAATGACAGATTTCCAATAGTTTCCTAATTTGTCTTTTTAAAGCAATATTGCTAATTAATTTGCTATAGATTAATTTAGGGTCATCAAACAAATGAAAGTTATGGTGATCTACCAACGCTTCGTCATCTAGTTTTATTGAATTATTTCTATCACCGTGGTTGAAACTATAACAAATTCATGTATGTGAAATTGATTGAAGGTATGTACAATTTTATGTAGGTAAGTGAAAGTGAGATAATAAGGAAGATTAAGGTTGATGAAGATAGTTGAAGGTTTGTTTTTTTTTTCTTCCAAAAATCAATTGAAGTTAACTGAAGTTGATCCGTTACTCTTATAACCGGTAGATCAAAAAATCATTTCATCCAACGTTTTAGAAGTATTCTCACCACAACTTTTATTTTCACCCTAACCCAACCCTATATATGTGTGTGTATAGGCAATAATAAAGAAGAAGCACAAAAATGTTATATATAAACCCATAAGAACCGATACAATTAAAAATAATTTATATATGATATTTTCAATTAAAAACTATCATTTAAGATATTATTTCACATATGGGACATAAATCGTAGAAAAGTTAATCCTTAGAGCTTGTTAAAAGATTATCATGATAAGAAGTTTTATCAAACAAGACTTTTTGAATAAGCTCAAAAGAGGCTAGCTAACTTATAGTCATTAAATATGATTTGAAATCATATGAAGAAAATGTTTGTTTGTCTTTAATTACGTTACGTACGTACGTGTGTCATGTTGTTATAGCTAGATTCATGGTTAGTTTGGTACGGATTAGCTAGCTAGAGCCTAGAGGGACATTTATGATGGGAGTGACGTAGTTGAACCTAACACTAGCTAGTAATTTACCAGGGCCTGAATTTGTACGCCTTTCTGCTTCACGTTGAATGCTTATAAAACTACCCCCATTTTCAACCGGAGAAGAGATCGAGTTACCTTTCACAAGTATAGTTTACATGCTATTACCTGCTGTATGTTTTGTTTAATTAGTGGAGATCGATGCCTACTGATTGTTTGGTATCCCATGTAATGTAATGTAATGTAATGTAATGTGAGGCATATTACCTTTTTGGTATTTTAATAATAATTCAATTGATGCTTTCCAAAAAAAAAAGGAGAGAGTTACCTCCCTCTGCCTTTTGCAGTAGACTTTTGGAATACAACCATCACTCACTCCTATCTGTATTATAACCTTTGTAATAAATTGTCCTATAACCACTGTAAAAATATATATATATATATATATATATATATATGAGTGTAGAGGATAAAAATATATATTAATACAACAAAATTCGATTTATAGGTTTTCCATATAGCATTTTCCATGCATAATCATTTGTATTTTATTCAGGCCTCAACATTCTTGTTCACATAGTCATGAATTAAGCAAGTGTTTTCATTGTAATAAACCATTCACTGCTTTGGTTACTTATGACCTGATACAACATATATTCTTGGTATCAAACAACTGATTTGGTTCGGTATTACTAAAACATGTACATACATATGTCTATATATATGGGTGCCTACATGTTTCAAACTTGCTATCTTGTTCTCATCTTTATGAACATGGCCCAAATGTTTTCAAAAGTAATTGTCGTTACCAATCATACATCTCATGACAAACGTTGCCAAATTAAATGCTTGGGATCAACTAATTTATGTTTACGAATAATTAAGCATGAGAACACAAATTACAAAAGGTTTGAGAGTGTACAATCATGTGATACCATAAAACACACTATAAGTCTGGAACCAAGTTTTATTCGATATCACATGTTGCCTAAAAAAATTAGAATGACTTTGTTCTCAAAGTGATACATAATTCGTTTAAAAAACGAGGGATTGAACAAAGTTACAAACTTTTAATGGCAACTTTGTAATAAAACGTAATATAAACAAATTCCGTCAATTCCTGTTCAAGTGTTCGTGGGGTGGCCAAATCACACGAACTATTGGGCCGGCGTGCGGGCACACACACCCGAATCCCCCGTGAATTTAACCACGGTCACATGTTCTGTGGGTAAAAGTTCTAGGATCGATCCATCCGCCTTGGAGCCAACAAAGTCGGCCTAGTCCCCAGAGTCGGATTCACGGAGCCACTATTGGGCCCAACTCTGGTGGACCGCGTTCACCTGAAGGACGCCATGACTACAAAGACGCCATAGAAGACATCCCAACTAATGTGCCCATTAATTGGGTTGTTCTAAAACCATCAAAAATCAAACATATGCCACTTATCCAAATAACGTTCATAAAAATCAAGTTCAATGTACTTCATAAAACTCTTAATCAGTTCAATATGAGATGTAGTTAAACCAAACTTGAAAATGTTGAAGCATAGGATTAATTCAATAAACTAAAATCAATGTTTTTACGATAAAGATTTCCGAATTTCTATATATATATATATATATATATATATATATGTATATTTTGTTGACCACGTTCACGTGATCAATCATATGACGATGAACCGCCTTTAGGAAGGATCAACTACAACAAATAGTTGTCCACGAATCAAAAACTTTAGAAAATTGGTTATTTTAATAGATTAGTAAAATTGACATGAAACATTTTATATTTGGAAACTAAAGAGCCTCTTCCTATTTTACTTTTCCTTTAATAAAGATGGATCGTATTTTTTTTTAATTTAATTATTATATATATAAGTTAACATTTTAATCGAATAAATTGTATTTAAAAAAACATTTGTTCTCTTTAACTTATACATATTATTTCTCACTTGTATAATAAGTTTTTAAAACGAGTGAGATAAAATAATAAAAAACCAGAAAGAAAATTCTATAGGTTTCAAATTTCAAGACAAAAACCAAAGATTCATCAAAACTTATGATTGAAATTTTGTAATTTACTTGATTTAAAAATGTTAGTTTTCTGATTACAAAAAATTGTTGTTCTCGTCACAAAGTGTTGTTGGTCAAGTATTGTTTTCTCTGATCAAAAAGTTTATCTTGTAACCAAAGACATTGTAGCCCAGTGGTTCGGTAACATCCTGGGGGTAAGTGGTTGGCAGCCCTTACTACCCGGGTTCGAACCCCGTGGTGATCATGCGGAGGTATCCTCGAATCCACTACTAGAAAAAGAGGTATCAGTGACGAAAATCAGTGACGGAAAATTTCCGTCACTGATCAGTGACAGATTAGTGACGGATCAGCGACGGAATGAACAAGAACACAATTCGTTACTAATCCGTCACAAATTAGTGACGGATTAGTGACGGACATAAATCCGTCACTAATCAGTGACGGATTAGCGACGGAATGTATTAGAAAAGAAATTAAAAAATGAACTATATATGTCTGTCGCTAATCCGTCACAAATCAGCGACGGACCTGTCAAGTTTCACAAAAAAAAAAAAAAAGAAATTTCACGTGTCCGTCACTAATCTGTCACTGATCAGTGACGGATTAGTGACGGAATCCACAAGTTTTACAAAAAAAATAAATAAAAATGAAATTCCACGTGTCCGTCACTAATCCGTCACTGATCAGTGACGGACCTGTCAAGTTTCACAAAAAAATAAATAAAAAATGAAATTCCACGTGTCCGTCACTAATCCGTCACTGATCAGTGACGGATTAGTGACGGAATCCACATTTCCGTCACTAATCCGTTACTAATCAGTGACGGATTAGTAACGGATGGTTTTTGTATTTCTTGCTCCTCATGTTTATGTGTTATATATACACATGTTTAAGTGTTATGTGTATCCGTTGGTCCGTACACACACACACACACACACACACACACATATATATATATATATATATATATATATATATGTTTTATAAATTGTATGTATACATGTGTTGGTTCTTGATCTGTGTATATTGTGTATATGTATATATATTGATATCATGTGTATATGTGAATATATAGTTAATGAGTGTGTTATTTGGTAATCGCATATGATGTGTATATGTGTATATATGAATGTATATATAGCATATATATAATACGTATATCTATGAGTTCTATTGACATATAGTGGATCTTAGTGGTCTTATCAACCCAATAGACACCACATACATATATGCAGTACACACTTTGCATACAAACATGTAATAAGTCATAATGGATCTTATAAGGTTTTAATCAATTCCATTGGCATTTAAGCGATTCTACTGGACTTTAAAGTATCTATTGGCCTTTAATCTATTATATTGGGCTTTAATCGGTTCTATTGACTTTTAAAGGGTTTCATTGAGTCTTAATGGATCTATCGGGTTTAAAGGGTTCTATTGGGCCTTAAATGGTTTAATTGGATCTTAATTGATCTATCAGACTTTAAGGGGGTCTATTGGGCTTTAAAGGGCCAATAGTTCATTAATAGCCACTGTAACCCATAAAAACCCAATACGTACATACATGCATACATACATGTGCATAATTTGACATGCATATATGCATTATCCCATACGAATGTATGTCCATTATAAGTAATGGTTCTTATTAAGAGACACTGAAGCCCATTAAGGTCCAGTACATTTCATTAAGTGCCACTTAAACTCATGAAGGCCTAATACATTTCATTTACGACCACTTGATACAATAAGACCCATCTAGGCCCAATAGTTCATTAAGAACCATTCACCAAGGCTTAATATAGTTCAATAAGAGTCACTAAAGCCCATGAGCACCCAATATAGTTAATTAAGAGCCATTGAAGCCATAAAGACCCAATGAGGTTCATTAATAGTTACTTAGTGCAATAAGACACATCAAGACCCATTAGAATTCATTAAGAGCAACAAAAGCCCATAAAAGGCCTAATCATATAGGGTTTGGCTTCCGGTGAGAAGTACCAAATTTGGTGAGAAGTGATTATTAACTGTTGGATGAGAAATGAAGAAACATTAGGATGATAATGTTTGGTTGATATGTGTTGTGTACCATTGCGTTATGTTGAAAAATAAAATATTTATTATAAATCAAAAATTGGAAATTAAAGAAAAGAATACATATGCATTTAATTATTTTCATTACCAAATATAGTGTAATACTATTTATCACACTAAATTTAGTGTGAAAAATAGTGACCCCATTAAAGATGTGAATAGTGACATTTACACCAAATTTAATGTTTAGTGTAAGATTTAGTGACCCCATTGAAGATGGTCTTAATATTTTATTTATTTAAATATTATAACTGAAAATAGAAAAGAAACATTAAATTTTATGTACAAACTAAACCCTATTTCTAATCTGATACATATGGCGGGATTATGAAATTTCCCCCCACATCCCCAAATTCCCCCCCCCCCCCCCCAAAATTTCTAATCTGAACTACTTGAAGTTTGTACAGACCCTAAACCCATCGATCATGTTTCATACAATCGATCAGCCGCCAAATCCTTCTGCCCTTTCGTTGCACCCTTCTCCCTTCTGCCTGCCGGTCGCCACAGCCACAGCCAATCGCCACCGCCGGTCAAACGGGTCATACTTTCGGAACACACTCCTCCTACTACTCTCAGCTATCCGAAGCACGCGGTTTCTTTCTGTCTATCGTCTTCCTGTAACATCTGCAGGTATTTAAAAGTTTGAATCTTGATTATGTTATTGTGTTTCTTGAGTGTGTTTGTTCTGTTTGTTGCTGTTTCTAGTGTAGTATGTAGGTCTTAAATGTTAATAAAGTAGGTTGTGTGTTTGATTTCTGCAATTTCATCACCGGTACTTTTCATTCTTCTACTTCGTGTGTAGTTGTGTTAGATTTATTTGATCCCAATACCTTTGTTCGTTCGATTTTTTAATTTAATGTGTTAATTTTTTTTTGCTTTCTTACGAGCACCAAGTGTTTGATAAAAGTCTCCAATGAGAAAAATTGAAGTTAGAAACTTCTGTGGTTTTGGTGTTTGCCCCTGTTAGTACCATCAAAATGGAATTTGTGTGTATGATGTTGCTTCACATAGTGTGAAGCAATAGAGGTATTATGTTGTGTTCTGCTTGCTTCACACTTTCTCCCCTCAATCGAATTGATACCAGTTTCACTTGATTAATTCATTTGCCCTAATTTGATTTGATTTCAGTATTGATTTGCCCTAACGGTAGGATTTCTTCTAGCTTTTGATTGAAATTTTAGCTTCTTGTTAAGAGTTATGAGGTTTGAGTTTAGAGATATTATTATTTATTTTAGAAGAAGTATATATATATATATCATGTGGTTTTCAATTTTTGGAGAAGTAATTTTACAGTTTAAGTTCTCACTTTTACTGCAAGTTTTATATATGTATATTTCTCCAATTTTAAGTTTATTGGAGCTTTTAAGTGTTTATTCGAAATCCATGGAGGTTAACTCATGGATTATCTACAATTGTTGTTTTCAAAATTGTTTTATGAGTTGTTTCATTGATTTTGATGGAAAAGGATGAAACTTTTGGATTTTTGGACTATATTTGAGATTGGTCGAAATCTGGGAAAATGGGGATCATCATGGCGGCATTTTGTTGATTTTTGCTTTAAATCGTTTTAGGATCTTTGGGGTATTGTTTATATTCTAATAAGTTTATTAGAGTTATGGTTTGGGTTTAATTGATTAATTTGTGATCCATGATTCTTTAATTCAGATTCGCGTTCGGTTTTGAGATTCGTTAACGGTTAAGAATTTAAGAGTATCATCGTTCAAGGTGAGTTTTCTTTTAACCATTTTCGAATTGGAATGCATTTATTATAAAATGGTTGACTTTATGATATGAACGATATCGGTATGTGGGATTTTGTTATAAATGGTTATATTAAGGTTCTAAATCTTGTTGTGTAAGTTTTGATTGGGTTTTGAGTTAGGTTGGATTATTTTGATATATTAATGCTTACTTGGGGATGTATATGGAAATATTCATTTTATAGTTGTTATGGAGTCGAAATTTAAACTTACGGTTTGACCTTCAAGTAGTCAAACTATTAAACTTACGGTTTCAAAGTGATTCAAAACTCCTCTAAACAAATGTTGATTCAGATAATGAAAATGAACTTATCTTATCTGATCATTCAAAACTATTTGGTAACGCACAATGGATAAACCGTTACTTTATATGCATGTGTATGTGTGAATGTATAGATAACGTGTATGTTATTTGGTAACGCACAATGGATATATAGTTAGGCTATGACTAAGTAGATAGGTTGGATATGTTTGATTTAAGGTCGTTATGTTGTTGAAATGTCTACGGATATATAAGCTCACCCGTATTTGATTTGGTAAACCATAGGATCGCTTTCACGAGCTTAGGGAGGTGGCACTGGCTAGCCAGGAGCCCGACGCCCCTCCGATTGATGAGGCATCTCTATGGGAGCAAAGTGTTGGAGGATGGAATAAGGGTCGTATGTTTGGTTTCGGGACAACGCAAGATCCCCGTTATGCTATGAGGGGTGAGTGTAGTAGCAGCAGCGACGGGAGATCACTCGGGACTAGATCGACATCGGAGGTATGTTTGTTATATTTGTTATATATCTTGTCGTTACTTCTAATTGCCAACAAATACTGATTTTTTTTGTTAAATGTTTAATATCTACAGTTAGCTGAGTTGACAGAGAAGATGGCAAAGATTGAGGAGGAGGCGAAGGAGGGAAAGGAACGCGAGGAGCGTTATCGGGATTCGTTTTCCCCTCTCCCGGGCCTACCGGCCCTCCCCCTAGTTAGGTTGCTATTATCGTATTTGCACTCGTACTGTATTTTGGAATTTGGAATTTGGAATTTGGAATTTGGCCGGAATTTGGTATTTGGAATTTGTTGGGTTGGTGTTTTTAAATTAAGAGCAGGTATTTATATAAAAATACATGAAATATTGTTTTTAGTATTTATTTATTTAATTTTTTTGGAATTAGTGACGGAATTCCGCCGCTAAATGTATTTATACATCATTTTTCCCCATAATCAGTGACGGAATTCCGTCACTGAATATATACGGCACTAATCCGTCACTGAATATTTCCGTCACTGATTCGTCACTGAATAATTTCGTCACTGATCCGTCACTGAATATTTCCGTCACTGATCCGTCACTGAATATTTCCGTCACTGATCCGTCACTGAATAATTCCGTCACTGATACAACTAATTCAATAGTACAAGCTAGAAAATACTTGTATGGTACACATTGAACTTAATTAATGCAACATAGAAGGTCCTTTAATGTACCTTCTCTGTTAACCAAATTATGTTTACTGATATAATAAAGTGAGTTTGCTATCTATGTATCAGACAATTATTTTCTTGTACTATGTATTGTATGTGATTCTAGGTAACACTATATATGAATATATAATAAAATAACAGACACTATTATGGGACATGAATGCAGAGTTGTCCAATGCAAAATCACCACCAGTTGATGCCATAACGACATGGGAAAAAAACATAAGCACACAATAATAATTTTATGAAAGGAAATAGAGGCGCATTGCTTAAAAATTAATATAGAAAACATAAAGGATGGCACGAGAAGAAATAGTAAACGACGAAGAACAAAGCAAGAGTAGATAGTTCGATCGTCGAATCGGGGTGTAATTTTCGATTTATGAATTGCTACCCAATGTAACTTAGCTAAGGTTATATTTTGGGAAAACTCTACTGTGACGACAATCTAGGTTCTACACAAAATCCATATATAATTGCTTTACAGCGTCTTCATAAATGTGTTCATATGAACAATTTGTAAAGTGTTACTTTATTTATAATTTACTTGGTGTTCACAAATGTGGTTATAGGGTGTTCACAAGATCTTGTGGAGTGGTGGTGGTAAATAATGGAATGATCATGTTGTTACCTAGTTGCATTGGTGAGCTATGGTGTTCACTCTCTGATGATCACAGGTTATTAGTTAATTATTTAAATTTTATATATGTGCATGCTATGTTGGTAAGGAGAGAGGAAAGAGGTTTTTTTTTTTTTTTAAATCTCAGTTTGTCCGTGTTTGGGGGTTTTGAATTAATTATTTAAATCTCGTCACTCATTGTCACACCATTTTAATTAATTATTTAAAATGTCAAGAAGGGTTTCAGAAATGAACCTTATCATTTTAAACTTTTTGAGGGTTTAATTAATTAGATTATGAAGTGATTGTTGAAGTAAAATATCCCAAGAACATGTTAATAAGCTGTTGACCTACTAGCTACTGATGTAAACTTGGGAGGTAAACCGCCGCTATATATATATATATATAAAGAATTCTATATATCAAGAATATAGTGGTTGCTAGCTAGCTAGGTTTACCCAGAAAATTAAAGAGCTGTTTGATTTAAAATAAACAAAATTAATGAACATTATTTATTATTCGTCTAGACCGGAGGTGGCCGTAGACATGCTAGTTGGTTTTACATTTTGCTTAAGACATACATAAATGAAAAAACCACAAATTTTCTATCATAAAAGATGGACGGATGACAGTCTAGACGACGACTTATTAGAAAACTGGGGAAGCAGGTGGAGAAGCGATCATGGCTAAGTTACTAGTTACAGTATTCCAACCACCGTCCAGAAGATCAACAAATTCTTCCCAGAAATATTCAGGGGATCTTAGAGGATCACCATTGATGAAATTAGTTGCATCATCAAACGGTCCCATTTGGGTTTTGTCTTGATCAATATTATGTTTTGTGGTCAGTAGTACCCCTTGATCATCACATGAACTCTTGTGGTTCAATTCTGGCATGGTCGTAGCTGGTGTGGAAATATTTTCTGAGGTGGAGATGAGTGATTGGAGAGTGTCGTTGTTGATAGAGTAGTTTGACCATAAGGTCCCTTGCCATACTTTGAGCACATCAAGGCATGGTAGATATGGTGGTGGAACCGTGGTGGGTGTTTTGTAATTGTGGGGCGCCTGAGCCTGATCATGAGTAGTAGAAGATGAAACGGGGGGATAGGGTTGTTGGTTTGGATAGTAGTTGTTGGGCTTCTTGACAAGCCTGGCTTCTGCTTCAAGCCTAGCAGCCTCCCATTGAGCCATGTGGTTGAGGTTGGAGCCCAGCAGCTGAGTGCCACTCTTTGGTTTGTGGGTCATTGGATCAATACCCATTTTAGTCATCCTTTTTTTGATGTGTGAGTTCCAGTGGTTCTTGATTTCGTTATCGGTCCTTCTTGGCAAGTGAGCAGCAATAGTTGACCATCTAAAATTAAGGATAGATTAATTTAGAGACCAAGTGTTTATATATTTAAATTAAAGATAATTTTGCAACCAGATTTGGGGTCTGAATTGAATCAATCAGCCAATAAATATATATATATATATAGGGGCCTACGTACCTGTTGCCAAGAAGAGCATGAAGTTGAATAATGGTCCTTTCTTCTTCCAAACTGAACTTTCCTCTCTTGATATCTGGCCTTAGATAGTTTGTCCATCTCAATCGGCAACTCTTTCCACATCGCTTAAGCCCTACATACATATATATAAATGTAGCCACTGAAAAATTAATAAGAAGAAAGAAATGGTGTTGTATCTACAAATGCATGTTTAATTAGGCTATGAATAATATAGTAATTAATTAAGATATATATGATTGGGCATGCATGAATTGAAGAAAGTCATTTTTTTGGGGTTAATATATATATATATATATATATATATTACCAGCTTTAGCAGGCAAAGAGCGCCAACTGCCGTGTCCATATTGTTGAATGTAGGACAGTAGCTTTCGGTCTTCTTCAGGTGTCCATGGTCCTTTCTTGATCCCCACCCCTAACCCATGCACCATATTGCTATTGCTATTGCTCTTTTTCTTCTCACTGCGACCTGATCTTCCCATCTTAATCTTTCCCCAAACTAAAACTCTCTAGCTACCTACCTACCTAAGCTACCTAGCTTCTTTTCTGGAAAGATACTGCTATACCCTATCTTATTCTTCTTACTAGATATGCATGAATATAGGTATTATGTGTTAAGGACACATCACAGCACAGTGAAAGAGAGAGAGAGAGAGAGTGTGTGTGTGTTGAAAAGGAAAGGATAATTTGATTGTCCGTGGAAAAGAGATGATTATATAAGGGGAAGAAATGGGGTTTCCGATCCTCAATTAATAGCCATATATATATATATATATACCAATTAACAGTTTGTGCAACCACAATATATAGTGGTTAATTTGTAGCTACCAACTTTTACATGTCGATCAAACAAACAATAAGCTTTGTCTTTGTAACTGCACAAACTTTCATTAATTTAACATACACGTGTTTGCATGAATGCATCATAATGTTTATTAATTGAACAATATGATATGATAGATGTGGTAACAATGGCGATCATTATATGAAAACAACCAACTGCTAAACCAGTAATTAATTAATAAATATATGTATACCTTATTCATAAATTAACTGTCAGTGTATATATATGTATTTCCTTACGCGTGGTTGGTCTGTTTTGATTGGGCAAACTGCATGCGCTTGTACGTACGTTCTGAATCTAGTTGCATGTTTTAATTAAGGCATACAACTCAGCAATACCAAATACCAGTAAGTTAAAAATAATCTACTAGCTTTTTCCTTTCTTATGTTAGGTTGGTTCTCTACTTAGGAGTTAGGGCCATTCCAACTATAAAGAAGAATTTTTTTATATATGTATGTATGTATGTATGATTGTTAAGAATTAAGACTCGTACTTACTGCCACACCAGAATTTTGTTAATTAGGTTCTCCACTAGCTCCTATATTTTCCCTTTCTCTTTAATTTGTTTGTATAAAGGTGTTTTTAATTCTTTTACTTATATATATATATTTTGTGTTATTTATTGCTTCATTCTTATAAACTAAACACAATATATAACAAAAAATCAAATAATAAAAAACCCGATCAAGAAACTTTAAACAAGTTTCTTTTTTTATTTAATTTTCTATGATAAGTACGTTTTAGAAAGTTGCTGGTTTTTACAATTAATGTCATGAAAATTAATTAGTTGTATTAATTTTAAGAGTTTGTCGATCGTATAACATTTAGAAATTTTTGTGCATGGTTATATTTTAAGGCATGGGAAATTTTGAGTTGATGCATGTGCTCAACGGAATATAAAATCTCATTTCCCCATGTCTTATTAATTATGCTAGCTAATGGCATCAATTACATTATTATCGATCTATTAGCCAGCCAATACATATATATTTAGTTACGTACTTCATTTTTTTAATCTCTCCATCTGCTTAACAAAGCAATGATGCTTTTGACGTGAATATTGGTGGACATAAAAATAACACGCAATTTGTTAATAATTTAGAGTGAGCTGTTGATTTGGTCCCCGTCTCTTGATAATTTTTTTGACTAAAATATGTTTATTGTGGATTTGAGTCCTTGTGGTATTCAATTTATCTTGGCCATGGTCTCTCTCAGTAATGTCTTCGTTAACTCCGTTAAATCAAATGTCATTTTAGCATTTTTTCTTTTTCTTTTTTTGCCTTTTTCCTATAAAAAGTAAAAATATTTTTTAAAAAAAAACACACACACATATATAATGGTATTACAATAAATATAATAAGATATTGTTTTATGATTTGATTTTTTTACATTAAAAATTTAATCATATTAATACAATTTAATTTCATTGTTTAAAATAGTTTTGTCTATTTGAATATGAAAACCTCGTTAAAGTTTATATAGAGATTTGTAAAATTTTAAGTTGCAAATATTATAGTATGTATAAATTCTTCCTTTGGTTAAAATCTAAATAGTAGATTTTTAGTTTTTGAATGAAGAACAATATAAAAACTTGAAACCCTTATTTTAGAATGATAAAATTGAAATTCATTTCTTAGTGGTTTTCAATGATTTTGGTGTTAAAATATCGACAATAAGCTTGTTTATTGCAATAATAGAAAAAGAACACTAGAATTTAATCGTTTTTAACATAGTTAATTATTTCATTTAATAAATCTCAATAAAAAAATCATATCTTATTGTATTTGCTCTAAATAAAATAAGGGGGCATTTGATTTGATGGAATGATTTTGAGAAATTTGGATTTCGTGGAAGGATTTGGAATTAGAAGGATCTGAGAAGTTTTGAAATCTTTGGTGTATTTGGTTTGTAGGATTTGGAATAGAATTAACAAAATCAAATCATACAATGATATCTTCTTTTATTTATTTGATATTGTTATATATATATATATATAGAGAGAGAGAGAGAGAGGGATAATAAATTATAAACCTCTAAATGTGTATAAATTTTGTAAACTTTGGATTTCATAGGTTTTTTCTTGATGAATTGTTTCATGAAATTGTTTATTTTGATTAAAGTGTTTCATATCATTCATTTCTTGATGAAATTGTTTCATATATTTGTATTTTTTATGTAAAAACAAAGAAGTTTCATCAAACTGAGAAAATATATGAAACAGTTTCATAGGAATGAAAAAAAATATGAAACTACATAAAAAAAACAAATATATAAAACAATTTCATCAAGAAATGAATGATATGAAACTATTTCATCAAAATAAACAATTTAATGAAAATTTTTCATTAAGAAAACCTATGAAATTCAAAGTTTACACGAAATTTTTTTTACAAAATAGTGGACCTCTATATATATACATATATATATATATATATATATATATATGTTTGTGTGTGTGTGTGTATAAAAATGTTGTTTTTACTTTTTGATAGAATAAAAAAGACAAATTGGCAAAAAGACTAAAATGGTCCTTCGTTTAACAGAATTAACGAACACTACTACAGAAAATGTCTTTTTACACGGTTGTAAAGGGCTTTTTACACGGTTCTATAACCGTGTAAAAGCTCACCGTGTAAATAAAGTGCGAGGCCTTTTTACACGGTTTTGGAACCGTGTAAAAATGTCTCTTTTTTACATGGTTCCAAAACCGTGTAAAAAGTATCAAAAATCGTGTAAAAATAACCCATTTTTACACGATTATTAGGCAAAACCATGTAAAAGATAGGGCATTTTTACACGATTGTTTGGCAAAACCATGTAAAAAAATCACCTCTTTTTACACAGTTGCTAATAAAAACCGTGTTAGATTTCTGACAAATAATCCGACAATAATTTAATAATTATTTAAAAATATTTTATTTTATTTCCAAAAACTAAATTTATATTAAACTTTTTAATTAAATCACCGTAAATTTAATTATTTAAATAATTATTATTTATGAGTTATTTTGCTTTTTTAATTACCGGTAGATTTATCCGCCACCAATCCGTAATTCTATTTTTTTCAAAAGAAAATAATTAAAAACTTCCATTCAATTTATTCGAATTTTACTCTATAAAATACATATTTATATATATTTATACAAATATACATTTCAATACAAATACACGTTTATATATACAAATATACATTTCCAACGCAAATACACATTTCTATATATTATTTCTAATACAAATACACATTTATATTGTTATATACAAATATACATTCCAATGCAATTACACATTAATATATCGGTGTCAAAAAACATCTTCAGTGGTCAAAGGCTTTACATATGTTGCTCTGATCCAATAAAAAAAATGTTTGTACCTGAGAAAACAAAATTGAAAACAAGGTTAATAGCTAATAACGAAAAAAATTATAAATGGGTTAGTTTTATGTAAGGTTAAAGCACCAATAATGAAGATGAGAGTGGGATGAATGAATTTAGTAAAAACTCACCGATACGTTTTTTTTTGTATAACGATTTCAGCACCTTAACACCAAAAGAACCCAAAAAAACTTTAAGAACTAGATGTGATAGCCATAAGAAAATCCAGAATAAAACACATCTGTGTTTGATAAGAAGGCAAGAATGGACAACTGCCGGCAACCATGGACGACCGTCGGCAGCCATGGACCAAACAACGAAACCTGGACAAGAACGAAACATATTAGTAGTGATTGTGGATAAATCTTCGAACAAGGTCGATGATTTCAGATTATAGCATATTTGTGTTGAAAGAAGTGATGGCTCTAAAATTTTTAGGGTTTTAAAATGGTTGTAACGAGGGTGAGGAGAAGTAAATAAGGAAAATTGTGAGTTTTTTGAAATCTTTGATGACGTACGGCGGGAAATTGAATTAAAATGGTGGAAGTGGAAAAAACTTAAATTGGGGAAATTGAATTAAAATGGCGGAAGTGGGAAAAACTTATATTGAGGAAATTGAATTGAAATGGCGCAAGTGGG
Organism: Saussurea involucrata; assembly: GCA_033807775.1. Lineage (NCBI taxonomy): Eukaryota > Viridiplantae > Streptophyta > Magnoliopsida > Asterales > Asteraceae > Saussurea > Saussurea involucrata. Next base: position 668,022 of record CM066315.1, read on the forward strand.
AAAGTACTTAAATTGTTTTCTAATTTAAATTATCTTTTAATAATATGTAATTTAAATTGTCTTTTAATAAAAAAGTTGGGAATTCTAATTGCTAATTTTAATTATAATTTTTTTTATTAAAATTAACATTTTACTTTAATGTATTTATATGTATAGAACAATGTATATATAAAGTTATTTGATTTGATTTGGGTTGATCTGGTATAATTGAATTATTAAACTAGTCAAAGTTTTAAGACTTTTAAACTATATTTTATGTGAATTTAAATAATAGATATTTTTTGTAAATTGATTTTTAACGTTTTTATTATAACTGCGTTAATCAAATGCATTAACAAATACATTTTTATTATTATTGGGTCAGAAAATATTTAACAAATGCGTTTTTATTATAATTGGGCCAATCAGCTATACTATAAAAATCCTTTTTAAAAACTAGGTTTAAAAATACAATTTGTTATAATTGGTCAATCAAATACACTTACAAATAGAATTTTATTTAAAAATATACTTAAGCATATTTTAAATAAAAATTTGGGCAGGTCCCATAACGGTCTCGGACCGAGCCTTATTTTCGGACGAAAATCGTAACCGGTTGAGGCGATGCTAACCAAAACCAGTCCCAGGTCGGCCCTGGTCCTGGGCCAGGCTGGGCCCATTTGGCCATCTCTAGTTCTCAATGAACTTTGTTGGGCCTTGATAGGCTTTAGCGGCTCTTAAAGCCCAATAAAATCGATTAAACCTCAATAAAGCTCATTATAGCTCAATAAGACTTTTTATGACTTGTTAAAGCCAAATAACTCCAATGGTAACTTATTATGTATTTGTATGTAGATATGTACTGCATATATGCATATGGTGTGTATTGGAGTAGATAAGATTACTAAAGCTTGTTATAGTTCAATAAGAACCACTAAGAACCATTATTATTATAGTTATAGCCTAATAAAATTGCTAAAAGCCCAATAAAACCTTTTAAAGCCCACTAGATCCATTAAAGTCCAATAAAACCTTTTAGTGCCCAATAAAACCGATTAAAGCCCAATAAAGTCCATTAAAGTCATAAGATCCATTAAAGCCCCAATTAGACCCTTTACGTGTTTGTATGCATGTATATATTGCATATATACATGTGGTGTGTATTGGATTCTATAAGATCATTAAGGGTCACTATAACCTATTAAGAACCACAAAGCCTGTCAAAGATGAGTATAGCCCAACAAGACATGTATAACTTATCAAGGCTCAATAACACTAAGGTAGCTTGTTACGTGTTTGTATGCATGCATGTAATGGCATACATGCATGTGATGTGTATCGGGCTCTATAAGACCATTACAAATTACTATAGCTTATTAAGAACCGTCAAAGTTTAGTAAGAATCATTATAGCCCAATGAGATACTTCAAGACGTATCAAGGCCCAGTAATACCAATGGTGGCTTATTACGTGTTAGTATGCATGTATGTACTTCATGTATACATGTGGTGCATGTGCATTAGACTCTATAAGATCACTAAGGTCCGCTATAACTTATTAAGAACCACTAAAGCCTATTAAGAATCATTATACCCCAACATGACATTTTATCACTTCAAGGACCAATAACAATAATAATGACTTATTACATGTTTGTATGCATGTATGTAATGCCTATATGCATATACAAATTAAGAGAAAACCATTAGATCCATAAAAAGGTGACATACCATTATATATCAAGATGAAAGTCATACCTTATTGTATTTATTCTATAACCACTTTTAAGATAACCTCACACACAATAGAAATGTACTCGTGCAATGCAGCACAATACATCTTGATATTAATGTCCCATTTTATATTTTGTCTTTACCAATTTTATAATATAGTTTTGTGTGGTTTTGAGTAAACGATTATGTTTTTCTTATAAATTTGTTTAATTTTTATCAATTTAATCTAATTTTAATTGACCTAATTTATTTTAGGTTTAATAATATAATATATTTTATGAAAAAAAAACAATTAAGCATTCTGTTAGAATTCAATTATTATTTTAGTTATATTTTAGATTATTTATATTTAAAATGAAATGTTTATCCCATATTTGATTATGTTTATCCTTTAGTTAGTAATGAATTCAAATATGCAGTTTTAAGAAGTTGTACTCATTTATTATTTATTTATACTCTTGAATTTTAAGTAATATACATTAATAAACAGTACATAATGCACAAAAAATTATTTTTAATTTTTTTTCTCAAATGTTTATAATATAGTGGGTGTATATACGTATTCTTAAAAAAGGGATATGTACATATATATTACCATATTAAAAAATATATATTACCTTTCTTATATCATATACAATATTTTATTAATATATTTATCTGATAAATTTTTTTACGATAACTTCTAAAATTCTTTAGAAAAAGGGTATTAATGTATTTCATACCATATATATTAATATATTTAAAAAAGAGATATGTAACAACCAGGTTTTCATAGAAAATGTGAGAGTTTGGTGTCCTTTATGCAAAGTAATGAAAGATAAGTTAAGGGACTACTTTGTCATTTTTCGAAAGATATTTAAGGGCACAAACTCCTAGGGCAGCCTCCTTTCTCATTTAGAAATCAGTATTGGGTAATTTGGGTTGTGTTTGGCGGCTAAGAGAGAAAAAGGGAGAAGAAAGGAGTTTCTTGGGAAGAAATCAAGGGAGTGAAGAATCAAAGGAGAAATCAGTAAGGTAACCCTTAATCCTTGTTTTTCTTGTGTTCCTATCTTTCTGGTCGAGATTCCTAAGTCTGAAATCATTGATTCATTGGGTTTTCTATCACTTTGTCCTTAAAAGTGAGTTTTGGGAGTTTTGGCCGTTGTAAATCGATTTTACGGTAAAAAAATGGATTAAATGGGTATTTAGGGTTGGTGGATGAACCCTTATGTTTATCTACTCGAACTAATGGCTAAAAACGGGTTAATAATCACTTTTAGACGTTTTGGGTTCGAGCAGCCGTAGTTTCCGGACACTATTGTTCAGTAGTGTCCGGACGTTTTGCAAGTTTCCGGGTAAGGGTTCATGGGAGTTACCGGATGCGTAACTCTCCGGATGGTGTGTCCGGAAAGGAGTAGAATCCGGACAGCGCGTCCGGAAAGGGGTAGTTGTAACAACCCACTCCAAAGCATGCCAAATTTAAGACATTATATATATCGCCAAAACATGACCAAAAGTTCACATCATCAAAATTCCAAAATTTGGGTTTGCGGAAATAACCCTATTCCAACTGAGAGTATCTAAATACTGAAGTGTAGGGAAGTCCACTAATGCAAGCCACGCCCGCCCTTACGCCTTCTCTTTACCACTAGAGGAACCGCACTTAACCTGCTTCCCTGAAAAAGGGTTTCAGTTTTGAAAATGCGAGGGTTAGACCACAAGGTCTAGTGAGATCCCTCAGTTACATCCACACCACATATAGCAATTAAAGAGTTATGCGAAACATAAATCAATATGAAGTTTGGTTAATAACATTCACACAATTGACCAAATCGTCCATCCAGTCACACACACCCGTGGCTTGATCCCAGGGCGCTCAATCACCCTCGTATGGGACGCACCCCCCATATATCCGTCACACCGTGTCATATGGGCGACACCCCCCCATAAGCGTCATACCACAACAGATGGGACACACCCCCCATAAGCATCACACTATGACATATGGGTCACACCCCCCCCCATGAGCGTCATACCACAACATATGGGACACACCCCCCATAAGCATCACACTATGACATATGGGTCACACCCCCCATGAGCGTCATACCACAACAGATGAGACACACCCCCCATAAGCATCACACCTTAATGATTGGGACACGCCCCCCCATATGCCTCGCACCAAGCATAAGTAATTTATATGCAACATATATTAAGCAAACGCACATGTACGAGTAAATGAACAAGTACCATCAAGCTTCAGTTAGAAAACTCACCTGTTACGCTTACGATCCTTTCCTACTCTGACCTGCACTTCCAGATGGTCTACCTGAGCGAAAGGGTAAACGCATAAGTTGACAGCTCAACTATCCGGACACACTACCCTATTCGGACAACACCTTTATCCGGACAACACCTATCCGGACGGCACCTCTATCCGGACAACACACCTATCCGGACAACACACCTATCCGGACAACACCCTTATCCGGACAGCACCCTTATCCGGACAACACCCTATCCGGACAACATACCCATCCGGACAACACAATCATCCGGACAACACTTCTATCCGGACAACATGAACTCCGGGTGCTTACCCGGACACCTTCTTCTATTGAAGGTATCCGGACGGGGCGCTGTTCGAGTTTTTCACTCGAAAATCCCGTCCTGAGCTCCGCCAAAGCAACGATTAGGCAATAACAACTACCAAAAACGTACTAGAACCAAACCCCACAATATACATCCATAAAAACATAAACAAGAGGAGCTTAAACCTTCCACAAGAGTTTTGGCAATACTATTATCCAACTAAACTTCTCAATACTCTACAATCAACAACCTCATTAAATGGAGTAATGGATTGAGAGTTTACCTGCTCAAATGCTTGCCAGAAACGAATTCCCCAACAATCCTTCTTCTGATTTCCAACACCAAGCTCCTTCTACTCCCAAAATCCACAAGAGCCCCCAAAACCCTCCTCTCTTTCTTTTCTCCAAGAACACAGCCGACACACACAGATTTTCAGCCAAAATGGAATGTTTCTAGGGTTTTGTGCCCTTATATACCTCATCCCAATTATTAACAAATAGCCCCTCAACTTCCATCTTATTACATTTCCACCACAAGGCTTGAAACTCTTTTTATTTGGACACGGTTACTACAACACTCCCCCCTCAAAAGAATTCCGTCCCCGGAATTCCATTCTCGAAAAGATGAGGGTACCTGGACATCATATCCGACTCCACTTCCCACGTAGCCTCTTGTCCCTTATGATACCTCCACTGAACCCTCACTAGACGAGTCTCCCTATTTCTTGCTTTCCGGACCTTACTGTCCACATTAACTATTGGTTCCTCTTCGTACCCCAATTTCTCGCGATACATCTTTACTCACGGAAAGTTCACAGATAACTGCACATGCCAACCCCTTTGCTTTTCTAAGGATTCTCTTACTTCCACTTGCATAACCCTTCAACAACAAAGCGTACGCCAACAATTTCCACACTTTCGAATGATTACAACTCCTACTCTAGGAAATTTGCGTACCACAACTATGACGCCTCAGGTCAACGGTACATGGTACCGTCCACGCACTTAGACGCACGGCTGCAACAAATTTAGAATTTTCGTCCACAACTTCAATCCCGTGACAGCACAAGTTACAACGGTTAGGGCCACAACAACATCCATTTCTTAACGAACCTTCAATTCACCAACCTAGCACAAGACCAACCTCGAGTATCACCTTAGATCATAGACATAATCCTCTTCGACTGATAACACACAATTCTACGATCACTTTCCCCATCTCAATACACGTATAAGGCAGATAACACTTTCTCACCTGAACTGTGTTGCCCACGGTTCATCAATAATAAACAATTCACACCCTTTCGCCATAGCAACACCCCCACACTATACAGAGCCAAAAGTAGAAACCTCCACACTTTAACATCTGACGTACCCATCAATCCAACCCAAACCAATCTTGAAGTCACGCATCCGAATTCTCCTTGCATCTAACAGTCGTCCATCCACATGTGAGATAATTCAGGGTTCACTCGCTACCAACAAGGAGCAACTATGCTCACACAAAAATATTCTTACTAGCTTAACACTGAACGACAAAGTTTACTTGGAACATTTCTCACACTACTACCAAGTCAACTCCAATGGTCCTTTTCGCGAACACTACTTTCGACTACATCCTTCCACTTCCTTTTCACTCCTAAAACACGATTCCAAAGATCGGCTCACGGGAAGGTGCACACTCTTGATCAACCACACAAGCTGACTTTCCTTGACTCGAAAACCAATCACATACATGCCAATCCCCCTTTCTCATACTCCCACTAGGAGTTCATGCACCCGACGGTGACGTTCTTGAAAACATTGCTTCCACTTTCCGTGCCACTTGCCACACCTTCTACTTCACGCTTACACACCCATCCCAACCTACCGTCCCAATTACCCTATGGACATTTCTCATCCAACATTTACCACTCCATACACGCAATTTTAACGGTTACTATGCCCAACCAACAATTTCACCATCTTTCATACGAGAAACTCCACCCAGTCAATCCGAAACACACTCGATGTTCGAAGAGACCACACATTTCTCATTCCTCAAAGATATTAACTCACCCCTTTGCATTTCCTTTATAAACAAGGATTAGCCCAGTATACCCAAAGATTTCATATTTACAACGAAACACTGTAAACTACTCAATCCAAGATCACACCATCTCCCTCTTAGCTAGCCACCAACTTCCACCCCAATCTCTTGTTTTCGGATAAAAGCACCACACCCAACTCTAGCCACATAGAACAACTTATCAACAAATCCCGAGCAAGGATCTCCACTTACGCTCATCTCATAACAACACTAATCCACCACTTAACCTCACAACACCTCATTCCCCCCCATGCTTCGCATGCTTACTAAATATAAGTTACCGCCTTCATATCTACACAACCCCACACACTAGAGGTTCTATCCTCACGACTACTGTCCGCTCACTAGGCCATGCTTTCTCCCGCCAAACATCACATATATTTGAAAGAGTTGGCGAAAACATTATGCAATAAATAATCTTGCAACTCAACATCCTCACACGAATAACGGAAATTCCTGGCTGGTCACTACACACCTGTGACCTGAACTAGGGCTCACACCCGCCCTTGGGAACAGACCAAGTCTATTCGAACAAACCACATGGGACGCATCCAACATGTATTTTACACCATCAACCTGAGATTTACACACTTATATAAACCAAATGCAAACACACAATAATAATTATGCACGTTCAACTAACAAACAGGTACTACCAAGCTTTGATTTAGAAACTCCCAACTTTGCCTTCCTCCCATCTAGATGAACCACAAATTTATGACCGTCTACCTCACTCAACCGAGCCCTAAATTCCGACCGACTCTTCGGATCCACTTGAGACACGCTCAAGTAAATCAACTATAAGACACACCCTTGCAATCCAACATAGTCTACTTGTCCCACATTAGTTAGCTAACCACCTCCTTCGCAAATGACATAATCGCCATATAGGATGAATCACTTATCCTACTAACACATCTCCACTTTCAGGATATTTACAAAAGGCGGCCCATCCTCTTGACAGATGCATACCTTTCCACACCGACCTCTCATCTCCGCGCACATACCCGACAAAGTGATCACTCAAAGGCAACCTTTCAAATTCAAATCTCTCGACAACGAATTCAACACCCGCTGCTGACTTCAACCTCAATGCCTGACAATTAGTCTAAAGGCAAGTTAACCACGACCCCGGCTTCATGCCGATACCGTTTCATTCACATACCACGACGTTACCTTTCAAAGTAATTTGTCTACTTCGAAATCACCCGGGACACACCTCCCCCGTCGACAGTCATATGTCAACTTACCAAAAGAGTAAGGACTCCCACCACACAAGCATTTCTATAGTCAAAGACCAAGACTACAGGTAGACACGGTCCTCCCTATACTGTAACACTAAGATCACAAATCAACCATCGACGACTCAACCACATTTTCCACTCCCGGAACTTCGCACCTTCTTAGGCCCGATATCGCTTACTACCTAGCGAGTTCATAAAATCATACACGGATATAGGTCCGCCCCTTTATAAAACATTCACGGAATAAGGTACGCCCCTTTATATAACATTCACGGAATAAGGTCTGCCCCTTTATTAAACATCCACGGAATAAGGTCCGCCCCTTTATAAAACATCCACGGAATAAGGTCCGCCCCTTTATTAAACATCCACGGAATAAGGTCCGCCCCTTTATAAAACATCCACGGAATAAGGTCCGCCCCTTTATAAAACATCCACGGAATAAGGTCCGCCCCTTTATATAACATTCACGGAATAAGGTCCGCCCCTTTATTAAACATCCACGGAATAAGGTCCGCCCCTTTATTAAACATCCACGGAATAAGGTCCGCCCTTTTATAAAACATCCATGGAATAAGGTCCGCCCCTTTATAAAACATCCACGGAATAAGGTCCGCCCCTTAATTAAACATCCACGGAATAAGGTCCGCCCCTTTATAAAACATCCACGGAATAAGGTCCGCCCCTTTATATAACATTCACGGAATAAGGTCCGCCCCTTTATTAAACATCCACGGAATAAGGTCCGCCCCTTTATAAAACATCCACGGAATAAGGTCCGCCCCTTTATATAACATTCACGGAATAAGGTCCGCCCCTTTATAATTGGCACCCTACAGTCACCCTAGGGTGACAACGAGTCAGTCTCATGCTGCCTTACAGGGCCACACTACCCTTAGCATAAACTGGTCACACCTCCCGACACGAGCTGGCGGGCCACACCCCCCGACTTAGCCAATTTACACCTCGAACAATGTATGACTCACTTAACATTGAAGGCTATTTGCTCCAGTAGGGTTAACCTTTTTGCGGTTACAACAATTCGACGCCGACACCCTACTTCCAACCAAACCATTCGGTTCCTTACATTAGAAACAACCTTCGGTACCAAAAGAGTAAGGACTCCCACCACACAAGCATTTCCATGGTCAAAGACCAAGACTACAGGTAGACACGGTCCTCCCTATACTGTAACACTAAGGTCACAAATCAACCATCGACGACTCAACCACATTTTCCACTCCCGGAACTTCGCACCTTCTTAGGCCCGATATCGCTTACTACCTAGCGAGTTCATAAAATCATACACGGATATAGGTCCGCCCCTTTATATAACATTCACGGAATAAGGTCCGCCCCTTTATTAAACATCCACGGAATAAGGTCCGCCCATTTATAAAACATCCACGGAATAAGGTCCGCCCCTTTATTAAACATCCACGGAATAAGGTCCGCCCCTTTATAAAACATCCACGGAATAAGGTCCGCCCCTTTATTAAACATCCACGGAATAAGGTCCGCCCCTTTATAAAACATCCACGGAATAAGGTCCGCCCCTTTATTAAACATCCACGGAATAAGGTCCGCCCCTTTATAAAACATCCACGGAATAAGGTCCGCTCCTTTATTAAACATCCACGGAATAAGGTCCGCCCCTTTATAAAACATCCACGGAATAAGGTCCGCCCCTTTATTAAACATCCACGGAATAAAGTCCGCCCCTCGTAAATTGGCACCCTACAGTCACCCTAGGGTGACAACGAGTCAGTCTCATGCTGCCTTACAGGGCCACACTACCCTTAGCATAAACGGGTCACACCTCCCGACACGAGCTGGCGGGCCACACCCCCCGACTTAGCCAATTTACACCTCGAACAATGTATGACTCACTTAACATTGAAGGCTATTTGCTCCAGCAGGGTTAACCTTTTTGCAGTTACAACAATTCGACGCCGACACCCTACTTCCAACCAAACCATTCGGTTCCTTACATTAGAAACAACCTTCGGTACCGATACTTTCCTTCACACTTGGATGCTCCAACCCCACAGTCCACTTGACTATAAATACGGCTTCACCTCGGTCCAAAATGGTTGGCCGACACCAGTGTTACCAATCCATGCATCTATCACTTCTCATCCACTCCTGTCACTCTTCCACTAACTCGAGAGTGAGACGGCACATCTCCACTATCCGATCCTTGAGTTGAAACTCTCAAGATCTCAATTCGCCGACATCGGGGACTCCTAGAATAAGGACTCATCAGAGATTAGGAGCTCATCTCCAATCATTTATTTCCCTTAAGAACTCTAAAGGTTCTACTTCACACAGACACTCATATCGAATACGATGCCTCTTCTAGGTAGTATCATCAATCACGCCAAGAATAATTTGCACAACACACTAAACCGTTGCCATAATGACAAGGTTAAACTTTACACACAACACAGATTAACAACCGTCCCAAAATAACAAGGCAAGAATGATCGCCGTCATGCACCTGTAAATTCACAATTACAATGGCCAGGTGTAATCCCGAACTTACCTTACATGATAGTTTTCACCACCCTGTTATTCACGCTTCCCAGTGAGGTCTTCCTAGGCTTTCCTACATTCTCAGTTGTACTTCTACAGTTTAAGTTTAGGCCCATCCTGTCACCTAAATCCCTTAAACTACGGCTCTGATACCAACTGTAACAACCCACTCCAAAGCATGCCAAATTTAAGACATTATATATATCGCCAAAACATGACCAAAGGTTCACATCATCAAAATTCCAAAATTTGGGTTTGCGGAAATAACCCTATTCCAACTGAGAGTATCTAAATACTGATGTGTAGGGAAGTCCACTAATGCAAGCCACGTCCGCCCTTACGCCTTCTCTTTACCACTAGAGGAACCGCACTTAACCTGCTTACCTGAAAAAGGGTTTCAGTTTTGAAAATGCGAGGGTTAGACCACAAGGTCTAGTGAGATCCCTCAGTTACATCCACACCACATATAGCAATTAAAGAGTTATGCGAAACATAAATCAATATGAAGTTTGGTTAATAACATTCACACAATTGACCAAATCGTCCATCCAGTCACACACACCCGTGGCTTGATCCCAGGGCGCTCAATCACCCTCGTATGGGACGCACCCCCCATATATCCGTCACACCGTGTCATATGGGCGACACCCCCCCCATAAGCGTCATACCACAACAGATGGGACACCCCCCCATAAGCATCACACTATGACATATGGGTCACACCCCCCCCATGAGCGTCATACCACAACATATGGGACACACCCCCCATAAGCATCACACTATGACATATGGGTCACACCCCCCATGAGCGTCATACCACAACAGATGGGACACACCCCCCATAAGCATCACACCTTAATGATTGGGACACGCCCCCCCATATGCCTCGCACCAAGCATAAGTAATTTATATGCAACATATATTAAGCAAACGCACATGTACGAGTAAATGAACAAGTACCATCAATCTTCAGTTAGAAAACTCACCTGTTACGCTTACGATCCTTTCCTACTCTGACCTGCACTTCCAGATGGTCTACCTGAGCGAAAGGGTAAACGCATAAGTTGACAGCTCAACTATCCGGACACACTACCCTATTCGGACAACACCTTTATCCGGACAACACCTATCCGGACGGCACCTCTATCCGGACAACACACCTATCCGGACAACACACCTATCCGGACAACACCCTTATCCGGACAGCACCCTTATCCGGACAACACCCTATCCGGACAACATACCCATCCGGACAACACAATCATCCGGACAACACTTCTATCCGGACAACATGAACTCCGGGTGCTTACCCGGACACCTTCTTCTATTGAAGGTATCCGGACGGGGCGCTGTTCGAGTTTTTCACTCGAAAATCCCGTCCTGAGCTCCGCCAAAGCAACGATTAGGCAATAACAACTACCAAAAACGTACTAGAACCAAACCCCACAATATACATCCATAAAAACATAAACAAGAGGAGCTTAAACCTTCCACAAGAGTTTTGGCAATACTATTATCCAACTAAACTTCTCAATACTCTACAATCAACAACCTCATTAAATGGAGTAATGGATTGAGAGTTTACCTGCTCAAATGCTTGCCAGAAACGAATTCCCCAACAATCCTTCTTCTGATTTCCAACACCAAGCTCCTTCTACTCCCAAAATCCACAAGAGCCCCCAAAACCCTCCTCTCTTTCTTTTCTCCAAGAACACAGCCGACACACACAGATTTTCAGCCAAAATGGAATGTTTCTAGGGTTTTGTGCCCTTATATACCTCATCCCAATTATTAACAAATAGCCCCTCAACTTCCATCTTATTACATTTCCACCACAAGGCTTGAAACTCTTTTTATTTGGACACGGTTACTACAGTAGTGCCCGGATAGTTGTGTCCGGATAAGTCGTATGTAATAGCCCAAATTAAAAAAAAAAGAAAAAGAAAAAAAGAAATGAGATCTAAATAAAAGATAGGGGTGAATTGGTTCTTTGTGAGAAAGCTTGAGGGCAATATGTGAAAATGTAGGAAATCAATTTCCTTTCTTTTAGAGTGTGCAGTTTTTGGTACTAGAAGAAGAAAAAGCAATTTAGGGTTTTCTTGGAGGCTGCATATCGAGAAAAACAAAAGGGAGAAAAAGGAGAATGAGCTTTCATGGGTGTGTGTGTGTTGAGTGTGTGCAGCCGGCGAGGAGAGAGAGAGAGAGACGCCGACGACGAGAGAGAGAGAGAGGCGACGAGAGGAGAGAGAGCCGACGAGAAGAGAGAGAGAGCCGGCGAGAAGAGAGAGACGCCGACGAGGAGAGAGAGAGACGGCGAGAGGGAGAGAGACGACAGAGGAGAGGGAGAGAGACGACGGAGGTGGTGGAGCAGTTTTAGAGGTCGCCGGCGGTTGCTGCTGCTGGTGGTTGTCGGCGGTCGGCTTCCGGTGGTGGTCGTCGGGTTGGCAGCAGTCTTCTTTTCGTCAGGTATTAATCTAAATTCTAAAGTTCGATTTCTTCGAGTATTGAAGTATGTTTTCTCTAAATTCATGTTTATATGAGGTTTGGGATCTAGTTAATCTATGCTGAAATTTAAGGCTTAGGACCTTTGATAATCGTTGGGTTGAAATGGAATTATTGATTGAGGTTCCGGTAACATTTTGTCGAGTCCCGGTAAGTTAATAATTGAGCCGGAGTGTAATTTTAAGAAAAGGGCCGGAATAATTATTTTAATTGGAGCCTAAAGCTTGTGTGTACTGGAAGTCGGTATGACCCGAAAGTTGACCCGTAATTTAAGTTGGGCCGAATTGAGTTTTGGGCCAAATGAATTATTAAGTCCTTTTGGGCTTAGTTATTGTATTGGACTTAATTTATTATTAAAGTCTATAATTATTTAAAAGGGACCTAGTACGTAATCGATAGTCTATTTATAAAATTTGGTCATATTATTATTATCACGATCCGGCTTTGATATTTAGAATCTAGAGTTATAATTTTATGTCGGGGGAAACCTAGAATCGGGTAAATTAATGGATCCGGTATAGCATTTCAATTTGATAAATAAGCAAAAACCATTAATAACGATTTGTGGACTAGAAGTGGAAGTTACCAACTTAGATAAGTTTGGGTTAAGTTCGGGACAAGTTCGAATATAAATTATTAGATATTGATATACATTCCTATATAATAGGTGTTCCACTTAGAGATCGGAAATGTAAGTGAGGAGCTTTGGAGCAAGCAAGCCAGGTGAGTTTTCTAAACTAAAATGTGTAGCTTTTAAAGTGTTTTCAAAATGTGTTTTGAATGTCGAGAATTGCCATGCTTTATTATTATGCTTTAATTGCATGAAAGTTGTTTAAAGTTTTATGTAGAATGTATGCATACGTTGTGATAGACGTAAACTGGCCAAGACGGGAGTGGAGACCCGCCAGTGCTCGTGCGGGAGTGGAGACCCTTTATGCCAGGGGAAGTGGCCCCAAAATAAGACAGCATGAGACTGACTCGTCGTCACCTTAGGGTGGCTTCAGGGTGTCAGATTACGAGGAGCGGATTTATCCGTGGAAGTTTTATGAGAAACCTTTATGAAAAGTTATACGGAAGTTTTATGTGCAATATTTTGAAATCAGCTATGCGAAAGTTTATTATTGAAAGTTTATATATGAAAGATTTATGTTGAAAAGATAAATTGTTTTAAATGATTTTGAGAACTGTCAGGAGGGACTCACTAGACCTCATGGTCTAACCCTCGCATTTCCATAATAAAACCTTTTCAGGTAAGCTTTGAGTAGGAGGCTCAGGTAAGTGGGCAAGCGCATGATAGAGTACTGCTGCAGTTAGAGACAATGCCGGTGCCACTTGTAGTAGTAGTTTCTCAGTTGTGTATAGGTTGTTTCCGCCAACCTTAGTTTTTGTATGTTGTAACGAAAATTTTAGGGACCCAGTTTTGTAAATTTATGCTTAAATGCTATGTAAGTTCTATTGTACTTTTGGGCTGTTACAAATGGTATCAGAGCCATAGTTTAAGGGATTTAGGTGACCGGACGGGCCTAAACTTAAACTTGGGAGTAGAAATCACAACTGAGAATCAGGAAATGCGTTAGGATGACACTATTATAGAAATAGGACTAATAGGGTACTGAGGACTGTCATGTAAGGTAAGTTTGAGATTCCACCTGGCCAGTGTAATTGCGAACTTACAGGTACATGTACGTGCTTAACCTACCTTATTAACCTACACAGTGTTTATGTCGTGTTTCAGTACGTTAGAATGTCAACGGGATCTCTGAGGTGTAGACTGAGACCCCTTGTTGGGGAAGTTTCATGGGAAATTATTATGAAGTGAATAATGTATACATCGTAGAGGCGAAATGTGTTTAGAATGTTATGAATCGTATAGAGATAGATCTTCGTGGGTTCGAAGAGATAAAATGATTGATTTTGAGTAAGACTATTGTTCTAGAAAGTCCCAGTTCTAGAAATAGTGGGATGAGATCAGTTAGAATGATAAGGAATATCGATGTTGAAATTTTGAACGTATCAATAGAACCCTGACTTCTTAGTCGAGCTTTTCAAAGGCAGTGTAAATGAAATAAGATACTTATTGTGAGATGAAAGCATGTAGAAGTAGAAAATGAGATAGTGATTAAAACGAAACAGTGTGAAAGGGATTGAGTAAGTGAGATGTGGAAAGTGTGTTCAGCAAGTTGTTGCGTGACCAAGAGGGCGATCGTTGGTCGTAGATAGAATGTCAAGGATAAGTTAAGCGAGTAAAGCAGTTGACCTTGTTAGGGTGAGTAGCCTTCAAATGCAAGTAGAGTCTCATGCATGGTGTCTTTTTTTATGTAACATGAAATTTTCACGATTTAAGTTAAATATGTAAAGATAAATTTTGATCGAAAATGAGTCAGAATGTGCACGCGTACGTTTAAAGAAAAAGGTGATTTCATTCACATGGCGCCATGAAGTTTCGAGTTTCATGATTTGTAAAGTATTTCGCTCCTTTCATGATAATTTAAATTATTGCAAAAGTCAAGAAATCGATTAAATGCAAAACTTTTATAACCAAAGTGAGTAATGGCATGTTGGAGTTATTTATGAGTACGAAAACCAACTGATTTACCTGGCGACGTTAATTCTTTCAAAATTGTGCCAAATAAAAAGATTTTCATGCAATATATCACTGTCATATTGACACCGTTCGGTAGGAGTAAGATTAAGTTTATGGAAAGTTGCATGCAAACGATTCTCGAGATCGTTGTGCAGGGCGTTGAATTTATAAGAGTGATGGGGGCATGTGTAATCAAGATGTTTTCAAGTGTTGTTTATTTAAAATGATAAAGTGTGCGGAATGATTTATTTAATGCGTTGTCATGTTTGAAGGCTATGAACTCACTAGGTCATAGAGTATTACATTTTAAGCCAAGGAAGAACTCCGAGAGTGAAGAGATATTGGTCAAATCAAGAAAGAATGATATAACTTTAGTAAGAGTGCCCAAGAGGAAGGGTGGACAGTGATAGAGTCAGTAGTGGATTATAGTATTGGTCGAACGAGGGTTTGCACCCTTGTTCGGTAGCTGGATGTGCGGTTGACAACAGACAGTTGTGTCCGGATGGAGGGTTTGAAGTCTTCAAGGTGATGATCTTAGCAACTCGTTAAAGAGTAGTATGGCAAGGAAGAATGAAATACCCGTGAGGTGGAAATGTGAGTCTTGAGGTGAGTTTGTAAGATCGATATTACAGGAGTGAGTCCAGAAAGAGGGAGAAATATTGCGAAGTAATTATGATATGATGGTAGGATTAGGTTCCGTAAAGGGACCCATGTTTAAGAATAAGTTAAGAAAGTAGTTTCAGGTTGTCGGTTGCTGTAGAATTCGATAGCTACATAAGATGGCCGAGGCCGAAGACGTGGAACAGAAGGTTGAAAATTGATAGGACACCTGGAAGGGGTGATAAGAGGATGGGAAGTGATCATTTTGAATAAGCGTTCTATTTACGAAGTACAGAGGGATACGTAGAATGATGAGGCATGTAGCACAAACGAAGCAAGGGTGTAGATTTGATCAGTCGGTAAGAGATGCGTTGTGTTTGAAAGGGCTCAGATCGCGAAGAGCTAACTAGAATGGTTGCGTGTGAGTTAATTTGAGAACTCGTGAGATATAGTTCAACAAGTTGGAAAGGACTACGTAGTGAGATAGACTTGGTGATGTATGCGAGAAAATGTGAAGGCAAGTATGAATTAGGTATAGATGGCCACGAGAGATATGGTCTGCAGTATGATGTGTTGAGTAAGGAATGTACAGATATGTAAAGGAATTAATTGCCGAGTTAAGTGTATCAGCTAGTATCGCAGTGAGGCGATGTTAGAGAGAGAGAAAGCATCAAATAGAAGCTTTTAAGGTTTTCGGATGAGATGTGCGATCTATTAATGAGAATGTTGGAGCTCATAGAGAGGAAGTCGACCTTATGATGTGATCATGATCAGGATAGAAGGACGAAGCAGTGGTGGGAGATTACCCAAAGGAGAAACCAAGTGTTTTTGGTTGTAATAGTCACTAAGGAGATATATGTTGGGATCACTAGAAGTTTAAGGAAGATGAAGAGTGTGTTAGCCAAACGTGTTATAGTGAATGTTAGGTCCTTGCAGAACGTGAATTGTTTCTTATGAGAGAGGGAATGATCCTAGAAGGAAACAGTTAGAAAATTGGTTATGTTTAAAGAATGGTGTTTATTGGTTGAAATGGTAGTGTAAGCATTAATTGATTGGAAACGTTATGTTAGATGTATAAGCCTTGGATTGAATAAAATTTATGGATTTGTTAAGTAATGACATTTATTCATTATTACAGAATGCGTTATGATTCTACCGAGACTCTTACTAAGAATTAATAGGAGAGAATCGATCTGTTAAAGTGAGAAGTTGATGATAGTGCGATGGAAGGAGAAATTTTCAAATTATTTCGAAAATTGCAAGTTGTTGGGTTACTTAGTGGAGTTGTTAGTAAGAAATCAGTTTTGACTGTCAGATTTTGCGAATACCAGCATAACGAGATGTTGATGCTAAGTTACCATACATGAAAATTTCTGATGGATAGAAGGAAATGAATTGCATCTAATTGGAGTTTATCTTTTGAAACATGTTGATAATTACAATGGTATTGAGTGGGTCGAGTTAAAGCTGTTGTGATAATGAGAATGAATTGTACCGTTTGGTGCGGTAAGGATCAGTGGTTATATTGCACTAACCGGGGGAAAGGCAGTAGAGTTCGGAAACTGCTAAAGTGGTCGTGAATGCGATAAGAATAATTAGGGAGTGGTAAGTATTGAGATACTTATAGCCTGTGTCTCATAGTATGATTTATAGGATGGATTGCGATAGTCGGGGGAAAGCGTTATTGAGATTTGCACGGATCGTGAAGGAAATTATTTAAAGTAAATCTAAGTAATGAAGTCGGGATGACCCCTTGCGCGTCCATCTGATCTTATGGTCTTTGTGGCTAATTGAAAGGATTATAGAACCCAAGTTGCGTGGCGTCCCTGAAGTAATAGATCTGTCTAGAAAATGAAAATTTAGATGATTTCACGTTATAGTTATAGTTAGAGATTGCGAGTCTAATCAGAGTTGCGCAGCAAAGACGTGAAAGTATGTTGTTATTGTTTTGTTATTGGAAAAGGTTTATTCTGAGAGTTAGAGATTCAAGCTGTGATAATCTTTGTCGCCGGTTATCTTTGGAGTGAATTCCGGGACGAAATTCTTTTAAGGAGGGGAGATTGTAATAGCCCAAATTAAAAAAAAAGAAAAAAAGAAATGAGATCTAAATAAAAGATAGGGGTGAATTGGTTCTTTGTGAGAAAGCTTGAGGGCAATATGTGAAAATGTAGGAAATCAATTTCCTTTCTTTTAGAGTGTGCAGTTTTTGGTACTAGAAGAAGAAAAAGCAATTTAGGGTTTTCTTGGAGGTTGCATATCGAGAAAAACAAAAGGGAGAAAGAGGAGAAGGAGATTTCATGGGTGTGTGTGTGTGTGTTGAGTGTGTGCAGCCGGCGAGGAGAGAGAGACGCCGGCGACGAGAGAGAGAGAGGCGACGAGAGGAGAGAGAGCCGACGAGAAGAGAGAGAGCCGGCGAGAAGAGAGAGACGCCGGAGAGGAGAGAGAGACGGCGAGAGGGAGAGAGACGACAGAGGAGAGGGAGAGAGACGACGGAGGTGGTGGAGCAGTTTTAGAGGTCGCCGGCGGTTGCTGCTGGTGGTGGTCGCCGATGGTCGGCTGCCGGTGGTGGTCGTCGGGTTGGCAGCAGTCTTCTTTTCGTCAGGTATTAATCTAAGTTCTAAAGTTCGATTTCTTCGAGTATTGAAGTATGTTTTCTCTAAATTCATGTTTATATGAGGTTTGGGATCTAGTTAATCTATGCTGAAATTTAAGGCTTAGGACCTTTGATAATCGTTGGGTTGAAATGGAATTATTGATTGAGGTTCCGGTAACATTTTGTCGAGTCCCGGTAAGTTAATAATTGGGCCGGAGTGTAATTTTAAGAAAAGGGCCGGAATAATTATTTTAATTGGAGCCTAAAGCTTGTGTGTACTGGAAGTCGGTATGACCCGAAAGTTGACCCGTAATTTAAGTTGGGCCGAATTGAGTTTTGGGCCAAATGAATTATTAAGTCCTTTTGGGCTTAGTTATTGTATTGGGCTTAATTTATTATTAAAGTCTATAATTATTTAAAAGGGACCTAGTACGTAATCGATAGTCTATTTATAAAATTTGGTCATATTATTATTATCACGATCCGGCTTTGATATTTAGAATCTAGAGTTATAATTTTATGTCGGGGAAAACCTAGAATCGGGTAAATTAATGGATCCGATATAGCATTTCAATTTGATAAATAAGCAAAGACCATTAATAACGATTTGTGGACTAGAAGTGGAAGTTACCAACTAGATAAGTTTGGGTTAAGTTCGGGGCAAGTTCGAATATAAATTATTAGATATTAATATACATTCCTATATAATAGGTGTTCCACTTAGAGATCGGAAATGTAAGTGAGGAGCTTTGGAGCAAGCAAGCCAGGTGAGTTTTCTAAACTAAAATGTGTGGCTTTTAAAGTGTTTTCAAAATGTGTTTTGAATGTCGAGAATTGCCATGCTTTATTATTATGCTTTAATTGCATGAAAGTTGTTTAAAGTTTTATGTAGAATGTATGCATACGTTGTGATAGACGTAAACTGGCCAAGACGGGAGTGGAGACCCGCCAGTGCTCGTGCGGGAGTGGAGACCCTTTATGCCAGGGGAAGTGGCCCCAAAATAAGGCAGCATGAGACTGACTCGTCGTCACCTTAGGGTGGCTTCAGGGTGTCAGATTACGAGGAGCGGATTTATCCGTGGAAGTTTTATGAGAAACCTTTATGAAAAGTTATACGGAAGTTTTATGTGCAATATTTTGAAATCAACTATGCGAAAGTTTATTATTGAAAGTTTATATATGAAAGATTTATGTTGAAAAGATAAATTGTTTTAAATGATTTTGAGAACTGTCAGGAGGGACTCACTAGACCTCATGGTCTAACCCTCGCATTTCCATAATAAAACCTTTTCAGGTAAGCTTTGAGTAGGAGGCTCCGGTAAGCGGGCAAGCGCAGGATAGAGTACTGCTGCAGTTAGAGACAATGCCGGTGCCACTTGTAGTAGTAGTTTCTCAGTTGTGTATAGGTTGTTTCCGCCAACCTTAGTTTTTGTATGTTGTAACGAAAATTTTAGGGACCCAGTTTTGTAAATTTATGCTTAAATGCTATGTTTGTTCTATTGTACTTTTGGGCTGTTACATCGTACCCGTAATGTTGTTGTATCCGGAAAGTCCAGGTGTCCGGATTGGTGTCCGGACAGTAGCTGTGTTCGGAAAGAGTTATCCGGACAGTAGGATTGAACTGTTAATCTAATGTGAATCCAATGCCCGTAGGTGTTCGTTTGGACTAGCTTGGAGATATTTAAAGATTGTGTGCAGCGCTAGCGAAAGGTGAGTTCCCTAAATAAACAATTCGTTTGAAAACCTTGAACTCGTTAGGACCTTGGAAAGGGTAAATGACCTAGTTAAGGGTAAGTGAAACACCCTAAAAACAGGGTCAATTTAAACCTTGAAATTTACCACAAGTTATGATCAAAGACTTTCAAACTTATATAACCTGAGGATCAAATGTAAGGTTTCTATATACAAACGTCATTACTTAAATAACTTATTAATCTAATCATGACATAACAATCAGATTAATCCAGTTATCTAAACAACTGTCCCAAAAGCATCAAAATCTCTAGATCCTCCGGTATCTCTAAGTCTGAATCTTTCCAAAAGTTCTCGTCTCTCATTCCCGCTATTTCCCGGAGCTTGTACCTGGTAAGAAGATTCAACTTGAAACATTAGGCTTTCGCATAGTGAGGATACTCAAATCAAAATAAAATTTAATAATTAAAACATGAACAGATAACTCAAACCTGTTCTCACCCATCTTACCGTACGACAACTCCTTTTCAAATCGGGGAATCTACCCCACTCCCAATTTCCTACGACTAACTCATTTAATCGCAACAACAATATAAGAGTTAACTCTGATTCGTTCCAGATTCATAGTCAATAATCACACACAAGAAATTACAAGTCAAAACCTGCCTATTTCTTAATCAGGAAGTAGATATTACAAATTGCTTTATGCCTATCTCTAGTCTTCCTCTCATCACAGGGAAATCTCCGATCTTCCCAAATCGAAATGGGAATTATTAAGCAAACTCTGCTTATTCCACATTCCACCTCAGAATCAATGGTCCCCATGGGATTATAATATCGCGATACTCAAATCGAGACTCATGATTCAAGGTTCACCCAATTACTAAAATTACATCCCTTTGGTCTATGGCGAGTAATCGGTTCCCATCATACCGTACCCAAGTGCCCTCGGTGACCGGAGGCCTATTTTAGTAAAAGCACATAATCACATAATATAATATATGTAATAATCGATACTACTATATGCGTCCAACATACAGTATATCATTTCTCCGAACATATTCCATATATATAAAATATCAAGAATATTAATATTTCCTCATCTCAATCTCTTAATTATCTCCTCTTTAACTTAGCATGAAAGTTAATAACTCAATCAAGCTTCAAATCATAATTAGAGTTCATAACCACATAGTAATTTCATGTAGTAGATAATCAAACTTAGCATGCAAGTTTAATAATAAATACTAGTTCATCAATTTTATATATAACTCATCTTGGAACTTTAACATGGTAACCAACGTAACACAACTTTTAATCGCCCTCTTGGCTTATCTCTAATTTAATCAAATCCACATAAGACATATTCGTGCATACATATAAAGCATCTAATTCAAGATTAATTACTGAATTTTAAAGAGAGTTGAATAAACTCACCTGATGCGTTATTACTCCTTTTACTCCTTTTTAACACGTAAGGGCTCCTTTCTTCACTGCCACAGCTTACTGTATTATTCAATTACATATATTGATATTAATTATCAAAACAGAACCCTCTACAACTGAAAATCCTTAATTTCTAAAAATTACATCTCAAGTCGCAACCAACTGAAGTCGCAATCACCTATTGCGATTCCACTTCCAAGTCGCAGTCCTCTATTGCGATTTTCGACCCCAAATCGCAATCAACTGTTGCGACTACAGTACCAAGTCGCAACCCACCATTGCGATTTCACTCCAAATCGCAACCAACTGTTGCGACTCAAAAGCCAAGTCGCAATGGTCTACTGCGACTCCACTACCAAGTCGCAACTGTTCATTGCGACAATCATGAATGTCGCAATTCAAGGTTGCGACTTCGATGATATTCATCCAAGTCTCAGTCCACTAAGTTCGTCCAAAAACCCAGAATTTTGCATTTTTAATCTATGTTTGTTTATGCCAATTTGCAGATATGTTTAGTACACTTATCTTAACATATCCTAAAACTCATATTCTCATAACATCATGATTTACCCAAAACCCATCTAAAATTCCATAGAAACTTTTAAACTAAAAAGATGAAGAATTCTATGAGATAATTACCTTTTTGATGTCTTCAATTACTTCTAAGATTCAACTGAAATCTTTGTTTTCCTTTTTGCTTCTTCTTCTCCTCAATGCCTCTCTCTCTCGGCTTCTCTTTCTTTCCTTTCTCAATACCGAAAAACACAACACACTCACACACTCACTTAGTCTATATCATTAGCTTAATGACACTCCATGCTTAACTTGTATGAGTCATAATGCATAACACCAAAAGAACCCCCAATTTTAATAGAATGACACTTCAAACCCTCAATCTTTAAAGAAATAACATAACATATCAAATAAATAAAATCATCATTAATAACCCTTAAGTTAATAATCTCAAAATCTTTAAACTTTCAACATTTGTATTGTAACCTTAATCGAATTATAATACTCTATATAATTCAAGGTCACTCCAAATACAAATACATTCCAAATCTTATTAAAATAATACCAACCAAAATTTAGGATGTTACAATACTCCCCAACTTGAAAATGATTTCGTCCCCGAAATCAAAGTCAGGTAAACAAATGAGGATACGTACTCCTCATACTCTCTTCTGACTCTAAAGTTACATTAGTACCTCTATGGTGTTTCCACTGTACTTTCAACATAGCTACCTCTTTACCACTACGTAGCTTTCTAACTGATCTTTCTAAAATTGCCTCTGGTTCCTCTACACAACGACTCTTTTCATCTATTCTCACATCTGTGAGTGGAATCACATCTTCCTCTTCGGCCAAACACTTTCGAAGATAACATACATGGAAAGTATTATGAACCCCTTCCAACTCTGGTGGAAGATCTAACTTGTAAGCTTGTAACCCAATTCTCTCAACAATGGTGAAAGGTCCTAGAAAACGAGGACTCAACTTCCCACGTTTTCCAAACCTTATCACACCTTTCCATGGGGATACCTTGAGCATCACACGCTCCCCAACTTGGAATTCCTTTGGTCTCCGCTTCGGGTCAGCATAACTTTTCTGTCTATCTTGGGCTGCTTTCATATGCTGCCGAATCTCTTTTACTTTATCCGCTGTTTGCTGTACTAACTCTGGACCAGCAAACTGTTTCTCCCCGGCTTCTAACCAACACACCGGAGTTCTACACTTACGACCATACAACGCTTCGAAAGGTGCTCTCCCGATACTCGAATGATAACTATTGTTATACGCAAATTCTACTAACGGTAGATGCGTATCCCAGTTACCACCAAAATCTAAAACACAACACCTGAGCATATCTTCCAAAGTTTGAATAGTCCGCTCACTCTGCCCATCGGTCTGTGGATGAAAAGCAGTACTCAAATTAACTTTAGTACCCAATTCTTCTTGCAGTGTTCGCCAAAACCTCGAGGTAAACCGACTATCACGATCTGACACTATCGACACCGGTATACCATGCCTCGACACCACTTCATCAATATACAACTTTGCTAACTTCTCAATTGGTGACGCCTCTTTCATTGCTAGAAAATGAGCACTCTTAGTTAATCTATCCACGATTACCCATACTGTGTCGTTACCTTTTTGCGTCTTGGGTAACTTCGTCACAAAGTCCATGGTAATCTTCTCCCACTTCCACTCCGGAATTTCCAAGGATTGGAAACTTCCGTAAGGTTTCTGATGTTCAGCTTTCACCAACGAACATGTTGTACACATTTCTACCTTTCGAGCCACATCTACTTTCATCGCTGGCCACCAATAATGCAATTTCAAATCTCGATACATCTTCGTACTCCCAGGATGTATGGAATACTTAGATCTATGAGCGTCTTCGAGAATCAAATCTCGATTTCCTCCCATTTTAGGCACCCAAACTCTTCCTTGAAATAATTTAATCCCCCGACCATCTTCAGTCAACTGAAGATGTTGCTTACCCATTACTTCTTCTTTCAGATTTTCCTCTCGCAAAGCAACCACTTGTGCTTCTTTGATCTTTTCCATCAAACTTGACGTTACATCAATTCTAACGTTTACTGATTTCAAACACCCACCATATTCTTTTCTACTTAAGGCATCAGCCACGACATTTGCTTTACCAGGATGGTAATGCAATTCACAATCATAATCCTTAAGCAATTCTAACCATCTTCGCTGCCTCATATTTAACTCCTTCTGGTCAAAAACGTGTTGCAAACTCTTGTGATCAGTATAAAGAGTACACTTCGTACCATACAAATAGTGTCGCCACAACTTCAAAGCGAATACCACTGCTGCTAACTCTAAATCATGGGTAGGATAATTCTTTTCATGCTCTTTAAGCTGTCTTGAGGCATAGGCAATCACTTTGCCCCTTTGCATTAGCACACATCCTAAACCCATCTTTGAAGCATCACTATATACAACAAAATCTTCTGTCCCTTCTGGCAGGGCAAGAATAGGTGCTTCACACAGTTTTTGACGTAAAATTCTGAAAGCTGTTTCCTGTTTCTCCGTCCAAACAAACTTCTCATTCTTTCTGGTTAACAACGTCAAAGCAGATGCAATCTTAGAAAAATCTTTTATGAATCTTCTATAATAACCTGCTAATCCCAGAAAGCTTCTTATCTCAGATGCACTTCTAGGTGTCTCCCAATTCGTCATCGCTTCAATTTTTGAAGGATCTACTTTAACTCCTTCAGAAGTAATCACATGACCTAGGAACTGCACCTCCTTCAACCAAAATTCACACTTTGAAAACTTGGCATATAACTTCTCTCTTCTTAAAACTTCTAAGACTTCACGAAGATGTTGCTCATGATCTTCCTCAGTCTTTGAATAAATAAGTATGTCATCAATAAACACAATGACAAACTTATCTAAAAATGGTCGACACACTCTGTTCATCAAATCCATAAATACTGCAGGAGCATTTGTCAACCCAAATGGCATCACAAGGAACTCATAATGCCCATATCTTGTTCTAAACGCTGTTTTTGAAACGTCTTCATCTCTTACTCGCACTTGATGGTATCCAGATCTTAAGTCTATCTTTGAAAAGCATCCCGCACCTTGGAGTTGATCGAATAGATCATCAATCCTCGGAAGCGGATACTTGTTCTTAATAGTTACCTTATTCAACTCTCGGTAATCAATACACATTCTCATGGTACCATCTTTCTTCTTAACAAATAAAACTGGAGCTCCCCAAGGTGAAGAACTTGGTCTTACGAAACCCTTATCCAATAACTCCTGAAGCTGAGTCATCATCTCTTTCATCTCAGCAGGTGCTAAACGATAAGGTGCTCGTGCAATTGGTGCCGATCCAGGAATAATATCGATACGAAATTCCACCTGTCTTTCAACTGGCAAACCTGGAAAGTCATCCGGGAACACATCCGGAAACTCACGCACCACGTTGATATCTTGAATATTTTTCTTTTCTAACTTTGTATCAATAACATAGGCTAGATAAGACCAACACCCTTTCGATAGACATTTCCGTGCCTTCATCACTGAAATCAACATAATTTCTCCTTCCTGTTTTTCTCCGAATACAAATACACTATCTTTCTCGCCCATTGGAATTCGAATCAACTTCTTTGCGCACATAATTTCTGCCTGGTTGTTGCTCAACCAGTCCATCCCTACTACAATATCAAAGCTCCCAATTTCCATTAACAACAAGTTAATCGGAAATTCTGTTCCCTCTATCATAATCTTACAATCGGCCAGACTCTCCTTAACCAAAGTCTGAACTCCATTAGCTATTTCGACTACTAAGGCATCTCCTAGAGTAGTAACAGGCATAGCTAGTTTATGTTGAAACATCTTGGATACAAAAGAGAAATTTGCGCCACTATCAAACAACACACGTGCAGGAATAGAGTTTATAAGAAATGTACCCGAGACCACGTCCTTTGACCCCTTCGCTTCATCAGCAGTCATTTGGAATGCACGACCGGTTGGTTTGGGAATATCCAGCTTTCTCCCCTGATCTCCTCCTCTTTTCAACTTCGGACAATCTTTTCGAAAATAACCCGGTTGCTGACATTCAAAACAGACCGACCCAGACACTGTACAACTCGACGCCATATGTCCCATCTTCCCACACTTGAAACATTGATTTCCGACCACACGGCATTGGCCAAAATGTTTACTTTTGCATTTTGAATACCAACCCGGTTCTCTACGAGAATCATTGCGAATGTTCTTTCCGAATAATCTTAATTTTGGAGAAGGTTCGGACCGACCCTCCCATTTTCTCTTTTCTCCGACTTGCGCTTTCTCCTCCTTGTCTTTCACATACATTTCCTCAATCACCTTTGCTTCCTCAATCGTCTCCCTCAAGGTAGCAGATTTTGAACTGCGAACCCTTGTCATCATATCGGCTGGTAGACCTTTCAAATAATACTTAATCTTTTCTTTCTCTGTTGAAGCCACGTGCCCCACAAGATTTAGTTTCTCCATAAAGACCTCGGTATATTTTCTCACCGACATATTACCCTTCTTAATATTCCGAAACTCTTCTTCGATTCGGTCCATCTCATGCTCGTTACAATATTCTTCTAAAATCTTTGCTTTAAACTGACTCCAAGTTACGGAATTCAAAGCTGCTTCGGTTACAGTTGATGACAACACATTCCACCACTGCAACGCTTTGCCACGCAACATTTGTGATCCAAATCTCACCTTAGATCTCTCATCTGTACATTCACAAGCACGAAAAGCCTGCTCGATTTCTCTTATCCAGTTCATACAAACCACTGGATTATCATCTCCCTTGAATTCTGGTGGTTTACAACTTAGGAACGTTTTGTAAGAACAGTTTCTGTCAACCCTTCTAACTGTCTCCACTCCTGGATTTACAGTCGGATTTATCACATTAGTATCGGTCACTGTTCTCCTTGGCTCCACATTTCGATCATTAATCAGTTTCGTAAACATCTCTGCCTGTCTCCCCATTACAGTATTCATCATCTCTGCTTGCCTCTCCATTGAAGCATTCATCAGCCGAGTCACATTATCCATTATTCGCCCCTCCATACCTGAATCTGACGACGTTTGATCAACATTACTAGTACCTCCTGGATGTACTCGACTTCGCATTCCTCCCAAGGAAAGAAAATCTGATGGCGTATCAGGAACTCCGCCCAATCCAGTTTGTCTCTCTCCAGCATCGTCTAACCAATTCCTATTTATCGAAGAATTTGGAGACCTCGGGGGCGTATTCACCATCGTTCTGATGGAGCATAAAAGAATACTCATCAGTTAATGGTTTATACAACTAAACATACAATACATACTTTACCGCTAACCAGTCACTGTAACAATTTAGAAACAAGTATGCTTGTGTAATAATATATTCATAATAACAGTAGCTAATTGAAATTGCGAACATATCATACATGAGAATTCTCATTACCATTGTTACAGTACCAACTTCGCGTATTTCTGTCGACTCTAAGACTACCCATTCTTAGTATTTCTACCCAAAACTCACGGATCATAACTTAACTCATCTCAGCTTAAGTCTAGGTATCTCAAATTCATACCTAGTTCACTTAAACTAAAGCTCTGATACCATACTGAAACACCCTAAAAACAGGGTCAATTTAAACCTTGAAATTTACCACAAGTTATGATCAAAGACTTTCAAACTTATATAACCTGAGGATCAAATGTAAGGTTTCTATATACAAACGTCATTACTTAAATAACTTATTAATCTAATCATGACATAACAATCAGATTAATCCAGTTATCTAAACAATTGTCCCAAAAGCATCAAAATCTCTAGATCCTCCGGTATCTCTAAGTCTGAATCTTTCCAAAAGTTCTCGTCTCTCATTCCCGCTATTTCCCGGAGCTTGTACCTGGTAAGAAGATTCAACTTGAAACATTAGGCTTTCGCCTAGTGAGGATACTCAAATCAAAATAAAATTTAATAATTAAAACATGAACAGATAACTCAAACCTGTTCTCACCCATCTTACCGTACGACAACTCCTTTTCAAATCGGGGAATCTACCCCACTCCCAATTTCCTACGACTAACTCATTTAATCGCAACAACAATATAAGAGTTAACTCTGATTCGTTCCAGATTCATAGTCAATAATCACACACAATAAATTACAAGTCAAAACCTGCCTATTTCTTAATCAGGAAGTAGATATTACAAATTGCTTTATGCCTATCTCTAGTCTTCCTCTCATCACAGGGAAATCTCCGATCTTCCCAAATCGAAATGGGAATTATTAAGCAAACTCTGCTTATTCCACATTCCACCTCAGAATCAATGGTCCCCATGGGATTATAATATCGCGATACTCAAATCGAGACTCATGATTCAAGGTTCACCCAATTACTAAAATTACATCCCTTTGGTCTATGGCGAGTAATCGGTTCCCATCATACCGTACCCAAGTGCCCTCGGTGACCGGAGGCCTATTTTAGTAAAAGCACATAATCACATAATATAATATATGTAATAATCGATACTACTATATGCGTCCAGCATACAGTATATCATTTCTCCAAACATATTCCATATATATAAAATATCAAGAATATTAATATTTCCTCATCTCAATCTCTTAATTATCTCCTCTTTAACTTAGCATGAAAGTTAATAACTCAATCAAGCTTCAAATCATAATTAGAGTTCATAACCACATAGTAATTTCATGTAGTAGATAATCAAACTTAGCATGCAAGTTTAATAATAAATACTAGTTCATCAATTTTATATATAACTCATCTTGGAACTTTAACATGGTAACCAACGTAACACAACTTTTAATCGCCCTCTTGGCTTATCTCTAATTTAATCAAATCCACATAAGACATATTCGTGCATACATATAAAGCATCTAATTCAAGATTAATTACTGAATTTTAAAGAGAGTTGAATAAACTCACCTGATGCGTTATTACTCCTTTTACTCCTTTTTAACACGTAAGGGCTCATTTCTTCACTACCACAGCTTACTGTATTATTCAATTACATATATTGATATTAATTATCAAAACAGAACCCTCTAGAAGTTTAAGGAAGATGAAGAGTGTGTTAGCCAAACGTGTTATAGTGAATGCTAGGTCCTTGCAGAACGTGAATTGTTTCTTATGAGAGAGGGAATGATCCTAGAAGGAAACAGTTAGAAATTTGGTTATGTTTAAAGAATGGTGTTTATTGGTTGAAATGGTAGTGTAAGCATTAATTGATTGGAAACGTTATGTTAGATGTATAAGCCTTGGATTGAATAAAATTTATGGATTTGTTAAGTAATGACATTTATTCATTATTACAGAATGCGTTATGATTCTACCGAGACTCTTACTAAGAATTAATAGGAGAGAATCGATCTGTTAAAGTGAGAAGTTGATGATAGTGCGATGGAAGGAGAAATTTTCAAATTATTTCGAAAATTGCAAGTTGTTGGGTTACTTAGTGGAGTTGTTAGTAAGAAATCAGTTTTGACTGTCAGATTTTGCGAATACCAGCATAACGAGATGTTGATGCTAAGTTACCATACATGAAAATTTCTGATGGATAGAAGGAAATGAATTGCATCTAATTGGAGTTTATCTTTTGAAACATGTTGATAATTACAATGGTATTGAGTGGGTCGAGTTAAAGCTGTTGTGATAATGAGAATGAATTGTACCGTTTGGTGCGGTAAGGATCAGTGGTTATATTGCACTAACCGGGGGAAAGGCAGTAGAGTTCGGAAACTGCTAAAGTGGTCGTGAATGCGATAAGAATAATTAGGGAGTGGTAAGTATTGAGATACTTATAGCCTGTGTCTCATAGTATGATTTATAGGATGGATTGCGATAGTCGGGGGAAAGCGTTATTGAGATTTGCACGGATCGTGAAGGAAATTATTTAAAGTAAATCTAAGTAATGAAGTCGGGATGACCCCTTGCGCGTCCATCTGATCTTATGGTCTTTGTGGCTAATTGAAAGGATTATAGAACCCAAGTTGCGTGGCGTCCCTGAAGTAATAGATCTGTCTAGAAAATGAAAATTTAGATGATTTCACGTTATAGTTATAGTTAGAGATTGCGAGTCTAATCAGAGTTGCGCAGCAAAGACGTGAAAGTATGTTGTTATTGTTTTGTTATTGGAAAAGGTTTATTCTGAGAGTTAGAGATTCAAGCTGTGATAATCTTTGTCGCCGGTTATCTTTGGAGTGAATTCCGGGACGAAATTCTTTTAAGGAGGGGAGATTGTAATAGCCCAAATTAAAAAAAAAGAAAAAAAGAAATGAGATCTAAATAAAAGATAGGGGTGAATTGGTTCTTTGTGAGAAAGCTTGAGGGCAATATGTGAAAATGTAGGAAATCAATTTCCTTTCTTTTAGAGTGTGCAGTTTTTGGTACTAGAAGAAGAAAAAGCAATTTAGGGTTTTCTTGGAGGTTGCATATCGAGAAAACAAAAGGGAGAAAGAGGAGAAGGAGCTTTCATGGGTGTGTGTGTGTGTGTTGAGTGTGTGCAGCCGGCGAGGAGAGAGAGACGCCGGCGACGAGAGAGAGAGAGGCGACGAGAGGAGAGAGAGCCGACGAGAAGAGAGAGAGCCGGCGAGAAGAGAGAGACGCCGGAGAGGAGAGAGAGACGGCGAGAGGGAGAGAGACGACAGAGGAGAGGGAGAGAGACGACGGAGGTGGTGGAGCAGTTTTAGAGGTCGCCAGCGGTTGCTGCTGCTGGTGGTCGCCGGCGGTTGCTGCTGCTGGTGGTCGCCGATGGTCGGCTGCCGGTGGTGGTCGTCGGGTTGGCAGCAGTCTTCTTTTCGTCAGGTATTAATCTAAGTTCTAAAGTTTGATTTCTTCGAGTATTGAAGTATGTTTTCTCTAAATTCATGTTTATATGAGGTTTGGGATCTAGTTAATCTATGCTGAAATTTAAGGCTTAGGACCTTTGATAATCGTTGGGTTGAAATGGAATTATTGATTGAGGTTCCGGTAACATTTTGTCGAGTCCCGGTAAGTTAATAATTGGGCCGGAGTGTAATTTTAAGAAAAGGGCCGGAATAATTATTTTAATTGGAGCCTAAAGCTTGTGTGTACTGGAAGTCGGTATGACCCGAAAGTTGACCCGTAATTTAAGTTGGGCCGAATTGAGTTTTGGGCCAAATGAATTATTAAGTCCTTTTGGGCTTAGTTATTGTATTGGGCTTAATTTATTATTAAAGTCTATAATTATTTAAAAGGGACCTAGTACGTAATCGATAGTCTATTTATAAAATTTGGTCATATTATTATTATCACGATCCGGCTTTGATATTTAGAATCTAGAGTTATAATTTTATGTCGGGGAAAACCTAGAATCGGGTAAATTAATGGATCCGATATAGCATTTCAATTTGATAAATAAGCAAAGACCATTAATAACGATTTGTGGACTAGAAGTGGAAGTTACCAACTAGATAAGTTTGGGTTAAGTTCGGGGCAAGTTCGAATATAAATTATTAGATATTAATATACATTCCTATATAATAGGTGTTCCACTTAGAGATCGGAAATGTAAGTGAGGAGCTTTGGAGCAAGCAAGCCAGGTGAGTTTTCTAAACTAAAATGTGTGGCTTTTAAAGTGTTTTCAAAATGTGTTTTGAATGTCGAGAATTGCCATGCTTTATTATTATGCTTTAATTGCATGAAAGTTGTTTAAAGTTTTATGTAGAATGTATGCATACGTTGTGATAGACGTAAACTGGCCAAGACGGGAGTGGAGACCCGCCAGTGCTCGTGCGGGAGTGGAGACCCTTTATGCCAGGGGAAGTGGCCCCAAAATAAGGCAGCATGAGACTGACTCGTCGTCACCTTAGGGTGGCTTCAGGGTGTCAGATTACGAGGAGCGGATTTATCCGTGGAAGTTTTATGAGAAACCTTTATGAAAAGTTATACGGAAGTTTTATGTGCAATATTTTGAAATCAACTATGCGAAAGTTTATTATTGAAAGTTTATATATGAAAGATTTATGTTGAAAAGATAAATTGTTTTAAATGATTTTGAGAACTGTCAGGAGGGACTCACTAGACCTCATGGTCTAACCCTCGCATTTCCATAATAAAACCTTTTCAGGTAAGCTTTGAGTAGGAGGCTCCGGTAAGCGGGCAAGCGCAGGATAGAGTACTGCTGCAGTTAGAGACAATGTCGGTGCCACTTGTAGTAGTGGTTTCTCAGTTGTGTATAGGTTGTTTCCGCCAACCTTAGTTTTTGTATGTTGTAACGAAAATTTTAGGGACCCAGTTTTGTAAATTTATGCTTAAATGCTATGTTTGTTCTATTGTACTTTTGGGCTGTTACATCGTACCCGGAATGTTGTTGTATCCGGAAAGTCCAGGTGTCCGGATTGGTGTCCGGACAGTAGCTGTGTTCGGAAAGAGTTATCCGGACAGTAGGATTGAACTGTTAATCTAATGTGAATCCAATGCCCGTAGGTGTTCGTTTGGACTAGCTTGGAGATATTTAAAGATTGTGTGCAGCGCTAGCGAAAGGTGAGTTCCCTAAATAAACAATTCGTTTGAAAACCTTGAACTCGTTAGGACCTTGGAAAGGGTAAATGACCTAGTTAAGGGTAAGTGAAACACCCTAAAAACAGGGTCAATTTAAACCTTGAAATTTACCACAAGTTATGATCAAAGACTTTCAAACTTATATAACCTGAGGATCAAATGTAAGGTTTCTATATACAAACGTCATTACTTAAATAACTTATTAATCTAATCATGACATAACAATCAGATTAATCCAGTTATCTAAACAATTGTCCCAAAAGCATCAAAATCTCTAGATCCTCCGGTATCTCTAAGTCTGAATCTTTCCAAAAGTTCTCGTCTCTCATTCCCGCTATTTCCCGGAGCTTGTACCTGGTAAGAAGATTCAACTTGAAACATTAGGCTTTCGCCTAGTGAGGATACTCAAATCAAAATAAAATTTAATAATTAAAACATGAACAGATAACTCAAACCTGTTCTCACCCATCTTACCGTACGACAACTCCTTTTCAAATCGGGGAATCTACCCCACTCCCAATTTCCTACGACTAACTCATTTAATCGCAACAACAATATAAGAGTTAACTCTGATTCGTTCCAGATTCATAGTCAATAATCACACACAATAAATTACAAGTCAAAACCTGCCTATTTCTTAATCAGGAAGTAGATATTACAAATTGCTTTATGCCTATCTCTAGTCTTCCTCTCATCACAGGGAAATCTCCGATCTTCCCAAATCGAAATGGGAATTATTAAGCAAACTCTGCTTATTCCACATTCCACCTCAGAATCAATGGTCCCCATGGGATTATAATATCGCGATACTCAAATCGAGACTCATGATTCAAGGTTCACCCAATTACTAAAATTACATCCCTTTGGTCTATGGCGAGTAATCGGTTCCCATCATACCGTACCCAAGTGCCCTCGGTGACCGGAGGCCTATTTTAGTAAAAGCACATAATCACATAATATAATATATGTAATAATCGATACTACTATATGCGTCCAACATACAGTATATCATTTCTCCAAACATATTCCATATATATAAAATATCAAGAATATTAATATTTCCTCATCTCAATCTCTTAATTATCTCCTCTTTAACTTAGCATGAAAGTTAATAACTCAATCAAGCTTCAAATCATAATTAGAGTTCATAACCACATAGTAATTTCATGTAGTAGATAATCAAACTTAGCATGCAAGTTTAATAATAAATACTAGTTCATCAATTTTATATATAACTCATCTTGGAACTTTAACATGGTAACCAACGTAACACAACTTTTAATCGCCCTCTTGGCTTATCTCTAATTTAATCAAATCCACATAAGACATATTCGTGCATACATATAAAGCATCTAATTCAAGATTAATTACTGAATTTTAAAGAGAGTTGAATAAACTCACCTGATGCGTTATTACTCCTTTTACTCCTTTTTAACACGTAAGGGCTCCTTTCTTCACTGCCACAGCTTACTGTATTATTCAATTACATATATTGATATTAATTATCAAAACAGAACCCTCTACAACTGAAAATCCTTAATTTCTAAAAATTACATCTCAAGTCGCAACCAACTGAAGTCGCAATCACCTATTGCGATTCCACTTCCAAGTCGCAGTCCTCTATTGCGATTTTCGACCCCAAATCGCAATCAACTGTTGCGACTACAGTACCAAGTCGCAACCCACCATTGCGATTTCACTCCAAATCGCAACCAACTGTTGCGACTCAAAAGCCAAGTCGCAATGGTCTACTGCGACTCCACTACCAAGTCGCAACTGTTCATTGCGACAATCATGAATGTCGCAATTCAAGGTTGCGACTTCGATGATATTCATCCAAGTCTCAGTCCACTAAGTTCGTCCAAAAACCCAGAATTTTGCATTTTTAATCTATGTTTGTTTATGCCAATTTGCAGATATGTTTAGTACACTTATCTTAACATATCCTAAAACTCAGATTCTCATAACATCATGATTTACCCAAAACCCAACTAAAATTCCATAGAAACTTTTAAACTAAAAAGATGAAGAATTCTATGAGATAATTACCTTTTTGATGTCTTCAATTACTTCTAAGATTCAACTGAAATCTTTGTTTTCCTTTTTGCTTCTTCTTCTCCTCAATGCCTCTCTCTCTCTCGGCTTCTCTTTCTTTCCTTTCTCAATACCGAAAAACACAACACACTCACACACTCACTTAGTCTATATCATTAGCTTAATGACACCTCATGCTTAACTTGTATGAGTCATAATGCATAACACCAAAAGAACCCCCAATTTTAATAGAATGACACTTCAAACCCTCAATCTTTAAAGAAATAACATAACATATCAAATAAATAAAATCATCATTAATAACCCTTAAGTTAATAATCTCAAAATCTTTAAACTTTCAACATTTGTATTGTAACCTTAATCGAATTATAATACTCTATATAATTCAAGGTCACTCCAAATACAAATACATTCCAAATCTTATTAAAATAATACCAACCAAAACTTAGGATGTTACAGTAAGTGCGTGTAGCACTTCGGCGGTGGAAGGTTGGGTATTCCACGCGTGGTGTGACTATAGGCCGGATGATATCGGTAGCAAAGTCAATATATTTGTGGTAAATGGAGGGTTAGACTTGCGGTAACGCATTTCGAGGTTGGTGTAGCCGCTTTGTTGACAACCTTAGTTTTGTGGAAACACTCGATAAACGGGATTCATGTGTGGAGTCCTGTTAGAGTTCAAAGCTTGGTGATATAATTAGGTGTCAACCTTGTGGGCTTGAGGTCGGAAACCGTTAGTGTAATCGGGGGATTGTAGCCGATTTTAAATGAAATATTGGTAATGGTAGTAGTAACCTTAAGATGCTCAATTGTGACGAGCGGTTTTGGTGAAATAACATTCGTGTGTGGTTAATGAACCTGTCGGTTGATGATTAATGTTGAGGTGGATTTTGGGTCTATTAGAACTCGTTGGAGTTAATAGACAATTAATGGTAGGAGCAATCAGAATTGGAGATTCTGTTGGATTCGTTAGCGAACAAACCTGGGATTGGCTTAGAGTCTGTAACCGAATCAGGATGTATAGAACATCTAAGGTTGGGAGACAACCGAAGTTGTCTGACTAAGAGTTATTCCAGCGGTTGGGGTGTTCTCCCGGACATAAGTACAGTGTACTTGAATGGGCTTTGTTGGTAAGAATTTGTTCGAGGACTTGTCTTAATAGACTATATAATGGGAATTTAGATTCCAGTCAAGAGTTGATGGATCATGGTCAGCGTTGAGTCGGTTAGCCTTTGGTTGTAAAGGATTTTAGACTTCGAGGACGAAATCATCCTAAGGTTGGGAGGATTGTAACACCCGTAATTTTCGGATAAGCATAATTTCGAATCAGTGAGAAACCGATCTTTTAAGAAAAATATGAAA
Source organism: Saussurea involucrata (assembly GCA_033807775.1). Taxonomy (NCBI): domain Eukaryota; kingdom Viridiplantae; phylum Streptophyta; class Magnoliopsida; order Asterales; family Asteraceae; genus Saussurea; species Saussurea involucrata. The sequence goes on from CM066315.1 coordinate 704,075, forward strand.
GGTAAGATTTTGGTTTAAATATTAGATTTTATGGTCTTGTTAGATGAGGAATTCGAATACGAGTCCAACGGTTCTTTCCGGAGCGAAATCGGAGCTATAACGAAGAAGTTATGGCCAAAACAGTTTCGGTACATCTTGTGCGACTATGCCCAGCGACAATGACCGTGTCATTGTCGCGTGTCATTGTTGCGCCAAGGGTACAACCTACGGTACATCTTGTGCGACTATGACCAGCGACAATGACCGTGTCATTGTCGCGTGTCATTGTCGCGGACGGGTACCTGGTTGCTGTCAAATACGAATTTCATCCCCCAAACTTCATTTCTTCATATCTCTCTCATTTCAACTCCGATTTTGGCGATTCAAGTGGCTATGGTTCAGATTTTGAGAGATCTTAAAGGATCTTGAAAGAGTTTTGAAGTTCATAGGAAGATTCAAGGGTGTTTGGTGGTGGTAAGTCTCTCAAATCTCTTCTCTTCTCTCCAAATCGTTTCCCCTCTTTCTCTCACAATCCCTAACTGATTTTGGGGCTTTTTCATGGAGATTAATGTGTTCCTCCTCCATTTTATGCTAGTGGTTTCATTTATTGATGCAAGAACAAGTCTTATCCACATCACTGGAGAGTTTTGGGGTTTTCTAGGTTTTCATCAAAACCTAAGTGGTGAGTTCATCCTCCTAGCTTCTATACTTTTATATGAGTTATAAATGTTCCATTGATGATCTCCTAGTGTTTTGTTTATTCAATTTTGGTTTGGATGATTTTGGAGAAGTTAGGTTAATATTGGGGTTTTGGTCAAAATGGAGATTTTAATATAAGATGTTTGGGGAATAGTTTTGAAGTGGTTGAATATGAATATTCATGGTTGGAAGTTATGAATTTAGGTTTTTGGAAGTTTTGGCTTGAGGATGCAAACTTCATCAAAGGAGCTTACGTTGGAGAAACTCTAGATTTAGCTTAAATCTAGCAAGGTGAGTTCAAGTTACTTTGCGAAAACGTTGTACATGCCAAAATGAGTATTTTACAAATATGTGTGTGTTTTACTTGAAAAGATACGTGGTTGAGTTATTTGGATAATTTAACTCTTTTGAAATGTTTATCTTCATAAATGTGTAAAACGCCCATATTTGAGGCTTTTGAATATTTGGATGGTTAGAAATCATATTTTGTCTTTAAAAGGTTAATTGCTCAAAATGAGGTTTATTTGACGGTTTAATCATGTTAGTGTAAATTGATTTTATAAACCATGTGGGAAATACCCGATTTAATGTCAAGAGTTATTTTGAGAATTGTAAAGGTGTGAGTCCTTTTGGAAAAACCCTTTTTGCTTAACCGTGTCAGGTTTTGGGTTAATAACGGCTTTGTGGTACTTGTTTACCTAACTGGGGCTTAGATGCATTTTATTGCACATTATTGATATTTGCATGCTTGGGTGTTTTGTCATTCCGGGTTGAGCATGTTTTGGTAGACTGTGTTGCATTGGATCCATAGGCAAGTGAGTCAGTCTTTAATTGATGGTCTATCTCTTTGTGCACGAGGAGTGGACTATGGGGACGCATGCTTATATGCGTAGGCCGTGGGGGCCACTAGCGAGTAGGCAATAAGGGACATTGAAGTCCTTGAGGTGTAACTCGTCTAGACTGGATATGCAATAAGGTCGTCTGTAAGTCCTTGAGGTGTAACTCTATGGGGTGTGCAATAAAGGCAATCTATTTATGGCTTGAGGTGTAATCCAGTAACATCACGAGTGACTTAACTTTGTGTGCCCGTCACTTTCGATGGAATCGGGTCTCCCCCGTCACCGAAAGGTGTGGTTTTGGGTATATGTTTTTATCCATATTTTCGGTGACGTACTTTATTTATACGAACTGTATTCATGGTTATTGGCAGGGTTCTATGATTCATACTTATTGGATGTTTTGGAATATTGGAGTTTTGTCCATGTTTATAATTCTTGGGATATTTACGTCTAAACATGTTTTGAGTGAGTTGGAGTTGGAATTCATTTTAGAAAACGCTTTATACACTTTGGGAACTTTTCTCCTAGATTTTGTGTGCGTTGGAAAATGAGTCATTTATGCCCGCTTGGGAAACCCTTTGGAAATAATAATCTTTGTCGCAACTTTCAACGAAAGATTTATCTAAATCATGACTAAAACCACAACCTTCCGATTTATGATTTTTATGTAGTCATGATAAAATGCTTGAACTCACTAGGCGTAAGCCTAACCCTTTTTATTTGTCGGCATGTGCAACAGGCTCAGGTTGGGGTAACTCTAGCTACATTATGAAGTGGCGGGTGCTAGTAGTGTGCACGAGAGGTGAAGTGTTTAGTGAAGTCTTCCACACTTGTTTAGACTAGCAACTTGTGTTGTGTTAAGTGACACCCGTTTAAGTTGTTTTATTTGGGGAATTATAATGTTTTTAATTCCAAGGTATTTTGAGGAATAAATTGTAGAAATGAATTTATCTATTTTTGTTGATTATTGAATTTTAAAGTTATTTGCTCGTTCCAAATTTGAGGGTGTTACAGCGTGGAGATATGTTTCGAGGTGAGCCTAACGTTGATGTTATATGAGTAGGGTTCGAAAGGAGGGAGACAGAACATGAAGTTGATTATGATATGTTGGAAGGATTGAGTTCTGTAAGGGACCCATGTTAAAGAATAAGTTAAGAAATTAGTTACAGGTTGTCTGTTGTTGTAGAAGTCGACAGTTGTGTAAGATGGCCGAGGCCGAAGACTTGAACCAGAAGGTTGAAAGTGGTTAGAGCACCTTGTAGGGGTGTTAAGAGGATGCGAGGCTATTGTTTTGAATAAGCGTTCTGTCCACAAAGCATGGAGGGTTCGTAGAAGGGTAAGGTATGTAGCGCGAACGAAACAAGTGTTTAGATTTTATCGTTCAGTAAGGGACTGTGCCCTGCTTATGTAAGGGTTCGGATTGTAAAGAGCTAGCAAGAACCTGGTGCTTGAGCTAAATGGGAACTCGTGAGTTGTAGTTCAACTAGAGTTGAGAAAGGACAAGGTAGCGAGATAGATTTGATTGGGTATGCAGAAGAATATGAAGGAAAGTTGAGTTGGGTACGATTGACCATGAGAGTTTTGGTCTGCAGTGTGTTGTTATGGGTGGAGAACGTATGTATGTGTAGTGACAGAAATTGCCAGGGTAAATGTGTCAGTCAGTGTGGTAGTAAAGTAATGTTTAAAAGAGAAGCATTAGATGGAAGCTTTTCGAGGATTTTGAATGAAGGGGTACGGTTTACTAATCAAGTTGTTGAAGCACGAGGTCTGTAAGTTGGCTTGATGATATAGCTAGTATCGAAATAGAATGTCGGAGAGGAAGTGGGTGGTTACCAGATGAGAAACCAAGTGTTTTTGTTGAGAGAGTCGCTAAGTAAGTGTATTTTGGAATCATTGGAAGTTTAAAGAAGATGATGGTTGAGTTAGTCGAAAATGTGTTATAGTAGATGCTAAATCCTTACATAGCGGGAATTGTTTCTTGTGCGAAGGAATGATCCGAGGAGTAAATAGTTGGATATCAAAGAAGGTGTAGTAACATCGATCACTAGTGTCATTTCAGGATGTTTTGGGTGGATGCCTTAAGTTAAAAAAAAATTGATGCAACCGTTTGGTTATGGATAGTAATGAGAACATGTTGTCAGTAGGTTGAAGGGTCGGAAGAGAGGGGCAAGTAATGTTGGTGGACAGTGCTCCACGCTAGCGTGATGAGGTGATTATCGTATGTCGGATTAAGTGAGTAGGCTGAAAGTAGTAAGCTTGGCAGTAACACCGAAAAGTGGAGTACTGTGTGTGGGTTGTTATCAGTAAGAGTGTGCAAACTTCTAGAAAGAGTTTTGAGGAAGGGGATTTGTGCATGTTTTGTGCAGGAACGAAGTGGTTAAGACAGTTGAATGAGTTGAGTTAGTGACGTAGTAAGAAATGTTCAAATGAGTTGGTCGTTCAGTGATAAACTATTGAGAATAAGTATGGCGTGACCACGGTTACTCCTACTAGTTGGGTAAGGGTAACCGAAGTTATGATAGTTACGATTGAAGACTTGTGGCAAGTAGTGAGAAATTGATGTGTTTTCAGGATAAGTTAAATTCGGATAAGTGAACACTCCAATGAGGGAGCATGAAGGTTTCCTGTTGTAGTTACGTATAAGTATGAGTGATAAAGTGGTGAGAACGTATGAAATAGCCGATGAGTGGTAGGCATTTGTCCCAAAGACAAGTGTGGTAGAGGGTGTTTCGACGACCCGTCGAAGTTTTGAAGAATGGATAGATAGTGTACGAACTTGGAAGTGCGAATCGCAACACCTAAGTTGGGGGACGGTCTGATGACGAAGGTATTGGTTCAACTTGGTGTGGTTTAGTTTGATTTGGTTCAGTGGAGTTGGACGCTGGAAATGGGGTACGGCGAAGAAAAGAGGATCGATTCACGTTCCAGTAAGTCAGTTGTAGTGGTACTCCGACGGGAAGAATCGGTTTATAGAATGAGTATGTTGTATGGATATGTGGGTTACGCGAGGTGTTTCATGCCTCTATTATGAGAGTGTGGGTTGAAGGTCGGTGTGATTGTGTCATTACAAGTTGTGTGAGTAGACAAAACTAAGGGTTGAAGGAGAACCCGAAGTCATTCCGGATTGGAACGTGAGGAAATCACGAAACAAGGAGACTAGACTGGTAAAGGTACAATGACTACGGCACAAAAGTCCAGAGGCTTCGTGGGATTTGGAATCGGAGATGAAAGCAAGATACCCGCACCTCTTCTAATAAGGAATTCCGGGGACGGAATTCTCTTAAGGGGGGAGTGTTGTAACAACCAGGTTTTCATAGAAAATGTGAGAGTTTGGTGTCCTTTATGCAAAGTAATGAAAGATAAGTTAAGGGACTACTTTGTCATTTTTCGAAAGATATTTAAGGGCACAAACTCCTAGGGCAGCCTCCTTTCTCATTTAGAAATCAGTATTGGGTAATTTGGGTTGTGTTTGGCGGCTAAGAGAGAAAAAGGGAGAAGAAAGGAGTTTCTTGGGAAGAAATCAAGGGAGTGAAGAATCAAAGGAGAAATCAGTAAGGTAACTCTTAATCCTTGTTTTTCTTGTGTTCCTATCTTTCTGGTCGAGATTCCTAAGTCTGAAATCATTGATTCATTGGGTTTTCTATCACTTTGTCCTTAAAAGTGAGTTTTGGGAGTTTTGGCCGTTGTAAATCGATTTTACGGTAAAAAAATGGATTAAATGGGTATTTAGGGTTGGTGGATGAACCCTTATGTTTATCTAATCGAACTAATGGCTAAAAACGGGTTAATAATCACTTTTAGACGTTTTGGGTTCGAGCAACCGTAGTTTCCGGACACTATTGTTCAGTAGTGTTCGGACGTTTTGCAAGTTTCCGGGTAAGAGTTCATGGGAGTTACCGGAAGCGTAACTCTCCGGATGGTGTGTCCGGAAAGGAGTAAAATCCGGACAGCGCGTCCGGAAAGGGGTAGTGCCCGGATAGTTGTGTCCGGATAGGTCGTACCCGGAATGTTGTTGTATCCGGAAAGTCCAGGTGTCCGGATTGGTGTCCGGACAGTAGCTGTGTTCGAAAAGAGTTATCTGGACAGTAGGATTGAACTGTTAATCTAATGCGAATCCAATGCCCTTAGGTGTTCGTTTGGACTAGCTTGGAGATATTTAAAGATTGTGTGCAGCGCTAGCGAAAGGTGAGTTCCCTAAACCTTTTTACGACGTAAAGTGTTAAATGTTTTAACTGATTATGGTTTTATGTACGAGCATGAACTGTTTGTAACCGTCACACATGTTTTTCCATGAACTACATGTTTTACTTAAGAAAGCTTATTATTGATATGATGAAATGAGAATGATGATTTAAAGGATTTAAGGTTGCATGTTTTATGAAATGAATGATGTGCTATGTGGAGTCGGTCTGCACTGTGGGATCAGAGAATGATCCTCGGAATCTGATGATCCCTTGGATATGTATGACAGACTGGTAGGTTGGAATTCGTTTCCTCCTATTTCGAGTAGAAAGGGGGTCTGCGTAGGCTCCGGGAAGGGGAGTAAGCGTAGGCTCCGAAAAGGGCGAAAAGGGAACCTACTGGGGCCCCGATCGCGGAATGTTTATGTGATCCAATACACAGTGCAGCACCATGCTTGATGTTACGTTAAGGTTTACGATGAATCTTTTATACAAGTTTTCATACCGTTTTACATGTTGTTTACGGAGGGAATTCACTAGACCTTTTGGTCTAATCCTCGCTTTTCAAAAACTAAACCATTTTCAGGTAAGCGTGATATGGGTTCTTCAAGTAAGAACTAGGAGGCGATAAGAAGGACTTGGAGCTTACAACGACTCCAATATTTTGATTTATGATGACTATAGTTTAGCTCTCGGCTGTGGAATTTAGAGACTTCCGCTGTCAATTTTGTTTAGCATGCTTTATTGATGATGTAAAGCCAAGATTATTATGTAATTCGAATGCTAAATTTATGTTATTGCATGATCGAGTTTATGGAACGTTACAAGATATTATTTTTTTACACCATATACTTCGAAATCGTACCATATAATAATATATTTATTTTGTAATAATTTTTGAAGTTAATGTATATGTAAAAGATAATTATATATACTCTTTAAAAAAATATACCTACTTAATACCTAATTTATGAAAATAATTTTTGAACATTTTTACACCACTAAGTTAACATATTACATATATCTAATATAGTCAAAGTTATGTCTTTCACATTGTTTTTGAAGATCAAAAAGTATAAAATGTTCTAAAACTGTGTTAAAAAGTTCAAAATTGTGTAAAAAATAACTATTATAATAATTTTTTTACACGGACCATCTTACAAAACCGTGTAAAAATATATATGTTTTTCATACGATTATTTTAAAAAACTGTTTAAAAATACTCTTCTTTTTACACGGACCCTCTTTCAAAACCGTGTAAAAATATATATGTTTTTTACACGGTTATTTTAAACCGTGTAAAAATGTTTCGAGGTTTTTTTAAACGGTTTTTCTCAAATAACCGTGTAAAATGATTACACATTCTTACACGATTTTAGAAACAACTGTGTAAAAATGTATTCAAACATTTTTACACGGTTCTATTACAAAAAAAACGTGTAAAAAAGTATTTTAAAAAACACGAATACATTTTTACACGGTTATTTTTAAAACCGTGTAAAAATAGGCGTGTAATAAAGCCATTTATGTAGTAGTGGAAAGTGTTAGTCAGAGAGACCATGACCAAGAAAAATTAAATACCACAAAGACCAAATCCATAATAAATATACCTCAAAGAAAATATCAAAATACAGGAACCAAATCCACAATTCACTCTAATAATTTATTTATATGCACAATGAAGGCAATCTCTAAAAAATATTCTCACTCTAAAGTTGCATTTTTCTCAAAGTTTCTGGATCCATATAAACCACATGTCTGTCTTCTAATTTTCACTTGCATCAAATCCTAAATCATAGTCTTATTAGGTTTAGATGAAAGTTGCACAAGTTGTAACATTTTATTAGGTTGCAAAATAACCGTATCCTATATATATAGTTAGGTTCAAACAAGAAAACGTTTATAAGAAAAATAGAAACAATCTAAACCACATAATCAATTGAAAATTAACATAAATAAGAAAAAAGGAAAATAATAATTTTAGAAATTAGAATAGTTATTATTTTGAATCGAGTAAAATTATTTTAGAATTTAGAATATTTAACGTTTATAAATAATGTTATACACCAAATGACAATCATAGTCTTTTTAATTTAATTTATTAACATTTTATTAATCTATTTATTAAATAAAGGTATTTGTTAACTTTAATCTATCCTATTTAATCACATCGTGCGATAAGCCGATAATTAATTCCCACCAGGTTGATTCTAAGGTGGCGATTGGTTCGCATAATAGTTTTGGATGAAATGAAATCTGTCAAATGAATTTAAATGGAATATTGTTAGGTTTGACCACCTGTTTGGTTGACGGATATTGGAATGAAATCTATTAAGCAATTGCAATATGTTTATTTGGTTAACATAATATAGCTTTGGAAGAAATGAAATATTTATAAATGACTAAAATATTATTTTTTGAAACTTTTAATTTTTTTAAAACTAAAAATACTGTGAGAAAATAAAATAATAAAAAGTAAATTAATTAATTAATTAATTAACTAACATAAATAAAAATTAAATTAATAAAAAAAAATAAAATAATTAAAATATATAAATGAATAAATAAAATATTTAATATTTTAGCAAAATAAATAAAGTATACCTTAAAAAGTAAAAAAATAAAATTATTAAATTAAAATATATTTGGGTTAAAGGGTATTTTGGGATTATGAAAATACAAGATTTCATTCCATCAAAATCTCAATTTATTGGGAATGAATGTTAAAATCCTTTATCCATCGAACTTGTTGAATTCAAAGATTCCATTCATAAAAAAGATTGAACCAAACAAAGAAATTAAATCTAGTCAATGGAATTCAACATTCCAATTTCATCAGATTTTATCACATTCTACGAACAAACGTCACTTAAGTCTAAGGTCATACAGTAGCCCTAATTATTAACCAGTAAACCTCACCTGAGTGTAACTCTAATCGACTCTAATTCATCTATAAATCCTATCATCAATTAATATTTATTCTTTATGGTTGTTGTAAAGAAGGTTTGTGTTTACTTTTTATTTCTGGATTTACACGTTCTATTTATTATGTTAGTTTTACTTTTGGCTTCATGATTAAAGCCTCTTGAATGTATGTTTAATATATCCGACTCTAATAAAATGGAATTCAATTTTTTTTTTTGGCATAGTATTGTAAGGTGTACAATCAGTGGCTCATGGGAAAACAAACAAACATAGAAGTTCATTGCTATAATAGAATGTTAATATTTTTTAAAGCTCATGAATTTAAAAAAATAGTAATTGAAGGTTTCATGGCTTTTTGTATAGTGAACTGCTACATGTGAACCGAATGTATATGTAGTATGTATATAAGATCCGCTTCATATATGTATGTGAACCGCTATATGTATATATGTGAACCACTATGTGTATATACGTTAACTGTTGTGTAAGATCCCACATTGGTTGGGGAGAGGAACAAATGTTTTCTTATAAGAAGAACTTGATACCTTATTTATCAGACGCGTTTTAAAACCGTGAGTCCATGTGTGTGGACAAAGCGGACAATATCTGGTACGGTTGACCTAAGATGTTACAGATGGTATTAGAGCCGGGAACCGGACTAGTGTGTCAGCGATACGCTGGGCTTCCAAGGGGGGTGGATTGTAAGATCCCACAATTGTTGGGGAGGAGAACAAAGGTTTCCTTATAAGAGGGACTTGATACATCCCCTATCAGACACGTTTTAAATTCGTGAGTCCAGTGGTGGACAAAGCGGACAATATCTGGTACGGTTGGCTTGAGATGTTACATGTTGCATGTGAACCGAATATATACATATATGTATGCATATGAACCGAATGTATACATATTAACATATATGTATGCATGTGAACCGCTACATGTGAACCGAATGTATATATATATATATTCCATGTGAACCGAAAGTATCTATATATTTGATATGTATATATGTGAACCAAATGTATTTACCGACGGATTCTAATTGCAAAATTAAAATTAAATTAAATCCGCCGATATTTTTAGTTAACTAAATGAAAATTTTACTTATCATTAAATTTTGAAAATTATTTTAAAATTTTTATGTATTAAAAAAATTAAAATTCACCGAAAAAATAAAAAAATAAAATTGTAATTAAATATTCCAGGGGAATTTGTTTTCCACCGGAAATTTTAGAAATAATTTTTTTTAATATTATTTCCAGCGGAATTTATTTTGTAAATAGAAAACATATTCCTCCAGAGTCGATGTCATTTAACCTTTTTAATTATCGTCGGAAATTCATCAAAAATCTTCCTACGGAAAATCTACCAGTGTTATTATCAGTTAGACATCGAAATATTTAAGTAATGAAGAATCACTTCAAGTAAAGCAAAATTTGTTTGAAGACAGTTTTATGAAGTTTAATTTACTAGTGTTGAAAATAATTAGTGGAACCCAAAAGAGTTTGGGACATTAACTTAACAATGTACGTGTCATTTTTTATTTAATGTTGTTTATAAAACTATTTCAGTCTTCCACTATAAACTTTAAACGATTTATTTTCTAATTAGTGATAATATAACTCAGGAAAAAATGTTAATTAAGGATCCACATTTATTCTTTTGCACAAAGCCTTCAAAAAAGAATATATATATATATATATATATATATATATATAGTGTTAGGTTCAGAAGTCTAAATATTTTGAGAAATGGAGAAGTAAAAAAACACGGGAGTGTTCATATATGAATGTTCATATATGACTGTTATATATGAACGTTCATATATGACTGTTATATGAACGTTCATATATGAACGTTGGAGTGTTCATATATGAACTTTAGGGTTTAGGGTTTAAGGTTTAGGGTTTAGGGTTTAGGGTTTAGGGTATATGAACGTTCATATAACAGTCATATATATATATATACTACCTCCATTCGAAAAAGAAGAAAAAATAACTGAAATGACGATCATGGCAAGTTACTAGCAGTTCCAGACGGTTGTAACCGTATTTGGATAAAATCACAGGTTGATTATAACAGCATCAGAATTCTGGACGTGCAGACGACAGAGGGCTCTGGACATACATGATCAGATATGTAACTTAGATATCTCAAGTACAACCAGTCGGCCAGAGATAGCCAACCAGAGCCTCCTCTGGTCATTAATGATCAGATGATTGACTTAGGTACCTCATACGTGCGACAAGAGATAGTCTCGACCAGAGATAGCCAAGCAGAGCCTCTGGTCCAAGTTTTCCAGGACTAAGTCTGAAAACATACACTTGATCTTAACTCAAAACTAAAGTATTTATTCATTCTGATCAATTTTCACTACATTCCAATTTCAAAAAACTGATATGACTGAGTTTGATTCTAGGACCACCGCCAAGGGCTCTGCCCCTTGACCCCCGCCATTTCATTGTGCATGGGATCAAACTCGTCTTATATACAAGTGTGCACTCCACATCTCCTGACTTATATTAGATCATAGTTTGAAACCTTACTGGCATTTGTGTGTTGATCATAGTTTTTAGTGTAGGTGATACTAAAATCACCTACATTAATATAGATTTGAGGCATGAGAGACAATACAACTTTTGTGAGACACATTGTAAGCCATTAATCGGATGAGTTCTTTTTCTATTTCGTCAAAATTTCACAATAAAACTCCAAACATTCACAAAAAAAAGATATATTAATTAGACCTCCACATGAAAAAGAATTCATCCACATAAAAAACCGAATCTTCGTACATGAAAAACAAAAAATTTCTAAGAATAACACAAAATATTTATGATAATCAGAAATCAAACCTTTATAAGACCATAAGTACCGCTACCCAATGAACCCACTATAACAACCCAAACAAATTAAACATTTCAAATCATAATAATTAGATTATCCCAAAACGGGTCCCAAAATTTCTTACACCAATTCAAAATCTGGTTGGCGGAATCAACCTACACAACTGAGAAATAACTAAATGGCTATAGTGTTACTATGAGGTCAAGCCTTCCTGCTACGCCCTGCTCACTTGCCAGAGCCTTTCACTACCTGCTTTCCTGAAAGGTTTTTAATTTAAAAGAAAGCGAGGGTTAGACCGCGAGGGTTAGACCATGAGGTCTAGTGAGTCCCTCAAACAGTTATCAAAGCATTTAAACAGAATACCATTTCAGTATAAATCGTTCATAAAACAGTTTAGATGAAATCGTTTCGGATATAAATCCGCCCCTCATAAATTGACACCCTGAAGTCACCCTAAGGTGACAACGAGTCAGTCTCATGCTGCCTTGCAGGGTCACACCGCCCTTGGCATAAACGGGAACACCCTCCCGGCACGAGCTGGCGGGCCACTTCCCGACTTAGTCAATTTACATCAAAATCAATGTATGCATACATCCCACATAAATTTTCAAACATCAATTCATGCAATTAAAGCATAAGCATAAAGCATGGCATTTCTCATCATATATCCGCTTTAGAAAACATATTAAAAACTACACGTTATAGTTTAGAAAACTCACTTGATATGCTTGCTTCCTTCCTACTTTGCTCTGTACTCCCCAAACGATCTACCTGAGTCAAAGGATAACACATAAGCTAACTAACCGAACCGTCCGGACATCACTTACCGGACACTCTTACTTCCCGGACATTTCTACTTATCGGACACCACAATGTCCAGACACCTCCGCTTTCCGGATAACACCACTTTCCGGATAACTCTACATTCCGGACGCTTAACCTTTCCGGACACTTAACTTTTCCGGACACTTAACGTTTTCGGACACTTAACCCGGTAACCTGCGACAAGAAGCTATCCGGACAACTTCCGGACACCTGCTTCACAAGAAGGTTTCCGGACGAGGCGCTGTTCCAGTTTAATGCTCGAAATCATGCCAAACACCCATTAAACAGTAAGATAATGCGACAATTAACTACATACATGCCCATTGTCAAATCCCACAAAGTTTTACTGTCTAAACACAACCCAAAGGTAGGAATCAAAGCAGACTTCAAGAGCTACAAGATCAGCAGAATACAGTTAATACTGTACTTACTTGCTTTCTATCCCAAATTGAGCCCAAAAAGGCTTATGATGCTATGAAATATCCAAGTTGGATAGAAGCAATGCAAGAGGAGTTGCTACAGTTTAAATTACAGGATGTTTGGGACTTGGTGGACCTTCCAAAAGGTCATAGAGCAATTGGCACCAAGTGGATTTTCAGAAACAAGAAGGATGACAGAGGAATTGTGATCAGAAACAAAGCAAGGCTGGTTGCACAAGGGTATACTCAGGAATAGGGCATAGACTATGAGGAAGTCTTTGCTCCAGTGGCACGGATTGAAGCAATTAGGCTATTTCTAGCCTATGCCTCATACATGAAGTTCAAGGTCTACCAAATGGATGTAAAAAGTGCTTTTCTGTATGGAAGTATTGATGAAGAAGTATATGTCTGTCAACCCCCTGGATTTGAGAATCCATTGCACCCTGACAGAGTGTACAAGTTGAAGAAGGCACTTTATGGTTTACATCAAGCCCCAAGAGCATGGTATGACACCCTGTCTACCTATCTCTTGGAAAATGACTTTGAAAGAGGAGTCATTGACAAGACCTTGTTCATTAAGAGGAGAAAGAAATACACACTACTTGTTCAGATCTATGTGGATGACATCATCTTTGGATCCACAAATGATCACATGTGTAAAGAGTTTGAAGAGTTAATGCACAAGAGCTTCAAGATGAGTTCCATGGGAGAACTTACTTTCTTCCTTGGGCTTCAGGTGAAACAGAGGAAAGATGGGATTTTCATAAGCCAATCCAAATATGTGAAAGACATCCTAGACAAGTATGGTTTAACAGACTCAAAGCCAGCAAGCACACCAATGGAGACACACAAACAGATCACTGCAGATCTTGAGGGGGGAGGATGTGGATGTCCATCATTACAGATCTATGATTGGATCACTCATGTATCTCACAGCCTCTAGACCAGACATTATGTTTCCAGTATGTGTTTGTGCCAGATTTCAGGTTACACCTAAGCAATCACACCTTCATGCAGTCAAAAGAATTTTTAAATACCTAAGAGGGCAACCTAGATTAGGTCTTTGGTATCCTTATGAATCTTCATTTGACTTGCTTGCATACTCAGACAGTGACTTAGGTGGAGCTAACATGGATAGGAAGTCTACTTCAGGTGGATGTCAGTTTTTGGGTGCAAGACTTGTACAATGGCAGTGTAAGAAACAAACCACAGTATCCTTATCTACAACAGAAGCTGAGTATATAGCTGCTGCAAGTTGCTGTTCTCAGGTGTTATGGATTCAGAATCAGATGTTGGACTATGGGGTAACATTTCTTCACACTCCAATCTTCATTGACAACAACAGTGCCATTAGCATTGTTAACAATCCTGTCAAGCACTAAAAAACAAAGCACATAGAGATCAGGTATCACTTTATTAGAGACTGTAATGAAAAGAAATTGATTCAAGTTGCTAAAGTTCATACCAATGACCAGTTTGCAGATCTATTCACAAAAGCTTTTGATGTGGGTAGATTCACTTTCTTGGTAGCAAGTGTGGGCTTGATCAACCTTGAATAAATTCATGATTTTTAATTTTTTATACCTATATTTCTTTGTATATTTGGTGTTACTAACTAGTTTTCTCAGAACCTCAGTATGACTCAGATTGACAAGTGCTGCAAAGTGTAAGTATAGTTACTACTGCCAATGCAGAGTTACTACTGCTTTGTAGTTAATACTGCTTAGTAGTTAATACTGCATGTGTAGTTAATACTGCTTTGTAGTTAATACTGCTTAGTAGTTAATACTGCATGTGTAGTTAATACTGCTTTGTTGTTAATATTGCTTAGTAGTTAATACTGCTTGTGTAGTTAATACTGTTGTGTAGTTAATACTGCCTTGCAGTTAATACTGCTCAGTCGTTACTACTGCTAAGTCGTTAATACTGCTTTTAAAGAAAATCAGGGCTAGTACTGCTATAAATACTCTTTCAGCCCGCCAAAGTTCATAACGTCTCTTTGCATTCAATTTATCTCTCTCTCGTTCTAACCTTTTCTCCCTAGAATCTCTGTGTTTTCTATCCAAATCCTCAGGAAGAATGACGACAATGGAGTTTGTCGATGAGCACAATGAGATTGCGATGCTTCAGAAGCCAAAGCAGGCCGCAGGATTTCATGATATTGTGGATTTTCTCAAGTCCACACACATCTCTCATGCCCTAACAGTGTGCCCAACCATTTATATCGAGCATCAAAAGCAATTTTGGGAGAATGCCACTGTTATATTCGAAGATGGGCAGAAAATCATTCGAACAAGGGTTTGTGACAAACCCTTGAAGGTCACAGAGGAGGTTATTCGCATCACTCTTCACTTAGATGATGCCTCAGGTATAACCTATCTCTCTAATGATGAACTTTTCTCGACCTTACCAAGAATGGGGTATGAAGGTCCCATTGGAATTTTTAAATTCTACAAGTCAAAGTTTTTCACCCAATGGCGATTTCTTGTTCATACTCTTATGCACTGTATTTCAAAGAAAACAACTGGATGGAGTGAGTTTAGCAGTACCATTGCTTATGCCTTGGTCTCCTTAGCCACTGCCAGAAAGTTCAATTTTTCAGCAATGATTTTTAATGATCTTGTGGCAAACCTAGAATCCAAAAAGAGCTTTTACATGTATCCCAGGTTTGTCCAAGAAGTAATTAACCATGAATTGACGGATTTACCTCAGTCTGCTGAGGTATATGTGCCAAAACCCCCTAAAGGGAAGGTTTTCTCAAATATGAGAAGAATTCCTAGGGACTCGGAAGGAGTTGACACACCATTGTTCTCTACAATGATGGTTGTGTCCCACACCACTGAAGGTATGGCATCAGGGTCAAGGCCCCCATTAGACACACCCACTGATGGCCAATCCCAACCTTCCATCACCAAAGAAATCCCACAGTCCATTCTTTTAAGACCCACTCCCAAAATCACCAAGAAGTTTGAAAGAAGAAAGGTACACAAGGTTCCTTCCCTTGGTGTATCTCCTAATAGCACAAAGCCTACAAGCCCTCTATTGGAGCATTCTCCATTAGAGAATATCAAAAGGGTAACCACAGGGGTGTCTCCCAACCCCAAGAAGGTGCTCTCTAAGGAGAAGGATGAGCATGTGGGCTGCAAGGCTGCCACTACTTCTGCTAGCAAAGAGAAGGACAGTGGTAACATCACTAAGACCTTCCCCACGGCAACTCCGAATGTGAAAACATTCAGAGGACCCAAGTGCCAAGAAACCATGGGAGTAGGTTGTGCTTTTGCTAGGCAAGAGACACCTACTAAAACTTCCAATGATCTTGTAAGGGAGGTAAACACTTCTAAACCAGGTGAGGATAGATATACTTATGAGGAATTGATGGAAACCATTGCCAACATCAACATTGATGTCATGAATCAGCAGAAGGAGATTGATGAGCTTAAGAAGGTGGTTCTTTATCAACACACCAAGATAGAGAAGAATAAGAAGATGATCACCAAGCTGCTGCAAAGAAGGAAGAAAGCTCAGTATGTTCTGAAAAGGAGAAGATCAACCACTGATGCTTCCAAAAAGGGGGAGTTAGAAACTGAACTAAACATGGAGGATGCAAAGGTTGAGGGGGAGAATGAGCATAAGGTTGAGGGGGAGGCTGAGCAGGTTGCAGAAGTTGCAAAGGAAGCAGAAAATGAGAAAGCAGCAGTAACTGAAATTGCAGAAAATAAGAAGGAAGTAGTATCTGAGTTTCAAGCAGCAGAAACCACAGAAAAAGAAGTAGAAACAGTTAATGCTGCAGTATCTGAGATTGAAGCAGCAGTAGCTGAAATTATGAAGAGTCTTGTTGATGCAGCAGTATCTGAAAGTGAGAAGGAAGCAGTATCTGTATCTACAGTAACTAAATCTGAGATTGAAGCAGAGGTATTTGAGATTGTGAAGAATAGTGTTGAAGCAGCAGTATCAAAGATAGTAAAAGAAGCAGTAACAGATAGAGCAGCAGAAATGGTTAATGCTGCTAGTCAAAAAGCAGCAGAAACCATTCAAGCAGCAGAAATGGTTAATGTTGCTGAAAAACATAAGGCAGCAGAAACCATCCCTGAAGCAGCAGAAACAAAGGAAACAGCTGAAACCATTCCTGAGGCTGTTAAATCACTCAAAAGAACCAAGATGGTGTCAAACAAAAGACCAAGAACAAAGTCTATAGCTTCAAAGAAGAAAGTTGTAAAGAAGCCTAGGGTGGAACCCATTGTAGAAGAAGCTAAGAAGGAAGTTGTGAAAGAGAAAGCTGATCAAAAAGTTGCTGAAGAAGAAGTGGCAACTCCATCAGGTCAACCAAGCAATGTACAATCACAAACAAATGATCAATGTGATATGTATATTATTGTGGTTGATACTAGTCCAATCAAAGTTAAACCATTAGCTTCTATGGCTCCTGAGATCATCTTCTGGGACACATTGATAGAGCAGAGAAAGGAGTACATTAGAATCAAAAGAGCAGATGGGAAGTTTGAAGTCTGTTCTACATGGGGAAGACTTATCAGAATATGCTCTAGATCTGACGTAGAGGAGATGTACAAGGTTGGAATGAAGCTGTTTGGAAATATGCTGACTGAGAATGGAATGTCCATCACCAAAATGGTACTTGAATACTTGTGTCTAATGTTCAATACAGAAGCAGTTAAGTATTTGACAGAAAGGCAATTTCAAGCTGTTACCAACTGGATGCTTATTGAAAACTGTGGTGTGTATGTCATAACAATTGACTATGCATATCATGAGTATTATTTGGTGGATAAAATATACAAGCACAGCATGACAAGGATGGATGGAATGCTAAAAGCTAAGTTGGTGTGTGACAAAGATTCTAAGATGGCAAGATACCTGGTAAGAAGGATCATCAATCAAAGATTGGGATTGAATCCTGACTTGTGTGTTCAAGATTAAGTTTTGGAAGCATCATCATCTGAAGAACTTGACTTCTCAACCTGAAAATTCAAGTTAGGGGGAGATTGTTGGGAACTGAAGATTTGCTAAGTATGGATAGTACTGCCAGAACAACTTTAATACTGCCAGGGCATAATTAATACTGCTAGAGTGAAGTTAGTACTGCTTGTCAAGATTAATACTGCTGAAGCAAGGTTAGTACTGCTGAGTCAAGTTAATGCTGCTGGAATGAATTAATGCTGCTGGAGAATATTAGTACTGCTCATGCTGAATGAAGTTAATACTGCTCGTGCATAAAGATGTTATTGCTGCTTGTGATCATAAGTTTGGAATGCGAGAATGTTGGAGATAAAGATGGAATGATTGAAGATAAGCGTGAAAGAATATTCTGAAGATCAATTTTGTTTTGATAGTTATCTTGTAATTATTTTGTATAAATAGATTGTGATAGATAGCTATTCGATACGAGAGTTTCAGAATACGTTTTGTTTTAGAGAGAATTAACCTCAAGGTTTAGAACCCTATTTCTAGAGAAGTAGAAGTCGTCTTGATTGAGCCTGTTCATCAAGATTGAGGTTTGGTTGTAAGCTTGTGAGTTGAATTAGTGAATACAAACAGCTGTGTGTTTTCTGATATATTGTTCTTTGATTGTGTGAATTAAAGTTCTATTCCACAGATTTTTTAATTCTGAGTTCTAAGTATTATTAGTCTTGTTAAGATTCGATCCTGACACTTTTGCCTAGTGAGAATACTCAAATCAAAATAAAATTTAATAATTAAAATATGAACAGATAACTCAAAACTGTTCTCACCCATCTTATCGTACAACAACTCCTTTCCAAAATCGGGGAATCTACCCCACTCCCATACTTACGACTAACTCATCTAATCATAACAACAAATTTAAGAGTTTACTATGAATCATCCCAGATTCACAGTTAATACTCTTTACACAAGAAATTGCAAGTCAAAATCTGCCTATTTCTTAATCACGAAGTAGAGATTACAAATTACTTTATGCCTATCTCTAAGCTTCCTCTCATCACTGGGAAATCTCCGATCTTCCCTATAACAACGGAAATCTCCGATCTTCCAAAATCGAAATGGGAATTACAAATCAAAATCTGCCTATTCCACATTCCACCTCAGAATCAATGGTCCCAATGGGATTATGATATCGCGATACTCAACCGGGACCCTCGATGATTCAAGGTACACCCAATTACTAAAAATTACACCCCTTTGGTCTATGGCGAGTAATCGGTTCCCATTATACCGTACCCAAGTGCCCTCAATGACCGGATGCCTATTTTTAGTAAAAGCACATAATATATAAATATAATAATCGATACTAGTATATGCGTCCGGCATACAATATATCATTTCTCTGAGCATATTCTATATATACAACAAATTTAGAATATATTATTAGCTCCTCATCACAATCTCTTAACTATCTCCTCTCTGCAATTTAGCACGGGGATCAACATCTCAAATGTTATCTACATTTTTGGACTCAAAGATAGGTCTTTATAATCTATCATAATATAGCCTCAAAATCGTATTTAGAGTTCATAGTCATATAACAGATTGCATATAACAAATAATCATATTCATTATAAGGAATATTAATAACCCTGGTTCATCAACTTCTTAATTATCCCCTCATAGCAATTTAGCACGGGGATCATTATAGCATAACTTTTAATCGCCCTCTTGGACTTATCTCTGACTTAATCAAGTCTTTATAAACATATTCAAGCATACATATAAAACATTTATTTCAATATTAATTACTGAATTTTAAAGAGAGTTGAATAAACTCACCTGATGCGTTATCACTTCTTTTAATCCTTTTTAACTCGTAAAGGACTCCTTTCTTCACTACCACAGTTTACTGTAATATTCAATTTACATATATACTGATATTAATTTATAAAACAGAACCCTTTACAGCTAAGAATCCCTAATCTCTTAAAATTACATCTCAAGTCGCAATGCACTAAGCCAAGTCGCAACCAACTATTGCGACTCCAACTCCAAATCGCAACTCACCATTGCGATTCCAACCCAAGTCGCAGCCTTCCGTTGCGATCTCAACTCCAAGTCGCAATCCACGGTTGCGACTCCAATGCCAAGTCGCAGTCCACTGTTGCGACTCCAACTCCAAGTCGCAACTGTCTACTGCGACTTCACTACTGAGTCGCAACTGCCTATTGCGACAATCATGAATGTCGCAACTCAAGGTTGCGATTTCGATGATGTTCATCCAAGTCTCAGTCCACTAAGTTCATTCTTAAATCCAGATTTTGCAGTTTTAATCTATGTTTGTTTATGCAAACTTGCAGATTTGTTAAATAACTTTATCTTAACATACCCAAAAACTCAGATTCTCATAATCATCAAAATTTACCAAAAACCATCTAAAAACTTCATAGAAAAGTTTTAACTAATAAGATGAAGAATTCAATGAGATAATTACCTTTTGATTCTTCAAACCAACACCAGATTATAGAATTCCAAGCAAATCCTTTCTTCTTTCTCTTTTCTCGATTTCTCTATCTCTCTCTCGGCTTTTCTTTCTCTTCAAACCGAAACACACACAACTTCACACACTCACACTTAGTCTATAATGACTTAGTTGATTGACACCTCTTCCTTAATTACATGAGTCATAAGGCATATTACCAAATAAACCCCCAACTTTAAGAGAATGACACTACAAACCCTCAAACTTTAAAGAAATAACATAACACACCTCATGCATAAAT
The DNA here is from genome assembly GCA_033807775.1 of Saussurea involucrata. Taxonomy (NCBI): domain Eukaryota; kingdom Viridiplantae; phylum Streptophyta; class Magnoliopsida; order Asterales; family Asteraceae; genus Saussurea; species Saussurea involucrata. The sequence continues at coordinate 724,495 of CM066315.1, forward strand.
AAAACTCATAATAATAACCCTTAATTTTAATATTCTCAAAAGAAATCTTTAAACTTTCAACATTTGTATTTTAACCCTAATTGAATTATAATACTCTATATAATTCAAGGTTACTCCAAATACAAATACATTCTAAATCTTATTAAAATAATAATAACAAAATTTAGGATGTTACAATACTCCCCAACTTGAAAATGATTTCGCCCTCGAAATCAAAGTCAGGTAAACAAATGAGGATACCTATCCCTCATACTCTCTTCCGACTCTAAAGTTACATTAGTACCTCTATGGTGTTCCCACTGAACTTTCAACATAGCTACTTCTTTACCACTACGTAGCTTCCTAACTAATCTTTCCAAGATTGCCTCTGGTTCTTCCACACCGCGACTCTTTTCATCTAATCTCGCATCAGTGAGTGAAATCACATCTTTCCTCTTCGGCCAAATATTTCCGAAGATATCATACTTGGAAGGTATTATGAACCCCTTCCAACTCTGGTAGAAGATCCAACTTGTAAACCAATCTTCTTAGAGTAATTGTTATCATCAAATCCATGTTTGACTACTTCTTAGTCTAGCATATCTTTATCATTTCTTTCTTGTTTACACGGAATATCCACCACACAGCTACAGTTCTAAAGGACAGTTTTTTTTTCTAAAAACGTCAGTTACGATCTCTAGCCAAATCCTCGTAACACCGCGAACTGCATTCGATGTATTTCTTTTACATCTACATAATACTCCAATACTATAGCTTAACGGTTACAGTATTCTCTTCACCTAAAACCAATGGGATTGAGAAGAACAAGAGTCTTCCTTTTACCTCATCATCATCACAACTCACTCTCCAGGTCTCAAAATAACATTAACATGTACTACCTGAAATTTCCACATATACCATAGATTAAGCATACTCGTTACTATTAAATACTTCAATAACTACGGCAGTCCATTATTACATCCTTGACTTACACGTTTCTTCGGTATAGAATGTTATCACCTCCTCACATCACTATCTCATCGCACCACCACAATACAACCAAGCACCAAAGTATTGAACATCAAAAGTGATAACTCTATTGAACCTGCAATATGATTACATTCTTAAGTCCAATCTTTCTATCATAGGAAGCAACTCACACAATCAAAATCACTTTGGGTAAACACCCAATACCATTCCGACATTCTATGTCGATATTAGCTATATCATTACTCCATCTTACAAACTACATGCCCCAACAACTTTAATGACAAAGTGGTACTTTTCATCCTAAATCCCCGAAAAGACTTCCATCAGATGCTTCCTAGTTCTAACTTCATAATACATACTAGTTGACACATTTATCTTGGCAGTTGATACCAATACTCACTCGTACATTCTCCACACATAACCTATTACGACAGACCAGGTTTCTCACAATCATTCATACACATATTACTCGAGTTTATTTCACTAAATATCTCCTCCCCAACTTTAGTTGAACTACCACTCTCGATTTGCTAAATAACTTGAACTTATTCGTTCATACTAGCTCCTTGTGATTCCAAACCAATACTAAAACACGGTACAATCCTTCACAGCTCAACATTTTCCATACCTCCCTTCATTTGCGCCTAATACTTTCTCCTTTGTAAACCATCCATATCGCAAGTAAAACACTTCTATAACACAACAGTCTTTCATAATCTTAATATTCTTACAAAGTAGTCCTTCAACTTTTTATTCTTCTGATTTAAGACTTAACAATAAATAAATCCCAAAAGAATACCCAAAACGTTCACATCATGCAACTTCTATTTTAATACAATCCCTGTAATCCCAACCCAAGCCTGCAACGAGCTTATTAAATCGGGTCAATGCTCTTAAGACTCCACTGAGTTCAAAACCGAGCCATCTACTCCAAGGATCAATGATCATTATGCAACATATGTTCCGAGGCATGATAAATCTATGACTCCTTCATTGCTACTTTCCCAACAAAGTCAATTTATATAGGTATATGTAACTCTTATATACTTCACAAAGAATATACTCCGCCAATGTTCGTTAGTTCCAAAGGTATTAAAAACGCGAGAATTATCAGACAATCTTTACACTTAAGACCGACACTTATTTAAATAGAATGCAATTAAGCATATAACTCAACCAAGACTCCATCTCGAGTCATTAAAACTGACAAACATTCAAAAGACTCATTTGAATATCAATCAAGCCTTTAAGGCCAAAATAAACGTTTGATTAAACATGTGTCACGCACACGATTACATAAACCAAAATACATTGCTACCCAATTCTTTACCCTTTTTAATCCCTTAATTGGCCATCGGCCCCAAAACAAAGTTTTACCTCTCTTAAAAACTTTACATGGTCGGATTTACCAAAATCCCCCAACTCACATGTTCACATTTTTAAAACGCAATAGCTCATAAATATTGTATATCCACAAAATATTAAAAGCGTGATTTTGACTACATATCTTTCGCTTGTGCAACAATAATTCGAAACTTCTTTCATTAGTGATTTATTCGTCAATCACTCAAAATCCTTAACCATGTCGTACACAATAATATTTGCTTTGCGCATACCCTTTGTATAACAGCATACCGATACCACTCACAATCTTCATTCCTGTCCGCACGGCATACGCGGGACGCACCCAGACCGCACCTAATGACGGACGAAAAGGTCTCGTACACCTAACACAACTATCGACTTCAAAGTCAATACTTGACATGTCGACATTTTCTTAACCTTAAAGTCCTTAACGGAACCTAATTCTTCCTCCGGACACAACCGTCCCTCGACAACTGTATTCCTAATCAGCGAACAAGGGTACAGACTCTCATGCAACCGACACTAAGTCCACTTTCGACTCTCACACTATTCATTTCTCATTTTAACCCAATTACCAAAACTACAGGTTTATCCAACACTTCTCCATTCTTGGAGTTCTTTCTTAGCTTAAAGTGTAATACTCTACGACCTAGCGAGTTCATAGCCTTCATGCATGACAACTTGATACATAAATCAATTCACACATTTTCTCATTTTAAATAACAACATTTAGAATAACTTGGGCACACATGACCCCAACATTCACATGACTCCAATGTACTGCACAACGATCTCGAGAATTGTTTGCATACTAAATTTCCGTAAACTCAATATTTCTCAACCAAAACAAAGTTGTTACGACGGTAATATATTAAATAAAAATTCTTTTCATACAACATTTACCGACACGAATTAAGCTAGTCGGTTCTCACACTTATTTATATGATGTTATTAGATCAATACTCCTGTTGGTTATTAAACGTTTTGCTGGCCAACGTTTTCTTGCTACAAATCAACTTTTCATGTAAAGTAAGAAATATTTTGTAACAACTCCAAAATTTCGTTGTGCGACGTAAATGGGATTGCCTTTTCTTTAAATACACACTTGCACATACTAATCCAAACTTGACTAAAACTGTTATTTATGCATTTGGTTTGAAATCATGAAAATTCATATAACACACACTAAAACACCATGCATAAAACTTTACTCCCAAATGAAGGCTAATTACTCAACGAGGTCAATCGTCTTACTTACGTAACTTATCATTGACATTCTACCTCCGACCGGTGGTCGCCCTCTCGGCCTTATGACGTTTGCTATACATGCATTCCACGATTCACGTATCAACCATGTCATACTATCTTCGTCTTGATCAAACATCTCATATTCTATCTCCACACACATCAACCACCTATTAAAGGTTACCTTGGCGGACGTTCATGAGTCCCGCCAATTCCAGGTTGTGCTTCCAACCCCCAATCATTTCCCGATCTATCCTCCAAAGGATTTGGTGGCATATTCACCAACGTTCTACTATAACCTAAAGGGATAACCATAAGAAATGGTTATGCACATACCCCTATACAAAACGTACCTAACTGATCGTTAGTCACTGTAACAATTTTGAAATAAGCATGCTCGCGTAACAATATATTCATAATAACAGTAGCTAATTGAAATTGTGAATATATCATACATGAGAATCCTTGTTACCATTATCACAGTACTAATTTCACGTATTTCCGTTGACTCTAAGACTATCCCGTCTTAGTATTTCTACCCACATCTCACAAGTCATAACTTAATTCATCTCAACTTAAGTCTAAGTATCTCAAATTCATACTTAGTTCGCTTAAACTAATGCTCTGATACCATATTGAAACACCCTAAAAACAGGGTCAATTTAAACCTTAAAAATTACTACAAGTTATGATCAAAACTTCAAACTTATATAACCTGAGGATCAAATGTAAGGTTTCTATGTACAAACGACATTACTTAAATAACTTATTATCCTAATTATATCATAACAATCAGATTAATCAATTTATCTAAACAACCGTCCCAAAAGCATCAAAGAATAACTAGATCCTCCGTTATCTCTAAGTCTGAAATTTTCCAAAAGTTCTCTTCTCTCATTCCTGCTTACTTCCCGGAGTTTGTACCTGGTAAGAAGGTTCAACTTGAAACATTAGGCTTTCGCCTAGTGAGAATACTCAAATCAAAATAAAATTTAATAATTAAAATATGAACAGATAACTCAAAACTGTTCTCACCCATCTTATCGTACAACAACTCCTTTCCAAAATCGGGGAATCTACCCCACTCCCATACTTACGACTAACTCATCTAATCATAACAACAAATTTAAGAGTTTACTATGAATCATCCCAGATTCACAGTTAATACTCTTTACACAAGAAATTGCAAGTCAAAACCTGCCTATTTCTTAATCACGAAGTAGAGATTACAAATTACTTTATGCCTATCTCTAAGCTTCCTCGCATCACTGGGAAATCTCCGATCTTCCCTATAACAATGGAAATCTCCGATCTTCCAAAATCGAAATGGGAATTACAAATCAAAATCTGCCTATTCCACATTCCACCTCAGAATCAATGGTCCCAATGGGATTATGATATCGCGATACTCAACCGGGACCCTCGATGATTCAAGGTACACCCAATTACTAAAAATTACACCCCTTTGGTCTATGGCGAGTAATCGGTTCCCATTATACCATACCCAAGTGCCCTCAATGACCGGATGCCTATTTTTAGTAAAAGCACATAATATATAAATATAATAATCGATACTAGTATATGCGTCCGGCATACAATATATCATTTCTCTGAGCATATTCTATATATACAACAAATTTAGAATATATTATTAGCTCCTCATCACAATCTCTTAACTACCTCCTCTCTGCAATTTAGCACGGGGATCAACATCTCAAATGTTATCTACATTTTTGGACTCAAAGATAGGTCTTTATAATCTATCATAATATAGCCTCAAAATCGTATTTAGAGTTCATAGTCATATAACAGATTGCATATAACAAATAATCATATTCATCATAAGGAATATTAATAACCCTGGTTCATCAACTTCTTAATTATCCCCTCATAGCAATTTAGCACGGGGATCATTTTAGCATAACTTTTAATCGCCCTCTTGGACTTATCTCTGTCTTAATCAAGTCTTTATAAACATATTCAAGCATACATATAAAACATTTATTTCAATATTAATTACTGAATTTTAAAGAGAGTTGAATAAACTCACCTGATGCGTTATCACTTCTTTTAATCCTTTTTAACTCGTAAAGGACTCCTTTCTTCACTACCACAGTTTACTGTAATATTCAATTTACATATATACTGATATTAATTTATAAAACAAAACCCTTTACAGCTAAGAATCCCTAATCTCTTAAAATTACATCTCAAGTCGCAATGCACTAAGCCAAGTCGCAACCAACTATTGCGACTCCAACTCCAAATCGCAACTCACCATTGCGATTCCAACCCAAGTCGCAGCCTTCCGTTGCGATCTCAACTCCAAGTCGCAATCCACGGTTGCGACTCCAATGCCAAGTCGCAGTCCACTGTTGCGACTCCAACTCCAAGTCGCAACTGTCTACTGCGACTTCACTACTGAGTCGCAACTGCCTATTGCGACAATCATGAATGTTGCAACTCAAGGTTGCGATTTCGATGATGTTCATCCAAGTCTCAGTCCACTAAGTTCATTCTTAAATCCAGATTTTGCAGTTTTAATCTATGTTTGTTTATGCAAACTTGCAGATTTGTTAAATAACTTTATCTTAACATACCCAAAAACTCAGATTCTCATAATCATCAAAATTTACCAAAACCCATCTAAAAACTTCATAGAAAACTTTTAACTAATAAGATGAAGAATTCAATGAGATAATTACCTTTTGATTCTTCAAACCAACACCAGATTATAGAATTCCAAGCAAATCCTTTCTTCTTTCTCTTTTCTCGATTTCTCTATCTCTCTCTCGGCTTTTCTTTCTCTTCAAACCGAAACACACACAACTTCACACACTCACACTTAGTCTATAATGACTTAGTTGATTGACACCTCTTCCTTAATTACATGAGTCATAAGGCATATTACCAAATAAACCCCCAACTTTAAGAGAATGACACTACAAACCCTCAAACTTTAAAGAAATAACATAACACACCTCATGCATAAATAAAACTCATAATAATAACCCTTAATTTTAATATTCTCAAAAGAAATCTTTAAACTTTCAACATTTGTATTTTAACCCTAATTGAATTATAATACTCTATATAATTCAAGGTTACTCCAAATACAAATACATTCTAAATCTTATTAAAATAATAATAACAAAATTTAGGATGTTACAATACTCCCCAACTTGAAAATGATTTCGCCCTCGAAATCAAAGTCAGGTAAACAAATGAGGATACCTATCCCTCATACTCTCTTCCGACTCTAAAGTTACATTAGTACCTCTATGGTGTTCCCACTGAACTTTCAACATAGCTACTTCTTTACCACTACGTAGCTTCCTAACTGATCTTTCCAAGATTGCCTCTGGTTCTTCCACATCGCGACTCTTTTCATCTATTCTCGCATCAGTGAGTGAAATCACATCTTTCCTCTTCGGCCAAATATTTCCGAAGATATCATACTTGGAAGGTATTATGAACCCCTTCCAACTCTGGTAGAAGATCCAACTTGTAAACCAATCTTCTTAGAGTAATTGTTATCATCAAATCCATGTTTGACTACTTCTTAGTCTAGCATATCTTTATCATTTCTTTCTTGTTTACACGGAATATCCACCACACAACTACAGTTCTAAAGGACAGTTTTTTTTTCTTTCTAAAAACGTCAGTTACGATCTCTAGCCAAATCCTCGTAACACCGCGAACTGCATTCGATGTATTTCTTTTACATCTACATAATACTCCAATACTATAGCTTAACGGTTACAGTATTCTCTTCACCTAAAACCAATGGGATTGAGAAGAACAAGAGTCTTCCTTTTACCTCATCAATCTCACAACTCACTCTCCAGGTCTCAAAATAACATTAACATGTACTACCTGAAATTTCCATGTATACCATAGATTAAGCATACTCGTTACTATTAAATACTTCAATAACTACGGCAGTCCATTATTACATCCTTGACTTACACGTTTCTTCGGTATAGAATGCTATCACCTCCTCACATCACTATCTCATCGCACCACCACAATACAACCAAGCACCAAAGTATTGAACACTGATCATGCGGCAATAAAATATTTGATCAACAAGGCTGATTCCAAGCCATGTTTGATTAGATGGGTTTTATTGTTGCAAGAATTCGACCTTGAGATCGTTGATAGAAAAGGAACAAGCAATCAGGTAGCTGACCATTTGTCCAGGCTCGAGAAGATAGTGACCACTGTAGATCCCACTCCGGTCAAAGAGAATTTTCCCGATGAACAATTGTTAGCAGCTCAACATCACGATAATAATATTCCTTGGTATGCTGATATTGCAAACTTTTTAGCAAGTGGACTAAAGCCCTACGGGATGAGTGGACAACCATTTAAAAAGTTTTTACATGATACACGACAATATGTTTGGGACGACCCTTTCTTATATAAGATAGGGACGGACCAAATATTGAGGCGTTGTGTCCACGGGAGTGAGCAACATCAAATACTCCTTGGTTGTCACACATCCCAATACGGTGGCCACTTTGGTGGAAACCGCACTGCTGCAAAAATCTTGCAAAGTGGGTTCTTTTGGCCCACTGTGTTTAAAGACTCTTTAGAATTTGTGAAAAATTGTGAGCAATGTCAACGCACCGGGAATATTTCACAAAGGAACGAGATGCCTCTTAATAACATTCTAGAGGTAGAACATTTTTATGTTTGGGGGATCGATTTCATGGGTCCTTTCCCAAATTCAAACAATAATTTTTATATCTTGGTTGCGGTAGACTATGTTTCGAAATGGGTGGAAGTTGTTGCATGTCACTCTAATGATGCCAACACCGTGGTGAAAGTTTTGCATAAAAACATTTTCACTCGATTTGGAACACCACGGGCATTGATTAGTGACGAAGGCACCCATTTTGTGAACAAAGTCATGAGCTCGGTCCTTGCTAAATATGATATACGTCATAGAGTGGCCACCGCATACCATCCGCAGACCAACGGTTTAGCCGAACTTTCAAACCGAGAAATCAAAAGTATTTTGGAGAAAGTCGTTAAACCACATCGCAAGGATTGGTCGACCAAACTTGATGACGCTCTTTGGGCCTATCGCACTGCCTACAAAACTCCCTTGGGAATGTCTCCGTTTAAATTAGTTTTTGGCAAAGCTTGCCATTTACCGATTGAATTAGAGCACAAGGCGTTTTGGGCCCTCAAAGAGCTCAATATGAGTGAGGATGATGCGGGAATTAGGAGGTGTTTACAATTGCAAGAACTAGAGGAGTTGCGATACCACTCCTCTAGTGCAAAGTTGTACAAAGAAAAGACCAAGATGTGGCATGATCGAAGAATCAACCATAGGGAGTTCTTTGAAGGCCAACAGGTACTATTGTTCAATTCCCGTCTTAAACTCTTTCCAGGTAAGCTAAAATCACGATGGACGGGACCATACACCGTGGTCAAGGTTAGTCCCTTTGGAATAGTAGAATTGAAGTCCCCACAGTCTGGTCAAACATTCAAAGTCAATGGGCAGAGAGTAAAGCATTTTCTGAGCGAGAGTGCTCACATTCCATCCCACTCTCTACCCCACTCTGGTTAAGAGAAGTCAAAACCACTTGTAAATATTTTATTTCAGTTATTTGCTGTGTTTTTATTATTTTTGGTCTTTTTAATTCTGTATGGTAGTTTATTTTAATGTGTCTAGGAGATATTGCCAATTTTTGAAGAAAAAGTCAAACAATTGCTTCGCAGTGACATCGAGCATGTCACTGCGCTTCCCACTGCCGGACTGGCGCTGAGATGGGATGGTTTGGGGGCCCAAGAGCTGACAGCATATCAACTTTTCTTACACAAGGGTCTACTTTTTCTGCCACATCACACCTAATCTCGCCATTTTTTAAGAAAAGCTATCATAACCTCTCTCTCTCTCTCTCTCTCAATAACCGTTCCCTCCAAACATATTACCCAAAAAATAACTCATTTCCACCTAAAGCCAAAAGACACCTTTTCTTCTAAATTTTCAAACACAAACTCTTCATCTCCATCTTTTCTCTCACGAACCAGAACAAAGAAACCCTCCAATGGCAAAAAGCAAAAGATTAAACCCTAACCCTAATGAGCATGGTCGTACTGCAGTTCGCCGCAGAACCACAGACGATAACCCGTCGGAAAACGTCGCCGGCGACCTAAACAAACCACCGCCATCTTCCGGCGAGCATCTGATGACGACCGAAATACCAGATGCCGGGTCGCAAAGCAAGAGGGTTCGAAGGCTGCTTCTTCATCGAAGGCTTCAGACACCAGTCTGAGTCAGTTTGATGATGCGAAACTACAAACTGAAGAAGAAATGTTGAAGTTGCAAGAAGAATACAACCAAAAGATCCTTGCACTTAAAAAGAAGAAAGAAGAGGTCGAGAGGAAAAGGAAAGAAGAGGAGGAAGGGTTGAGGAAAGAAGAAGAGGAGAGGAAACAAAGAGAGGAAGCCGAACGGTTGGCGAGAGAGGAAGAGGACAGAATCAGGGACGAGAAAGAGAGGTTAGTCGAAGAAGAGAAGAAAAGAGCAGAAGAAGAAAGGCTGAGAAAGGAAGAAGAAGAACGAACCAAACAAGAGGAGGAAAGACAAAGAAAAGATGTGGAGGATGCGACACTGCAAAACAAGGAGCAGATTCAGACTGAGCAAAACCTCCAAGTCACAAGCATTGTTGATTTGGAGGCACTTAAGAAGGTTGCCCACAGTGAGGAGAACCCAACCAAAAGAGCATTAAGGAAGAAAGGAATGGTCACCAGATCTGGGGTGACCATTTCGCAGAAAACATCGGCTAAGAAATCAAGGAAGCAACCATCTGGGAAAGGTAAGGGTCTCGAACCCTCTTTAAGTTCATCATCTACTGAATCTGATGCTAGGGATGAGCAAATTCACTCTGAAAACCCACATCAGTCTACAGTAGGCACTAAGCATGCCCCTAGTGGGGTGCCCAGGCACTTCACAACCCCAGAGGTCGCTGCCCACTATGAATGCATTGTCAATCAAAAGTTGAACTTAGAGAGGGATTTTGACCCCGAATTTGTAGAGGCCAACCCTTTTATCAAAGAAAGGGTCATACAACAAGATTGGACGACTTTGGCAACTGCCAATCGTCGGGCCAATGCCTCTTTGGTAAGAGAGTTTTACTCCGAGGCCTCTCAGACTAAGGACCCATTTGTGAATGTCCGGGGTCGAACCGTGCAATATACCGCCAGCGACTCCTGCCCACTGAATGGTTTGTTGGGACTTTGGTTCCCACTTTGATGCTCTAAAAAACAATCTTTATTTTCTTTTTGGTTTCGTATTTTGCCTATGGCTAGGCACTTGACACTTTGATACTTTTTTTTATTTTTAAATGATGCATGAATCCCTGCTGCTAAGCAGGAACTTTTGGGTACTAACTCACTTCTTGTTTGAATGCTTGTTTGATCCGTTTCCATTTCGAGGTGCAACTTTCAGCTTCCGACTTAAAAGGTCCCTTTTGTAAGTACGAATCTCAACTTGTCACCATGCAATGTTATAGGCCATCTTTTGCATCCAAACTCGACCTTTTTGTACCCCAAAACACCTCCTTGAACCCAACACTCCAAGTCACAGTGAGGACACTGTGCAATCTTAAGTTTGAGGTGGGGACTTCCAGTGGGACTTCCAGTCTTTCCACAGTGGGGACACTGTGAGGTCCTAAGTTTGAGGTGGGTAAGCTATACCCCCCCCCCCCTCCAAAAAAAAATTGGAATATCACTACAAAAGATTGATGGTGTGCCTTTCTGGACCATCAAAGTGCTCATTCCAAGAAAAAGATGGTGTGCCTATTCTGGACCATCAGAATACCCACTCTCACAAAAAATAGCCATACCCAAATAAAGCCTGAAAGTGTACGTACTTACCCTTGCAAAATACAAAAACTCACTTCTTGAAATAAAAATCTCAAAGCAAGATTCTCGGTCCATGTTTGGAAGTAGTTACTACAAAATCCTTGGGAAAAATATTCAAAGCCACAAACCCTTCGAACCCAAGAAATTCCTATTGATAAAATGTGAACAAGGGAAAGATTTCGTCAAGTACAAAAGTGAAGCTTTAATTTTGGAACTGAAAGAAGTATCTGTGGAGGGAGATCAACATCCATTCAGAGTGAGAAGTCGGTAAGTCCCTGAAAGTTCAAAAATGCATTATTTTTTTATTTTTTTTATTACTTGGGGACAAGTAATGGTTTAAGTTTGAGGTTGTGATAACTCTATTTTTAGAGTTATTATTTCCTTTTATTTTGTCAAATTTTAGCCATTTTAATTCTCAAAACCCCCATTTTGGTAATATTTATGGAAATGAGCAAAAAGAGTGAACCATAGTCTTAATAAATTATTTGGTGGAGTTTTGTTGCATTTTTCACGAAATTCCTACAGTGACTTACGCATCCCACTCCGGACCCCACTATCGAGCAGAGAAGAAAACAAAAGAAAATCAAATCTTATCTTGAAAGTAAAAAGTCTGGAGAATGGAAGGTTCAATTGGCAGAAGCATGGGATTGAGAAGGACAAACATGTTCCCAAAAGCATGGCAAGATGAATTATTTATTGAAACCAATGGTACTATAAGTGGACTTTTTGAAAAGGTGAAGGGACTCATGGGTAAAAGAACTACATACTTGGGGATAGAAGTGTTACTCAAAGAAGCTGATTTTGATGCTCTTCTATCTTCAGTCCTTATTCTCTAGATAAAACCCATCTTTTGTAAAACCCAACCTTTCCTCTTAGTATATAAAGAGGCATTGGGGTTCATTTAATTCATCTTGCATATCTCCATCTACCACATTTAGTGCAAGTGTAGTTGTTAGCTTATCATTTACTGCAGTAGTTCATTAAATTTCTGTATTTTCAATTCCTAGTTTAATTTTTAGTTTCGAGTAATTTGTGGCAGTGACGTATCCTCGTTCCCCACTGCAGTTTTAATACAAGTCACTTTCAGTTTACTTATGTGCAACTCTTCATCTTTTGCTTTCTTTACTTCAGTAATTATGGGCTAAGCATCCTTTGGGATGTAGGAAAGAGAAGTACCTGGATTTTAGAGAAAATGCTTGAGTAATCTTATTACTTGGAATATTTATTGTCTTGGTCATTCACTCTCGATTATTGCCCAATGATGCGAATAAGCCGATCACTTGTAAAGATCTAAAGTCTAGTTCTTAACTCAGAAATGAGTAGAACGTAGTGACACGAGCTTGGATGATGCTAGGGGATTCGAAAGAATTCTTATGACACTTGCGAAAGTGAGGTCGACACAGTGAGCTAATCTCAACCTACTGGAGTAGTAGGCAAGCTAGTTGGTGTATTTAAAACACTTAGAGTATTTGTCTCTACACATTCCATTCGAGACCTGAAAATGTCCATTTTGAGATTACCATTGACAAAACAATAGATACTAAGAGTATGAGATTTTTACCTAAAGGTGTGAGTATTTTGTAACCGGGCTTTTCTAGCGAAAATGCCTACCTCAAGTACAAAGATCATTTTTAGGATCAGGTATTTAATATAAAATATAGGGAAAATCTAACCTACATTCCCTCTTTTAATTCTTAAGTAAAACCGTTAAAGTAGCATTTCACCAAACAAACCAAAATATTGCTTCTTCTGTAACTGAAACCTGTAAAAGGAGCTCATGAGAACCGTATTGTCTTGATTGCCCAGTCCCTGTGGATTCGATTCTGGTATTTTACCAACTATTACTTGCTGTGACGATCATAGTGGTCAGTGTACACTTGCACTTCCCACTGTGGATAGTTTGCAACCCACTGCGATTAAATCACATATTTCGCACGTACCAGATATCCCGACCTCAGATCAATCTTTGAAAAGCATCCCGCACCTTGGAGTTGATCAAACAAATCATCAATCCTTGGAAGCGGATACTTGTTCTTAATAGTCACCTTATTCAGCTCCCTATAGTCGATGCACATTCTCATAGTGCCATCCTTTTTCTTAACAAACAATACCGAAGCTCCCCAAGGTGAAGAACTTGGCCTAACAAATCCTTTGTCCAGTAGTTCTTGCAACTGAGACATCATCTCTTTCATTTTGGCTGGCGCTAAACGATACGGTGCACGCGCTATCGGTGCCGATCCAGGGACAAGATCAATTCGAAAATCTACTTGTCGTTCAGACGGTAGACCTGGAAGATCATCAGGGAACACGTCTGGGAATTCACGTACTACCTTTATGTCTTCCACCTGTTTCTTTTCTGCCTTTACATCAAGAACATACGCTAGGTAGGATGAACATCCTTTTACCAGACACTTACGCGCTTTTGCAACAGAAATTAACGGAACTTCCCCTTTTCTCTTTTCCCCAAAGATGAATACATCATCATTATTAGCCATCGGAATCCGAATTAATTTCTTTGCACAAAGAATTTCTGCCTGGTTGATTGTCAGCCAATCCGTACCCACAATTACATCAAACCCTCCAATTTCCATCAACAACAAGTCAATCGGAAATTTCGTTTCCCCTATCAAAATCAAACAACCCTCAAGTCTTTCACGAACTAAGACTTGACCCCCGTTAGCTATCTCGACTACTAAGGCATCTTCAAAGATAGTGACAGGCATAGCTAACTTGTATTAGAACGATTTCGATACAAACGACAGATTGGCACCACAGTCAAATAATATGCGTGCGGGAATGGAGTTAACGAGAAATGTACCAGAAACAACATATTTGGATTCTTTCGCCTCCTCAGCCGTCATGTGAAATGCTCGGCCCGTTGGTTCAGGAGCATTTGGTTTCTTTCCCTGATCTCCACCCTTCTTTAGCTTTGGGCAGTCTCTTCGGAAGTGACCAGGTTGTTTACATTCAAAACAGACCAACCCTTGAATAGGACAACTTGCTGCTTGATGACCAGACTTTCCACATTTGAAACAGTCACTTCCGACTACCCGACATGGGCCAAAATGCTTACTTCGGCATTTCTGGCACCAATTTGGTTCACGACGAGACTCGTAACGAACATTCTTGCCAAATGATTTCGATTTCTGAGAAGACTCCGACCGGCCTTCCCATTTTCGTTTCTCTCATCCTTGCATCTTTTCCTCCTTATCTTTGACATAAACTTCTTCTATGACTTTGGCTTTTTCAATCGTCTCCCTCAATGTCTAGGCTTTGGAATTTCGCACCCGAGACATCATGTCAGCCGGTAATCCCTTCAGATAGGCTTTAATCTTCTCCTTTTCAGTTGGAACCACATGCCCCACTAAATTCAGCTTTTCCATAAATGATTCGGTGTACTTCCGAACAGACGAAGTACCCTTCTTAAGAGTCCGAAACTCTTCTTCAATTCTATCCATTTCGTTTTCATTACAATACTCTTCTAGAATCTTTTTCTTAAAAGACTCCCACGTCATAGCAGCCAAAATCGGGGTTGTTACTGTCGACGTCACAATGTTCCACCAGGTTAAGGCGTTGCCTCATAACATTTGAGAACCGAATCTGACCTTCGCTTCCTTGTCACATTCACAAGCTCGAAACGCCTGTTCCATCTCTCTAAGCCACTTCATACAAGCTACTGGATTGTCTGCTCTAGTAAACTCTGGCGGTTTGCAACTCAGAAACGTTTTATATGAGCAAACTCTCTCCACCCTCCTGTTTACATTCACTACAGGATTATGAAGTGGAGTTACTACACCAGTGCCCGTCTCCGTTCGTCGTAGCTCAGTACTTCGATCATTCAACTCTTTCATGAACATCTCTGATTGTTGTGCCATTGTTGTATTCATCACTCGCATCATATTCTCCATCATGCGAGATTCCATTGCAGACTCAGTTATCACCGGATTAGAGGTACCGGTACTTGTTCTTTGTGTTTGACTTTCTAATCCTCCTATTAGAGGTGGCCTCGGCGGACTTTCATGTGTTCCGCCCGTTCCAGGTTGTCTCTCCAACCCCCAATCAATTATTGCCCTATCTTCCGAAGAATTAGGGGATCTTGTTGGCGTATTCACCATCGTTCTGATATAGCACAAGAAATAACCATAAGAAATGGTTACACGTACCCAAACACAAGAAACGTACTTTAGCGTTCATTAGTCACTGTAACAATTTAGAAACAAGTATGCTGGTGTAACAATATATCCATAATGACAGTAGCTAATTGAAATTGTGATCATACTATACATGAGTATTCTCGTTACCATCGTTATAGTGCTTAATTCACGTATTTCCGTCGACTCTAAGACTATCCCGTCTTAGTATTTCTACCCATCACAAATCATAACTTAATTCATCTCAGCTTAAGTCTAGGTATCTCATTATCATACCTAGTTCGCTTAAACTTCTGCTCTGATACCATATTATAACACCCTAAAATCAGGGCCAATTTGAACCTTAAATTTAACAAGGTAAATAAGAAAATCATCCAAATCTTTATATATATATATATATATATATATATATAAGTAGAGAATTAACTATGAGGATTCATATTTACACATATCGAATTCTCTAAATATCCTATTAATCTAATCATGTCAACTATAATTAGATTAAATGGGTTATCTAAGCAATCCATCCAAAGCCTCCTCGTATCAGCTAATTTCTCCGCTTATCATCAAAAGTCGAATACCAAAAGCACTCGTCCCACATCCCATTACTTCCCTGAGCTCGTACCTGGTAAGAAAATTTAATTTGAACGATTAGGCTTACGTCTAGTGAAAACATCCAAATTCAAATTAAAACATTAACAACCTTGAAAACTCAGATATTCAAAGCATATAAACAAACCTGGTTTGCCACCATTCTTACCGTACTCGTACTCGTCTCATAATGACGGGAACATACCCGATCCCATGAGTATGACTAACATTCAGAAAGTCATAACATCATAATCGAGAGCCTACTACGAATCATTGCAGTTCTAGATCATCGCTCATATCCAAGAAATTACAAGTTACTTTATGCCTATTTTTGGAGTGGAAGTAGAGATTACAATTTACTTTATGCCTATCTCTTACCTTCCTATAGAAATCAGGAATTACAATTTCCTTTATGCCTATTCCTCGATTTCTACACTACGAAATGGGAATTACAATTTCCTTTATACCTATTCTCCATTTCCACGTAAACAGGAATTATAATTTACTTTATGCATATTCCACGTTTCACGTCACACTATGAAATAGGAATTACAATTTACTTTATGCCTATTCCTCGTTACAAATATTATCAGTGCCTATGGATTCATTACACTTACTAACGTATATGTATAATAACATATCACGCTACATCTCGTAATATATTCTTAACTCTAAGAATATTAAATAATCTATCACATCTTTATTTTCAATTGTTTCCCCTCCAAAAACTATAATCGGAAAAGTATTCCAAACTCAACATTCGGAACTTATCCGAAATCGAGATATTAACTTAAATCAAAATTATATCCCTAGATAATAAAATAAACCCATCTCGGATTCAACCCCCATTTCCTGAATTACCCTATTCGAAATCCAAGCCCAAACTTCCGGAATTTATCCATACCGGATCGGCCCAACTTCCGGAATTTAAACAATACCGAATCGGCCCACTTTCGGAATTTAAACAATACCGGATCCGAACCACTTCCGGAATTCCTATACCGGAACCGACCCACTTCCGGAATTCCTAATTTCCGGATCCAAGGCCTAATTCCGGATCCCATTTAATTTCCGAAACCCATTTAATTTCCGGATCCCATTTAATTTCCGGAACCCATTTAATTTCCGGAACCCATGAGCCCAGTTCCGGAATTCTCCAATACCGGGACTTCGATACTGTACGTTCGATTCACGTCAATTTAACTCAAAAAACTCATCTAAATTCAGATGGTTAATCGATTTCGCTTCAATACAATTATACCAATTCATTCAGACAATTTATATACAAAATCTGATTCAATTTTAACTGATAATTTTTAGATGAAAGGGATGAACTCACCTGTTGAAGCTTTTAACCCAGAAATCACAATCTTCTCTTCTTCGATTCAACAACCTATTTGGAGAGTGATTCAAGTTTGTAATTATCAAACTGATGTAGAAAGATACAAGAGATGATTTCAATCTTACCTTCACGAATCAGTTCTTGATTTTTCTTTCTTCTAACTCTTCTTCTTTCTCTCTGAATGTGACCGACTTCAGTAAGCTTAATTTGAGATAATATCTCAATCAGATTACTTACCCAACCTTTAAGTAATCTCAACTTTCAGGGAATGACCAAACAGACCTTCAAGTTAATTTTCAACATTAACTTTAAACTTTGGTCAAAATGCAAATTCAACCCTGGAGTTTATATTTACAAATACTCCACAACTTAGACTAAATTACTATTCGACCCCATTCATATTAAAAATAATATAATGGAAATTTGAGGTGTTACATACGCCGTAACCGACGCTCACGTGGATGTGCTTCTTACGGTTCTTCTGTTTCGTTAAAGAAATTACAAAAACCCGTCGGAAAAACGAAAGCTGGTAGCGGCTGATCACCGTACTTCCTCCACCTTCTGTCGCCGGCGGTTTGGATCATCATGGTGGCCAGAATTTTGTGTGTGAGAGAGAGAGATTGAGGTAAATATGGAGAAAGTTAAGGAAATAATCTAACCATAATTAGATTAATTCAAATTAGTTAATAGATTTTAAATTTAAATACCTAAAAACTATTCGCAAAATACCCTTTCCCTATTTTAAATTCAAAAAATTCCTCAACCGTTGATCAAAAAATCGGATGACTTAGATGGGTTTACAAAGTTTACATAAAAAAAGTTTACATTTGAAGCTTCCTCTATGTATATATAGGGTTAGGTTTACGAAAAAAATCTCAAAAAAAAAATATAGAAAACTAACACCCTAGATGGTATGCACAGATGAAAAATTACCAGCATGTTCCTAAGTTTTCTATTTTTTTCAGGTCTCTCTCTCATGCATGAATAGCAGTCTACTGGCTAATAGCTTTACACGCAGAAGCCTGTTATCATTGGTGAGAGGCATGCAATCTTAATTAAAGAATATGATTGCATATGGCTAAAGAGAGTAGTCTTCTGGACTTTTGACTTCATAGATAAATCCAAAAGATTAATGCATATGTGAATGATCAAAATCGTATCTCATAGCGTATAGCTACATAAGGAACAATAGTTATAGTTAGGGTTGCAGTATGCATGAAATTGTCCTACTCGAACACCCAATGTTTACAATGAAAGTATAGTGATCTGGTTGATAAGTTATTAGATTTGACCAAACAAAAGACCTTGACCGATGGTTGTTTTCGTCGCTCATATTTAAGCTCCATTGGTATAAACTAGATGTATATTTTACCGGCCAAATCATATCCGAAGGTTTCATTCAACCGATTTTTTTTTTTGAAGTATATAATATTTATATATGACAAATGCAAGAAATAGACTCACACACCCTCCTCACATTTGGTGAGGGTTGAACCCCTGACCTCCTAGGAGAAAAGAGGCTCAGATACCGCTACGCCAAAGACCCTTTGGTTTCAACCGAAAACTTTTTTTTTGGAGGGTGTCCTAGGCTTTGCATAGACTAACCCCTTGGCAAATTATGACTGTAAGACATCAGCCCTGATTAAACCTCAGTGGCCACAAGTTGTGTACGCCTGGATTCGAACCCTAGACAGATGAGATATTCCGCCACATCCCCCAATGCCTGAACCAGTACGCCACAGCCCTTGTGGTTAACAACCGAAAACTTGTTGGTAAGGTTTTGTACAGACGGGGATTACCGACAAACTTTTTCATTGGCGGATCATTAGTTTTAGGTAACTGTAATCATACAGTCCCCTATTAGCTCGGCGAGAGTACGGGGCTGTTTGTTTACCTCTTAATAGTTCCATTAAGAGGCAACCTCTGAATCGTTCAGAGGTGAATCTTGTTTGGCAAAAAAAAGTCTGCCTCTTAATGGTTCCACAACCCTCTTAATGATTTAGCATCTTGGGCCACCCTTAACCATTCAGCACCCTGATTTCATCCTAAACAAATACCAAACAACCATATCTCATTTTGCACTATATCATAAAAGCCTCTTAACCATTCTGACCTCTTAATCATTCTGCACTAAACCATTCAGCAACTGCCAAACAGCCACTACGTAATACATGATTTCATAATATTTTCTACGAGTTAAAAATATATGAAGGATATAATGGACTTGGTTCTCCTATAATATTGATCAACAAGGGATACAATTTATGAATAAACAAATAAAAACAATTAAAAGCTTGCAATGTTTGGATTTCCACCTATTATAACAATCTGGCGTTTATCCTTCCATCTATAAAACACCTTCCAAAATATTAATCTCACCTTTTTGCTATAATTTTTTGTTTTAGCAGGGATGTTAAAAAACGATGAAAGCAAAATTAAATCACAAACATAAACATACATGTTACAGGGAGAATTCGAGAGTTAATAAGGGTTTTCGCAGATAATCAGAAAAGAAGGAAACGAGCTCGAATAGAAAAACGTGCTCGAAAGAGGCTCAGAATTTGGCATTGAAAAAGAGACAAACCAAAAGCACTGAATATAAAGAGGGTTACGACAGAAATCGAAGGAGATCGAAAAACAAGTCAGAAACCACAAATAGAGTTCCTAATGAGTTCCATGCGACCAAAGCCGCATAAAACCCGCGTAATTCGTATTATTTGTAATTATATTTTTTAAGAAAATAATAAAAAGTGTATCACATTTAAAGTAAATTAAAATGAGTCATCATGTTCCCCTTATCTCATAAGCCAAAATTTGTAATTAGTTAAATCAGGAAATCACCTATTTTTCAAGGATTGAGTTCATGCTTCTTTCTCTTTCTAACGGTTAATCCCCAAGCTCTTACTAGCGTTAATTATTTGATTTATTCAAAATATTTATCAGAAAAAGTGTGTGTTTTCCTCTTTTTTCCCCTGATATATTCAAACATGAAGTTTATACATTAGATAGACGAGACATTGTGTAAAGACCCAACCAAAAATATCATGCAAAACGTCAAATTCATAACATCCCAAAATCACGGTCTCAAAATTTCATTACAAATACTAAAAAGGTTTGCGGAAACAACCTACACAACTGAGAAAAACTAAATGCTAGAGTGTCCCTACACTTCTTGACTCTTCACGCTAAGCTCAGCCTATTTGCCCGAGCTCCTGGAAACCTGCTTACCTGAAAAGGTTTTAATTTTGAAAATGCGAGGGTTAGACCATGAGGTCTAGTGAGTCCCTCCTAACAGTTATCAAGCATTTAAAACAGTTTATCTTTTCAGCATAAAACGCTCATACTCAACACGTCAAAATCATATACGGACTAAAGTCCGCATCCTCGTAATCTGACACCCTGAAGCCACCCGAAGGTGACAACGAGTCAGCCTCATGCTGCCTTGCGGAGCCTCGCTCCTGGCATATAGGGACCTCCCTTCCCGCACGAGAGCTGGCGGAACTACTCTCCCGTCTTTGCCAGTTTACGTCTCCTTGATGTATGCATACATTCTACATAAAACTTTAAACAACTTTCATGCAAGTAAAGCATAATAATAAAGCATGGCAATTCTCAACATTCATAACACATTTTGAAAACACTTTAAAAGCCACACATTTTAGTTTAGAAAACTCACCTGATGCTCTTACTTCTCGTTTCTAATCGGTTCCCAACTTCCAATCGACTTTCCTAAATAAAAGAACATAATACAAACTACTCAGCAAAAGTATCCGGATAATAACAACTCTCCGGACAACCCTGATTTTCCGGACGTCCAAAGAATCCGGACACTCACACTAATCCGGACGACAACTAATCCAGACAACACCCCTTTTCCGGGTAACTTCTACTCTCCGGACGATACCCCTTTCCGGGTACCGAACTTACCGGATACAAGACTTTACCCGACATTTCTACTTACCGGACACCACAATGTCCGGACACCTCTGCTTTCCGGATAACACCACTTTCCGGATAATACCACCTTCCGGATAATACCACTTTCCGGACACTTAACCTTTCCGGACACTATACCCGGTAACCTGCGACAAGAAGCTACCCGGACAACTTCCGGACACCTGCTTCGCAAGAAGGTTTCCGGACGAGGCGCTGTTCGAGTTTAATGCTCGAAATCATGCCAAACACCCATTAAACGGTAAGATAATGCGACGATTAACTACATACAAGCCCAAAATCAAATCCCACAAAGTTTTACTGCCTAAACACAACCCAAAGATGCTTAAATCTCCCTTAATGGTCTTAAACAACTTTTTGCAAAAAAACTCTCAAAACCACAAATCACCAGACGAATCTTAGATGGAGTTATGGATTAAGGGTTACCTGCTAGATTACTACAAGAAACGAATTCCAATCCAGTTCCTTCTTCTGATTCCAAGACTTGATGATTCTTCTCTTCAAATGCACCAAAACCCTCAAAACCCTCAAAACTCTAGTATTCTTTTTCTCTCCAAAATTTCAGCCGACAACACAAAGAAATCAGGAAATGGAAAGGTTTTCTAGGGTTTTGTGCCCTTTTATACTCCCCCTCTTATTTATCAATTGGCCCCTCAACTTCTACTTTTATTTAAAACTCCACACCAACCGCAAAACTCTTCGAAAAGGTCTGGGTCGTTACAACACTCCCCCCTCAAAAGAATTCCGTCCCCGAAATTCCATTTTCGAAAAGGAGAGGGTACCTAGACTTCGTATCGGATTCTACCTCCCACGCTGCCTCTCGCCCCCTTATGATACCTACACTGAACTTTTACTGGCCGAATTTCTCTATTGGTTCTTCTTCGTACGACAGTCTCTCATCGATGCTAACATTTTCAAATGGAATGGCTACATCGGTCTCAGCCAAACATCTCTTCAGATTTGACACAAGAAAAGTTTGATGCACTCCTCTTATTTCTTCTGGCAAGTCTAACTTATATGCCGCTGCCCTAACTTACTCACTAAAGACAGAAGTCAACTTCTTATCGCCTGTAATTCTCGCAAGGTCGACATTACTACAGCTTCCCTTATCTGTTCCTCATAACAGAGGCGCACATCACACCACGAATTCCCCCAAAATTTCATCTAGTACCTCAAGATCGCGCACTATCTATTCAACTTTCATAACTCCGACGGATCCACAGACGTAGTCCACTTTACCTATCTCTCAATTCTCGAGGTTCCCCAGTCTTATGTTCTCAATTCAACCACTCAGTTCTACTTGGCTGCCCCAAATCGTTCAGATGGGAAACATAACCGCACTTCATACATGAAACCGCCCTCGGTGAGTCATCACTTGCTAAAACGTGCCATCTTGCACTATTTACTTGTACCCCCTTCGATCACTATACTCGCTTAAAACTACCTGATAAAACCAAGGCCAACCGCGCCTCCGTCCCCACATCGGGACTCACAGTTTTAAACACGTCTAATTAAGGTCTCTTATACATTTACACTTCCTTAAGAAAAAGGACTTGGCAGAAATTCCCGCCACGACAACGAGAATCTTCTACCAAGAAAACTCGCTCACTGACAACTTGGCACCAGGCCAACCTTGTACATCCCGACAAGCTCACACCCATGAGCCTCTCCTTGGTATACCTGAAATTTCTAGATTACTTTTTCCAACCGACATACGTCTAAGCAGATCATAACCCCTTCCCGAATCACATTGGTTACAACGCGTCAACTAATTCGTACGTTCTCACAACTTCATCATTTCACACTTAACGTGTCTAACAGTAGGAAACCTCTATACTTCCTCATTTGAGTACTCACCTATCCGAATTGAACTTATCCTGAAGGCTCATCAATTTCTCACTGCTTGCCACGTGCGTCCAACCATATAACATAACTTCGGTTACTCCTACTCATCTAGGAGGGGTAACCACGATCACACCCTACAGTTCTCAATAGCTTACACTGAACGATCAGTTCGCTTGAACGTCTCTCACAAAGCCACTAACTTAACTCATTCAGTCGTCTTACCCACTTCTTTCCTGCACAAAAACATACACAATTTCCCCCCTCAATACTCTTTCCAAAAGTTCGCACACTTACCAAGGACAGCCTACACAACACTACACCCATCGGCATTACTGTCAAGTTTACTACTTCCGATTTACTTACTTAATCCGACATATTGTCTTCACCTCCCCACCTTAGCGTGGAGCATTATCCACTATCATTTCTCGTGCCCCTCATCCGACAATTCCCAAGCTGCAAAAGCTTTCTTATCACTATACGTAACCAAACGGTTGCACTAACATTCTAACTTTAGGCTTCCGACCGAATCACCTCGAACTGACACCAGAGTTCGACGTCACTATACATTCTTTAAACTCCAACTTTTACTTTCTCAGACAATTCGTTCACACATAAGCAACAGCTCACATTCTTTAAGGTTTTCACATCTATTCCACCACATTTTGACTAATACATCCATCATCTTCTTTAAACTTCCAATGATTCCAAAATATACTTACTTAGCGACTCTTACAACTAAAAACACTTGGTTTCTCCTTTGGGTAACTACCCACCACCACTACGTGATGCTATCCCGAACATAACCATATCACGACGTCAACTCACACCCTACGTGCTCCAACAACCTAGTTAACAACACGAACACCCCAACCGAAACCTCCAACAGGCTTCTATCTGAAGTTTCCTCTTTCTCTAATCTCTCATCGCTATGACGCTAGCTGGCACATTTGACTTGGAAATTATTTCCACTATATAACTGTACATTACTCACTCAAAACATCACACTGCAGACCAAGACTTTCATGGCCAATCGTACACAACTCAAACTTATCTTCAAGACCTCATTCATAACTAACCGAGTCTATCTCGCTACATTGCCTCTCTCCCAGCTCTAGTTGAACCACAACACACGAATTTCTGAATAACTCTAACATACTCGTTTCCTGCTAGCTCTTGCGATCCCAAACCAATATATAGACAGGGCGCACTCCCTCACAGATCGACATAATCTATACCCTCACTTCGTTTGTGCTAATTACTTCATTCTTTACGAACCATCCATGTCGTAGGTAAAACGCTTATCTAAAACAGCAGTTTTTCACTATCTTAACACCCCTACAAAGTGGTCCTTCAACTTTCAACCTTCTGATTCAAGTCTTCGGTCTCATACACCTTACTCAACTGCCGACTTTAACGTCAATAGTTGACCTGTTGATACTTCCTTAACCTATTCTTCAACAAGGGTCCCTTACTGAACCTAATCCTCCCAACATATCATAATCAAATTCACATCCCGTCGTCCTCATTTCAAACTCACTCGTGAAACGTTAATATTACAAGATCACTTTAAAACTCTTATTCAACGTCGCGGATATTTCATCTCTACTTCACCACACTACTCATAACGAGTTGCTAATACCAATACCTTGCTGACTTCTAGTCCTTTCCCCGAACACAACCGTCCCTCGGCAACTGCATTTCCAGTCACCGCACGAGGGTACAGACCCTCATACAACCGACACTAAAGTCCACTTCTGACTCCTCCACTGCTCATCTCTCCTCTTGAACATAAGTACCAAAACTATGAACATTCTCCCCTGATCTGTCTAACACCTCTCCACTCTAAAAGTTCTTCCTTAGCTTAAAATGTAGTACTCTACGACCTAGTGAGTTTATAGCCTTCATGCATGACAACGCGATAAATAAATCATCACACTTTTGATTATTTTAAAGAAACAACACTTGGAAACAACTTGGGTACACACGAACCCTTCAATACCCTGCACTACGATCTCGAGAATCGTTTGCATGCAACTTTCCGTAAAACTTAATCTTACTCAACCAAAATATATTGTTACGACAGAAATAAATATTGGATGAAAATCTTTTCATACGACAAAATTTTGAAAGGACATACCGACACGAAGTAAACCAGTCGGTTCTCACATTTACTTATATAACTTCAACATGTCAATACTTATCTTGGTCATAAAAGTTTTGCATTCAAACGTCTTCTTGACTTTTGCACAATTTAACTTATAATGAAAAGAGTGGAATATTTTGTAAATCGTAGTCCTCAAGACTTCATTGTGCGAGGTAAATGGATTTGCATTTTTCTTTAAACATACGCTTGCACACGCCGACTCATATCCGATCAAATTTGATATTTACACATTTACTTTACTTATGAAAAATCTCATATGCACATATACGATCTTAATGCATGAAACTCTACTTGAAATTGAAGGCTATTCACTCAAACAAGGTCAGTCGCTTTACTCACGCAACTTATCATTGACACTCCACTTTCGACCAGCGGTCGCCCCCCTCGGTCTTGCAACAACTTGCTATACATACGTTCAACGGTCCACTTACTCAACTATTTCATATTACTTTCATCTTGACCAATTTATCTCATATTATACTTCTACACGCTTTCAGTATTCTACAGAAATCTCTCTTCAATGATCCTGCCACTGAACAACGCGACTAAAGAGTCAGGACTCTAATCCCCTGCTCGCTCTTGGATTGACACCTTCAAGATCTCGACACTGTCCCGCCTTACTATCCGGACAGATCTATCCCACGATTCCTAGAATCGAGACTCTCCTGATCCAGAAGACTTACTCAAAAGTAATCACTCATCCTCTTCGAACCACGAAGGTCTACCTCTAGACGGCTCATAACATTCCAAACAACAATCCGTCTCCACGATGTATACATACATCACATCATTCATGACTTCTCAAGAAACTTCCCCAACAAAGGTCTCAGTCTACCCCTCAGGGATCTTGCTGACATTCTAAAGTACTGGCACACGACATAAACACTAGTTTCTTACTACCACTTCGGAATAATAAGGCAGGTTAAGCACATACATGTACCTGTAAGTTCGCAATTACACTAGCCAGGTGAAATTTCAAACTTACCTTACATGACAGTCCTCAGTACCCTATCAGTCCTATCTCTATAATAGTGACCTCCTAACGCATTTTCCTGATTCTCAGTTGTGATTTCTACTCCCAAGTTTAAGTTTAGGCCCGTCCGGTCACCTAAATCCCTTAAACTATGGCTCTGATACCAACTGTAAAGACCCAACCAAAAATATCATGCAAAACGTCAAATTCATAACATCCCAAAATCACGGTCTCAAAATTTCATTACAAATACTAAAAAGGTTTGCGGAAACAACCTACACAACTGAGAAAAACTAAATGCTAGAGTGTCCCTACACTTCTTGACTCTTCACGCTAAGCTCAGCCTATTTGCCCGAGCTCCTGGAAACCTGCTTACCTGAAAAGGTTTTAATTTTGAAAATGCGAGGGTTAGACCATGAGGTCTAGTGAGTCCCTCCTAACAGTTATCAAGCATTTAAAACAGTTTATCTTTTCAGCATAAAACGCTCATACTCAACACGTCAAATACATATACGGACTAAAGTCCGCCTCCTCGTAATCTGACACCCTGAAGCCACCCGAAGGTGACAACGAGTCAGCCTCATGCTGCCTTGCGGAGCCTCGCTCCTGGCATATAGGGACCTCCCTTCCCGCACGAGAGCTGGCGGAACTACTCTCCCGTCTTTGCCAGTTTACGTCTCCTTGATGTATGCATACATTCTACATAAAACTTTAAACAACTTTCATGCAATTAAAGCATAATAATAAAGCATGGCAATTCTCAACATTCATAACACATTTTGAAAACACTTTAAAAGCCACACATTTTAGTTTAGAAAACTCACCTGATGCTCTTACTTCTCGTTTCTAATCGGTTCCCAACTTCCAATCGACTTTCCTAAATAAAAGGACATAATACAAACTACTCAGCAAAAGTATCCGGATAATAACAACTCTCCGGACAACCCTGATTTTCCGGACGCCCAAAGAATCCGGACACTCACACTAATCCGGACGACAACTAATCCGGACAACACCCCTTTTCCGGGTAACTTCTACTCTCCGGACGATACCCCTTTCCGGGTACCGAACTTACCGGATACAAGACGTTACCGAACATTTCTACTTACCGGACACCACAATGTCCGGACACCTCTGCTTTCCGGATAACACCACTTTCCGGATAATACCACCTTCCGGATAATACCACTTTTCGGACACTTAACCTTTCCGGACACTTAACCTTTCCAGACACTATACCCGGTAACCTGCGACAAGAAGCTACCCGGACAACTTCTGGACACCTGCTTCGCAAGAAGGTTTCCGGACGAGGCGCTGTTCGAGTTTAATGCTCGAAATCATGCCAAACACCCATTAAACAGTAAGATAATGCGACGATTAACTACATACAAGCCCAAAATCAAATCCCACAAAGTTTTACTGCCTAAACACAACCCAAAGATGCTTAAATCTCCCTTAATGGTCTTAAACAACTTTTTGCAAGAATACTCTCAAAACCACAAATCACCAGACGAATCTTAGATGGAGTTATGGATTAAGGGTTACCTGCTAGATTACTACAAGAAACGAATTCCAATCCAGTTCCTTCTTCTGATTCCAAGACTTGATGATTCTTCTCTTCAAATGCACCGAAACCCTCAAAACTCTAGTATTCTTTTTCTCTCCAAAATTTCAGCCGACAACACAAAGAAATCAGGAAATGGAAAGGTTGTCTAGGGTTTTGTGCCCTTTTATACTCCCCCTCTTATTTATCAATTGGCCCCTCAACTTCTACTTTTATTTAAAAATCCACACCAACCGCAAAACTCTTCGAAAAGGTCTGGGTCGTTACACTATGATTATTAAACCACATTTGATATATGTTCGAGATTTCTAACAAAAAATGAAACTAGAAAAATAAAATCCTTAATAAGCATTTTGTGTCGGTTTGCTTCTCAATTCTCATCGTTGGTATTCAAATCGTTCAAAAGGCCAACTGGTTAAGGAAAACTCAGGTTATGAAAAGGTTTAGCCGTTAATTAATTAATTATTAGCGAGACATCGGTATCGAGTTGCGGCAGCTGTGAATTTAGAGTAGGCTAAGGGACATATTTCATCTCTTATATTCTCTTCACTTAACCTTACACTTCTGTTGAGTCTAACGTGGCTCGCATGCAGGGGCGGACCCAAAAAAATTTCCATACTGTAACAGCCCACTCCAAAGCATGCCAAATTAAGACATTAATTAATATATATATATATATATATATATATATATATATATATATATATATATCGCCAAAACATGACCAAAGGTTCACATCAACAAAATTCTAAAATTTGGGTATGCGAAAATAACCCTATTCCAACTGAGAGTATCTAAATACTGAACTGTAGGGAAGTCCACTAATGCAAGCCACGCCCGCCCTCACGCCTTCTCTTTACCACTAGAGGAACCGCACTTAACCTGCTTACCTGAAAAGGGTTTCAGTTTTGAAAATGCGAGGGTTAGACCACAAGGTCTAGTGAGATCCCTCAGTTACATCCACACCACATATAGCAATTAAAGAGTTATGCGAAACATAAATCAATATGAAGTTTGGTTAATAACATTCACACAATTGACCAAATCGTCCATCCAGTCACACACACCCGTGGCTTGATCCCAGGGCGCTCAATCACCCTCGTATGGGACACCCCCCCCCATATATCCGTCACACCATGTCATATGGGTCACACCCCCCATAAGCGTCATACCAAATAGCGTATGGGGCACACCCCCCATAAGCATCACACTATGACGTATAGGCCACACCCCCCATAAGCGTCATACCACAACAGATGGGACACACCCCCCATAAGCATCACACCTTAATGATTGGGACACGCCCCCCATATACCTCGCACCAAGTATAAGTAATTTATATGCAACATATATTAAGCAAACGCACATGTACGAGTAAATGAACAAGTACCATCAAGCTTCAGTTAGAAAACTCACCTGTTACGCTTACGATCCTTTCCTACTCTGACCTGCACTTCCAGATGGTCTACCTGAGCAAAAGGGTAAACTCATAAGCTGATCATCTCAACTCCCCGGACGACACTCTATTCCGGACAGCACACTTATCCGGACAACTCCCATATCCGGACAACACACCTATCCGGACAACACCTCTATCCGGACAACACACCTATCCGGACAACACACCTATCCGGACAACACCCTTATCCGGACAACACGCCTATCCGGACAACACACCTATCCGGACAACACCCCTATCCGGACAACACCCTTATCCGGACAACACGCCTATCCGGACAACACCCTTATCCGGACATCACCCTATCCGGACAACACTCTATCCGGAATATCCAACCATCCGGACACACACACGACTACCGGACACTTACCCGGAAACCTTCAACCGTTCAATGTGTCCGGACGTCCCGAAAGTTGTCCGGACGTCGACCTGACCCTTATTTGGACCGAGAAATCACGGAAAATGGCCGAAATCTCACAGATAGAGATTAGCAACGGCAATAGGGTCAATAAGCTCAACTACTGCTGAAATATTAGCTGCAAAAGATAAGATTTGACACCTAATCTCTTCCATTTAGTTCCAAACCCAACTTTTAACAAAAACCCCCAAATAACTCATTAACAACAAGAATCAGGGATTAGAGAAGAGGAGAAGTGATTACCTGCTTGAATCCAAAAGAAGTACACCTTCTATTTCTCCCAACAAATCTGCAACTGATCCTTCTTTCTTGATTTCACCCTCTTTCTTCTTCTTTCTCCTTTCCTTCTCTCTTTTCCCTATTCTCTCTCTAATTCACTCCAGCAGCCACCAACCACACACAAAATCAGTAATATGGAATGTTCTCTAGGGTTTTGTGCCCAATTTATACCCTATCTCATAATTGCAAAATACTCCCCTCAACTTCCACTTTATTAAATTTCCACCACAAGACTTGGAAACTCTTTCTTTTGGACACGGTTACTACAACACTCCCCCCTCAAAAGAATTCCGTCCCCGGAATTCCGTTCTCGAAAGGTGAGGGCACTTGGACATCATATCCGACTCCAGTTCCCACGTAGCCTCTTGTCCCTTATGATACTTCCACTGAACCCTCACTAGACGAGTCTCCCTATTCCTTGATTTCCGGACCTTACTGTCCAAATTAACTATTGGTTCCTCTTCGTACCCCAATTTATCATCGATATGGACATCTTCTAACGGAGTAGCCACATCCGTCTCGGCCAAACATCCCCTTTTGTGGTCTAGGGCCACCCTTAACTTCCTGCGAACCTAAATGGCTTATCAGTAGCCGACCGCGCGACCTCCGGTCTCACATAACGTCTCTTTCCCGCGATACATCTTTACTCACGGAAAGTTCACAAATAACTGCACATGCCGACCCCTTTGCTTTTCTAAGGATTTTCTTACTTCCACTTGCATAACCCTTCAACAACAAAGCGTACGCCAACAATTTCCACACTTTCGAAAGATTACAACTCCTACTCTAGGAAATTTGCGTACCACAACTATGACGCCTCAGGTCAACGGTACATGGTACCGTCCACACACTTAGACGCACGGTTGCAACAAATTTAGAATTTTATTCCACAACTTCACTCCCGTGACAGCACAAGTTACAACGGTTAGAGTCACAACAACATCAATTTCTTAACGAACCTTCAATTAACCAACCTAGCACAAGACCACCCTCGAGTATCACCTTAGCTCACAGACATAATCCTCTTCGACTGATAACACACAATTCTACGATCACTTTCCCCACCTCAAAACACGTATAAGGAAGATAACACTTTCTCACCTGAACTGTGTTGCCCACGGTTCATCAATAATAATCAATTCACACCCTTTCGCCATAGCAACACCCCCACACTATACAGAGCCAAAAGTAGAAACCTCCACACTTTAACATCTGACGTACCCATCAATCCAACCCGAACCAATCTTGAAGTCACGCATCCGAATTCTCCTTGCATCTAACAGTCGTCCATCCACATGTGAGATAATTCAGGGTTCACTCGCTACCAGCAAGGAGCAACTATGCTCACACAAAAATATTCTTACTAGCTTAACACTGAACGACAAAGTTTACTTGGAACATTTCTCACACTACTACCAAGTCAACTCCAATGGTCCTTTTCGCGAACACTACTTTCGACTACATCCTTCCACTTCCTTTTCACTCCTAAAACACGATTCCAAAGATCGGCTCACGGGAAGGTGCACACTCTTGATCAACCACACAAGCTGACTTTCCTTGACTCGAAAACCAATCACATACATGCCAATCCCCCTTTCTCATACTCCCACTAGGAGTTCATGCACCCGACGGTGACGTTCTTGAAAACATTGCTTCCACTTTTCGTGCCACTTGCCACACCTTCTACTTCACGCTTACACACCCATCCCAACCTACCGTCCCAATTACCCTATGGACATTTCTCATCCAACATTTACCACTCCATACACGCAATTTCAACGGTTACTATGCCCAACCAACAGTTTCACCATCTTTCATACGAGAAACTCCACCCAGTCAATCCGAAACACACTCGATGTTCGAAGCGACCACACATTTCTCATTCCTCAAAGATATTAACTCACCCCTTTGCATTTCCTTTATAAACAAGGATTAGCCCAGTATACCCAAAGATTTCATATTTACAACGAAACACTGTAAACTACTCAATCCAAGATCACACCATCTCCCTCTTAGCTAGCCACCAACTTCCACCCCAAATCTCTTGTTTTCGGACAAAAGCACCACACCCAACTCTAGCCACATAGAACAACTTATCAACAAATCCCGAGCAAGGATCTCCACTTACGCTCATCTCATAACAACACTAATCCACCACTTAACCTCACAACACTTCATTCCCCCCATGCTTCGCATGCTTACTAAATATAAGTTATCGCCTTCATATCTACACAACCCCACACACTAGAGGTTCTATCCTCACGACTACTGTCCGCTCACTAGGCCATGCTTTCTCCCGCCAAACATCACATATATTTGAAAGAGTTGGCGAAAACATTATGCAATAACTAATCTTGCAATTCAACATCCTCACACGAATAACGGAAATTCCTGGCTGGTCACTACACACCTGTGACCTGAACTAGGGCTCACACCCGCCCTTGGGAACAGACCAAGTCTATTCGAACAAACCACATGGGACGCACCCCCCATGTATTTTACACCATCAACCTGAGATTTACACACTTATATAAACCAAATGCAAACACACAATAATAAGTATGCACGTTCAACTAACAAACAGGTACTACCAAGCTTTGATTTAGAAACTCCCAACTTTGCCTTCCTCCCATCTAGATGAACCACAAATTTATGACCGTCTACCTCACTCAATCGAGCCCTTAATTCCGACCGACTCTTCGGATCCACTTGAGACACGCTCAAGTAAATCAAACTATAAGACACACCCTTGCAATCCAACATAGTCTAATTGTCCCACATTAGTTAGCTAACTACCTCCTTCGCAAATGACATAACCGCCATATAGGATGAATCACTTATCCTACTAACACATCTCCACCTTCAAACACATCTCCACCTTCAGGATATTTATAAAAGGCGGCCCATCCTCTTGACAGATGCATACCTTTCCACACCGACCTCTCATCTCCGCGCACATACCCGACGAAGTGATCACTCAAAGACAACCTTTCAACTTCAAATCTCTCGACAACGAATTCAACACCCGCCGATGACTTCAACCTCAATGCCCGACAATTAGTCTAAAGGCAAGTTAACCACGACCCCGGCTTCATGCCGATGCCGTTTCATTCACATACCACGACGTTACCTTTCAAAGTAATTTGTCTACTTCGAAATCACCCGGGACACACCTCCCCCGTCGACAGTCATATGTCGACTTACCAAAAGAGTAAGGACTCCCACCACACAAGCATTTCCATGGTCAAAGACCAAGACTACAGGTAGACACGGTCCTCCCTATACTGTAACACTAAGGTCACAAATCAACCATCGACGACTCAACCACATTTTCCACTCCCGGAACTTCGCACCTTCTTAGGCCCGATATCGCTTACTACCTAGCGAGTTCATAAAATCATACACGGATATAGGTCCGCCCCTTTATATAACATTCACGGAATAAGGTCCGCCCCTTTATTAAACATCCACGGAATAAGGTCCGCCCCTTTATAAAACATCCACGGAATAAGGTCCGCCCCTTTATTAAACATCCACGGAATAAGGTCCGCCCCTTTATAAAACATCCACAGAATAAGGTCCGCCCCTTTATTAAACATCCACGGAATAAGGTCCGCCCCTTTATAAAACATCCACGGAATAAGGTCCGCCCCTTTATTAAACATCCACGGAATAAGGTCCGCCCCTTTATTAAACATCCACGGAATAAGGTTCGCCCCTTTATAAAACATCCACGGAATAAGGTCCGCTCCTTTATTAAACATCCACGGAATAAGGTCCGCCCCTTTATAAAACATCCACGGAATAAGGTCCGCCCCTTTATTAAACATCCACGGAATAAGGTCCGCCCCTCGTAAATTGGCACCCTACAGTCACCCTAGGGTGACAACGAGTCAGTCTCATGCTGCCTTACAGGGCCACACTACCCTTAGCATAAACGGGTCACACCTCCCGACACGAGCTGGCGGGCCACACCCCCCGACTTAGCCAATTTACACCTCGAACAATGTATGACTCACTTAACATTGAAGGCTATTTGCTCCAGCAGGGTTAACCTTTTTGCAGTTACAACAATTCGACGCCGACACCCTACTTCCAACCAAACCATTCGGTTCCTTACATTAGAAACAACCTTCGGTACCGATACTTTCCTTCACACTTGGATGCTCCAACCCCACAGTCCACTTGACTATAAATACGGCTTCACCTCGGTCCAAAATGGTTGGCCGACACCAGTGTTACCAATCCATGCATCTATCACTTCTCATCCACTCCTGTCACTCTTCCACTAACTCGAGAGTGAGACGGCACATCTCCACTATCCGATCCTTGAGTTGAAACTCTCAAGATCTCAATTCGCCGACATCGGGGACTCCTAGAATAAGGACTCATCAAAGATTAGGAGCTCATCTCCAATCATTTATTTCCCTTAAGAACTCTAAAGGTTCTACTTCACACAGACACTCATATCGAATACGATGCCTCTTCTAGGTAGTATCATCAATCACGCCAAGAATAATTTGCACAACACACTAAACCGTTGCCATAATGACAAGGTTAAACTTTACACACAACACAGATTAACAACCGTCCCAAAATAACAAGGCAAGAATGATCGCCGTCATGCACCTGTAAATTCACAATTACACTGGCCAGGTGTAATCCCGAACTTACCTTACATGATAGTTTTCACCACCCTGTTATTCACGCTTCCCAGTGAGGTCTTCCTAGGCTTTCCTACATTCTCAGTTGTACTTCTACAGTTTAAGTTTAGGCCCATCCGGTCACCTAAATCCCTTAAACTACGGCTCTGATACCAACTGTAACAGCCCACTCCAAAGCATGCCAAATCAAGACATTTATATATATATATATATATATATATCGCCAAAACATGACCAAAGGTTCACATCAACAAAATTCTAAAATTTGGGTTTGCGGAAATAACCCTATTCCAACTTAGAGTATCTAAATACTGAACTGTAGGGAAGTCCACTAATGCAAGCCACGCCCGCCCTCACGCCTTCTCTTTACCACTAGAGGAACCGCACTTAACCTGCTTACCTGAAAAGGGTTTCAGTTTTGAAAATGCGAGGGTTAGACCACAAGGTCTAGTGAGATCCCTCAGTTACATCCACACCACATATAGCAATTAAAGAGTTATGCGAAACATAAATCAATATGAAGTTTGGTTAATAACATTCACACAATTGACCAAATCGTCCATCCAGTCACACACACCCGTGGCTTGATCCCAGGGCGCTCAATCACCCTCGTAAAGGACACACACCCCCATATATCCGTCACACCATGTCATA
The DNA here is from genome assembly GCA_033807775.1 of Saussurea involucrata. Classification (NCBI taxonomy): domain Eukaryota; kingdom Viridiplantae; phylum Streptophyta; class Magnoliopsida; order Asterales; family Asteraceae; genus Saussurea; species Saussurea involucrata. The sequence continues at coordinate 760,013 of CM066315.1, forward strand.
TGGGTCACACACCCCATAAGCGTCATACCAAATAGCGTATGGGACACACCCCCCATAAGCATCACACTATGACGTATGGGCCACACCCCCCATAAGCGTCATACCACAACAGATGGGACACACCCCCCATAAGCATCACACCTTAATGATTGGGACACGCCCCCCATATACCTCGCACCAAGTATAAGTAATTTATATGCAACATATATTAAGCAAACGCACATGTACGAGTAAATGAACAAGTACCATCAAGCTTCAGTTAGAAAACTCACCTGTTACGCTTACGATCCTTTCCTACTCTGACCTACACTTCCAGATGGTCTACCGGAGCAAAAGGGTAAACTCATAAGCTGATCATCTCAACTCCCCGGACGACACTCTATTCCGGACAGCACACTTATCCGGACAACTCCCATATCCGGACAACACACCTATCCGGACAACACCTCTATCCGGATAACACACCTATCCGGACAACACACCTATCCGGACAACACCCTTATCCGGACAACACGCCTATCCGGACAACACACCTATCCGGACAACACCCCTATCCGGACAACACCCTTATCCGGACAACACGCCTATCCGGACAACACCCTTATCCGGACATCACCCTATCCGGACAACACTCTATCCGGAATATCCAACCATCCGGACACACACACGACTACCGGACACTTACCCGGAAACCTTCAACCGTTCAATGTGTCCGGACGTCCCGAAAGTTGTCCGGACGTCGACCTGACCCTTATTTGGACCGAGAAATCACGGAAAATGGCCGAAATCTCACAGATAGAGATTAGCAACGGCAATAGGGTCAATAAGCTCAACTACTGCTGAAATATTAGCTGCAAAAGATAAGATTTGACACCTAATCTCTTTCATTTAGTTCCAAACCCAACTTTTAACAAAAACCCCCAAATAACTCATTAACAACAAGAATCAGGGATTAGAGAAGAGGAGAAGTGATTACCTGCTTGAATCCAAAAGAAGTACACCTTCTATTTCTCCCAACAAATCTGCAACTGATCCTTCTTTCTTGATTTCACCCTCTTTCTTCTTCTTTCTCCTTTCCTTCTCTTTTTTCCCTCTTCTCTCTCTAATTCACTCCAACAGCCACCAACCACACACAAAATCAGTAATATGGAATGTTCTCTAGGGTTTTGTGCCCAATTTATACCCTATCTCATAATTGCAAAATACTCCCCTCAACTTCCACTTTATTAAATTTCCACCACAAGACTTGGAAACTCTTTCTTTTGGACACGGTTACTACACATACGGTGACACCATATATTATAGAAAAAAAATAGTTACAAAAAGCACGGTTTTTATTCACGTGTCTACATTTTTTTACCGACGTTCAATATTGTCCGATGCGTTTTTCGCCTAATTCCATCCTTTCGAGAGTTTTTTAAAACTTTCTGCTTGATTTCAATAGATTTTTAAGTCTTTTTTTATCGGATTCGAGGATTTTTTTTTCGTTTTTTGTTGATTCCAAGTGTTTTCTCGGTTTTTTGGTTGATTTCAAGAGTTTTTTCCCGGGTTTTTGGTTGATTTCAAGAGTTTTTTCAGGGTTTTGGTTGATTTCAAGAGTTTTTTTCGGTTTTTTTGTAGATTTCAAGAGTTTTTTTGGTTGTTTGGTTGGTTACCAAGTGCGGTTGCACCTTCTTGAAGTTTTCAAAATAATACGGTAGCACCTTCCAAAACGATACGGTTGCACCCTTCATAAACCTAATTTTTTTTACCTTTCGCCGGAGAAATAATACGGTGGCACGTGCCACCGTATTCTATGAAGTAGGTCTGCCAGTGCTCTCATGTGGAGTCCATTTTTATAACGGTTTAAAATTCATATTTCATATATCATCTCTTATTCCTCAAACATATATAGTTTCAAGTTTCAAATCTTAAGCATTTATAAAAGAAAGAGGGAATTACACACTTGATCTTGTGGTACTATGCTCAAATTTTTGATACAGGGAGAATTCGAGAGTTAATAAGGGTTTTCACAAATAATTGGGAAAAAGAGAAACGAGCTCGAAAAGGAAAACGAGTTCGAAAGAGACTCGGAATTTGGCATCGGAAAAGAAACAAAGATAAAACACCAAATATATGAAGAATTGCGATAAAGATTGAATAACAAATTAAGAATCGAAAGTCAAGTCGAAAAAGTCGAAAAACGGAATGGCGCGAAAAACCGCAGATCACCCGCGTGAGACACTGTCTCTTTACGGTTGCGGGCTTGCGGCTATCCATGCGATTACAATCACAATACCAAAGCCGCCAAATGCAGCAGATTTGTTTTTCTTTTACAAGCCACGTCACCCCACTACTATTTGATTTCAATTCCAACTCTAAGTTTAGTTTATTTATTTATTTTTACTTTTCTTAATTATCTTTATAATTAGGAATAATTTTACATAATTATCGTTTTCTAGTTTCGGTTATAAATAGGATTATTATTTTCAGTTGTAAGAAGTTCGATTATTCAATAAAATTCATTTTTAGCGAGTATTCTTTTGAGTTTTCGAGTCTTACATTTGTAATTCTCGTTTATCAAAAGGGTTTAGACGATTGTCGATCCTTCCGCACACCAATGGGTGTGTCAATTTTGAACTTGATTCTTAACATAAATTATTAAAATTTTCAATTTCATAACACTCATTTGTTTTGAAGTTAACACGGCCGATCGGTTAACCATCGATCGATGTTTGAAAAAGAAAAACCAATCTTTGGACATACTACAGGGACCGGAAATTTAATTCACTCTAAAATTAATTATTGCTTTCGCTATTCACAATTATTTAATAACTCCGTTTAATAATTTAACTTAAAACATAATTTGTCTTCATAACCGTTGTTAAATAAATGTGTTAATTACAGATACCTTGAATGTTATAAAATTGGAAAATTAAGGATCATAACTTATTTTAAGAATCAAATCTAAAGTTTGAACATTCCAGAAAAACCGACCGCGAATATAAGTCACTCTTAAAAAGACATATATGCCTTTAGTTTCCTTTGGTTTTCGAGTGTTCTGTTTGTTACTAATTTATTTTATTAAAACAATAAATAAGGAGTAAAACTTTTATCATAAGGGATGGCTAAAAGTCAAATATCATGTTGTTAAACCTGAAAAAAGAAAATGAAAAAATTGAATTGAATTGCAGCTATATATGGGAATCACCCCCGACCCGTCGGGTAACCCGGTCCACCCGCCCCGGTCGGGGACGGGGATTCCCCGTAAAACCGGGTATCAGGGACGGGGACGGGGATCCCCGCTTTTCTAAAACCGGGGATGGGGACGGGGACGATCTCACTCCCCGCCCCGCCGGGTACCCGTATTTTATAATATGTATAATATATATATATATATATATATAATATGAAAATATATATTTAAATATATAGTAATATTTTTTGTCCAAGAAATCAGTAATAATTGCATATCTTTTTAATCATTAATGTATGTATACATACACATATACATCAGACACCTATATTATATATATATATATATATATATATAAGTAAAGGTATATATATATATATTTTCTTTTATGAACCCCATCAACTACTGAACTACATCTCCATAAAATTGAATCCCAACACATCGATCATTTTCATATTATATATGAAATATATATATATATATATATATATATATATATATATATATATATATATATATATATATATATTTGAGGGTTGCCTTCTGTTTTGTCTTCTATTTCGTTGGCTTACTGATGGCTTTAGGTTTGTGCCTTACAAACTCATAGTTTTATTTTTATTTTTTGGCCCTGGAATGTTTGATAGGTGTTGTACGTTTTTGGTTGGTGCACCATTTTGGTGATTTGTTTAATAAAGTTGATGCATTTCTAAACAAAATATTTTGTAGTTTTTGTTATTTTTTTATATTTTGTTGTAAATGTAATATGTTTACCTTTCTGCCATATTACTCGATAAGTCGATATGTTTTGGTACGTGTAACATTATTTTTTTGGATATTACTCGATATGTTTTGGTACGTGTAACGTTATTTTTTTTGGATTAGGTTGATTTTCTTTTGGTTTTAGGTTGTTAATTACTATATGATGTTTAATTTTGTATTAAAATAACTTTTTTTGTATTAAAATAATTATTTTTGTATTAAAATAAAAAAAATTCGATTGGGGAAAAAATCCTCGTTTCCCCGTTGGGGATCCCCGTTCCCCGGTGGGGATGGGGATGGGGATATGATCATATTCCCCGGCGGGGATGAGGACGGGGATGGGGATGAATATAATGATCGGGGACGGGGATGGGGATTGAGGTCCCCGCCCCATACCCGCCTCATACCCGCCCCATTCCCATGCCTAATTGCAGCAGGTAAAATAATGGCAGTCGAAAAGAAATAATTAATTCACTTTTCAGCGATATCTTTATAATTTACCTCCTCCTATAGCTACTAGCTAGGGACCCAAACATTCTGACCGACTGACTCTTTTTAGATTTTATTTAGGCCTTCCGTACCCCAGGGTTCAAACCTTTTGAACCCTCAGTGCCACATCAGCTTCACATCAGTTTTCCACTTTGAACCCTCTTCAACCTTTTGAACCCTCTAATCCCGTACCCCAACCTTTTGAACCTTTTGAACCCTCATGCCACATCATCTAATTTTTTAATAAAAAATCATAACATTCATAAAAATAAAAATAAAATTACAAAATAAAATTAAAAATTACAAAATAAAAATAAAATTACAAAATAAAAATAAAATTACAAAATAAAATTAAAAATTACAAAATAAAATTAAAAATTACAAAATATTAAAAATCTACTCGTCGTCGTTGTTGGGTAGTCGGATATGCCAAATATGTTCGACCAAATCCGACCGAAGGTTATTATGAGTCTCTCGATTTTTGACTTCTCGAACATTTGTTGCGCGTTGTGCCTCAGTGATTTGTGTTTCATCCGCTACCACGGCGTTTCCATCGGCACAAATGGCATGACCTTCGTCTTCGAGTATCATATTGTGTAATATGAGACAAGCGTACATAATATTCGCCAATTTATTCTTATGCCATCCGCGTGTCGGGTACTTAAGTATATGCCAACGTTGTTTAAGCACGCCAAAAGCTCGTTCAACATCTTTACGTGCCGATTCTTGTGCGGCCTTGAACTTTATTCGTTTAGCATCATTTGGGCACGTAAACGCTTTTACAAAAGTTGCCCATTCCGGGTATATCCCATCCGTTAGATAATATCCGTTCTTGTAGGTGACTCCATTAACCTCAAAAGGGCACTCGGGTGCTTTTCCGTCGTAGACATCGTTGAGGATGGGCGATTGATTGAGAACATTGATGTCGTTGTTGGAACCGGCAACACCAAAGAATGCGTGCCAGAACCATAGATCTTGGGAGGCCACCGCTTCTAGCATGATTGTCGGATGTTCATGATCACCTCTCATGAATTGACCTCGCCATGCGTTCGGACAATTTGCCCACGACCAATGAGTACAGTCTATGCTGCCGAGCATGCCGGGAAATCCGTGTTTAGCTTCATGCTTGTGGTACAACTTCTGAATATCATCGTAAGTAGGCTTGCGTAAATATTTTCCACCATAGAGTTCAATAATACCTGTGCAGAAAGTGTGCAGACAATCTCGTGACGTTTTCTCTCCCATCCTCAAGTACTCGTCATTCGTCAAGTGCGTCGGAAGCTACTCCATACGCCAATTGTCGAACAGCGGATACACACTTTTGTATCGGAGAGAAACCTTGTAACCCGAGTCCGTCAATCCGTTGTGTAAAATACGGATACACTCCCGATAAATCTTGAACTATCCGTTCGAATAGTTGCCTGCTCATCCTAAACCGCCGTCTAAACAAATACGAAGTATACACCGGGTTTTCGCCAAAGTAGTCCTGCAAAAGCCGGTCGTTAGCATCTACCCGACCTCTTTCTATGTTCCCGGACCTCGGTCTTCTTGACGATGAGGCTACAGCTTGTTGCAACAAATCTGCATAACGATTTAATAGTTGACCGAATTCCTCGTCGGTGTCAATGGATGATGAAGAACCGGACGATGAAACGGGTGGCGAATCCATAAAGTTTATATCGGATTGAAAGAAATGAAAGAAAATATTTAAGGATTGAGATGAGTGTTTAAATTTTGGTGTGAAAAATGAATGAGATTTGAGGATGATTTATAGGGTTTAAATTGGAAAATAAAAAATTGATAAAAAAAAAATATGGCCGTTTGAATTATAGCCGTTTGAATTAAAAAATTATAAAAAAAAAATAAACTCGTCGGGTATGCGGGCTGGGGAACCCGAGCCCCTTACCCGCCACCCGTACCCTCGTGAACCCGCCGAAGTCGTACCCAGAGCCCGCCAACCCGCCCTCCGAACCCGGGCCCGAAGCCGCTGGGCTACGGATGGCCTTAGGGAAATTCTAAACCCACCCCTGCAAGTTTTTGCACCCCCTCCTACAATGTGAGCCTCACAAAACCCACCCAATTGGCCCACCCCCGGTCAATGTCAGCCTCACAAACATAAAAATAAAACCCACAGGGAGGTGTGAATAGCAACCCCCTTTATTTATTGCTTTGGTCTTAATTCAGGAGCATAAATAAGCAATCTTTTTAGATTGGGGATCCATCTTACCCTTCTCAGCATAACTTTCATTCTCATCGAAATCCAACTATATATATATATATATATATATATATATATATATGTGTGTGTGTGTGTGTGGACGAAATATTGTGTGATAAGAAGAGTTAAGGTGAGAAGGTGAGAAGGGATATGTACCTTTGATCACCTTTAATTTCACCTCATCCCCATGAATGACGCTTGAAAGAGAATTGATCTGGTGCATCTTGGTGTATCTCATTTCGGTGCATCTCACCTAATGTGCATCCAAAGGTGGAGTTCCCTTCTTAGGGGGGCGTTTGGAATTGCTTATTTTTTTGACTTATTTGCTTATAATTTTTCATCACCGCAAATAAGTTATTTTTAGTGTTTGGATTGAAAAAAAACAAAAGTGCTTATGACTTTTCTTCACCGCAAATAAGTTGTTTTTGATAAGTTACTCCATACTAACTTATTTGCTTCTCCCTATCAACTTATTTTTCCAAATTACATTTTTACCCCAACTTTTTTTAAACCCTACCCGAGAAACGCGCATATATATATATATCTGCTCTCGTTATCACCATCACCTCCAAATTACATTTTTACCCCAAATTTTTTTAAACCTTTTTTTGGTCATTTCATATATATATAAGCAAAATTAGCCAAACACTAAAAAACTCCTTATTTGCTTATCACGTTTCCACACCATAATAAGCTAATCCAAACACTTTTTAAAAAACTCATTTTCCTCACCACATAAGTTGATAAGCAATTTTAAAAATAAACATAAGTCAAAAAATAAGCAATCCCAAACATCCCGTTAATCTTTTCACCATAACTTTCATTCTCATCGTAACCCAACCCTGTATGTTTATTTCTACAAGTTATTATTATGTTTGAACTTTATAAAACTAACGTTTGCCGTCATACTCTACTAATAAAGTTGTTCAAATATATATATGACACGCATTGAGACTTAGTGATACGACAAAATACTCTGTAAAACAAACAATCAACAGAAAACCTACTCTTTCTCTCAAAACATACAATTTTATAAAGTTAAAATCAGAAAATATAAACCAAAATATATTAGACCATCTCCAACTCATTGAACAATAAAAAACCAAATCCAACCGCACAATAAAAACTCATCGTTAATATTATAATAATATTAGACATCTTAATACATTAAACTTTTAATCAATATAACTATAATATATTTACATATATGTTATGAGATGAACCCTAGAAAATAAAAGAATCAAAGAACTCATCTAAACCGTTAGATTGAGATGATTCAAATGATTAGATTAAAATGGTGATTATAACCACTTTTTTTCCAAAATATAAAATCATTTCCTCCTAGTTTTTAAAACCGAAAATCAAAGAAAACAACAAAAATTGGAGCGAAACAAATTACACCAAAAAAATAATCACATTTTTATCTTTAATTTGACATCCATATTAATATACTTTTTCATCCGTTTTTTCTTGGTTATCTGGTTCTTTTATTTTTCAGGGTTCTCCCTTAATCTTTTCCCATATATATAGAAAGAGAAGGAGGGGGTAGGTTTTGGAGAAAACCATACAAAAATGAAAAATTAAGGGACACTAGGTAATCATTCATCTGGACGGTATGTAGATGTGCATATAAATAATTGAAATTGTTTATTAGTTTTTATGCATGTGTACATGTGCATACCAGAAAAATTGCTTACAAATTACTTGTATGTATGTACATACATGTGCATATCGTCCCGATGAAAGGTTACCAAGGTGTTCCTTAGTTTTTTTATTTTTCTTCGGTTTTCCAAAAAAAGGGAAACCAAACACGTCTGTTTAATTACAAGTTTGTAATTTTAACGGCAAAAAATAACAATCTATTAATCTAAGGAAGTAATATTACAAATGGGTGTCATCCGATCACAAAATAACGTCTTCTAAATTGGTCATCCCAAAAATGATTCCCCAAGATCACTTCTAGACTGGCTAGCTCTTCATGGAGATCACGCTGCTAGAATATGAGATACATGTCGACACCAAGCAAGTGTTAGAACAAAAACCCTAGTGAGTTTGAACAAATAATATATACCAACATTTAACGGTTAGAAATCACTAACACAATTATATAGTTCATTATTTGGAATCAATGGAGGAGACCCATAACACCAAATCAAGATTCACTTCAAGAGTCGATATACCTTAGGGTGCGTTTGGTATGCAAACTAGATGGGACATGACAGGACAAAAAAAAGTCCCATGTTTAGCATGTCATGGGACAATAATAAGATTGGACAACATGCGACAAAATCTAATTTTCATGGGATAAAACTTAAGTTTTTTTATTGCACCAAAATAGGCGGAACAACTTTGGGACAAAACACAAGATTACCTAATTGCCCTCTTAGCCTAACAACATCTAAAACAAAAATCATTCCCATTGGCGATCAATTTCTCCCTCTCGAACCTTGGAAGAATACATAAATTCACTTCTTAGACAACCAAATCGATTTTGTTTCAAACTGGTTTTTGATTTTATTGAAATCGAACACTAGTCTGCAGCATGTCGATCTCTTTTGCTAATCGAATTCTTTGCAAATCGACTTCTTTTATCAAATCGAGTGTCATTCTACAGAAATCAAACCCAAATCGAGTGTTGGTTCTGCATAAATTGAACCTAAATTGAGTGTTGGTTGTGCGACAGTGGTTGGTTCTGCATAAATTGAACCCAAATGGAGTGTCGTTCTGCATAAATCGTATCCAAATCGAGTGATGGTTCTGCATAAATCGAACCCAAATCGAGTGTCGGTTGTGCGACGATGGTTGGTTCTGCATAAATCAAACATAAATCGAGTGTCGCTTTGTAAAAACATTCAAACCCATATCTTGAAGTTTCATGGTTGTGCGACGGTGGTTCGATGCAGTGCGGCGGCTAAATGAGATGAAAATCTATCACTTTTATTTGTTCATATTACAAATAAAATGGAAATAATAACATACTGTTGGTTTGTAAATAAATAAAATTATTTATATATTTGTAGTTCAGTGTAATAATTTATGTAATTTTAAAGGAAAAAACTACCATCTATTCTAATTTATTATATATTTATTTGATTTTGTCATATATATATATATGTATATATATAACTATTACATGAGAAAAAAATATTAAATATTATTTTAGGGGCAATATGGTCATTTTGACAATTTTGTCCAATCTTGTTCTACTTGTACCAAACACATGACAGACAATTAGTCTTGCCAATCTCGTTCCGTGTAACATCCCAAAACCATAACATGCATAATATAGAATAAACATCCCAAATATGGGTCCCAAATTACTGAAAGGTTTTTGTTAAACCGTACTACCACATGATATAGGCAACGGAAGCATATTTAGAATTGAATCATCCATGGCAATACAAACAAACAACTTATAAAGATGCATACGTTCTATATGATTAACTACAATAGAAAAAATCAAGAACACCTACTTGTTTATTGTGATTGTCGAAAACACAAAGATGAATTAACCTTGTTCTTGCTTCTTGGATGTCAAGAATCAATAGTGTGAATCCCTCTATGTAACATCCCAACAATTCTAAACAATACATTTCATATAAATTAAATATCCCAAAATCGCATCTCTAAAATTTCTTACATAATATCCAAAAAATGGTTGGCGGAAACAACCTACACAACTGAGAAAAACTAATAACTAGAGTGTCACTATGCTTCTCGACTCTTCTTGCTAAGCTCAGCCTATTTGCCCGAGCTCCTGGAAACCTGCTTACCTGAAAGGGTTTTAATTTGAAAATGCGAGGGTTAGACCATGAGGTCTAGTGAGTCCCTCCTGACAGTTATTAAAGCATTTAAAACAGTTTATCTTTTCAGCTTTAAACATTCATACTCAACACGTCAAAATCATATACGGACTAAAGTCCGCCTCCTCGTAATCTGACACCCTGAAGCCACCCGAAGGTGACAACGAGTCAGCCTCATGCTGCCTTGCGGAGCCTCGCTCCTGGCATATAGGGACCTCCCTTCCCGCACGAGAGCTGGCGGAACGACTCTCCCGTCTTTGCCAGTTTACGTCTCCTCGATGTATGCATACATTCTACATAAAACTTTAAACAACTTTCATGCAATTAAAGCATAATAATAAAGCATAGCAATTCTCAACATTCATAACACATTTTGAAAACACTTTAAAAGCCACACATTTTAGTTTAGAAAACTCACCTGGCTTGCTTGCTCCAAAGCTCCTCACTTACACTTCCGATCTCTAGGGGGAACACCTATTATATTAATAATGTACGTCATAAATCGCTCAACTTTTAATCGAGCTAAATTCTGAACTCAACCCAAACTTATCTAAATCAGTAGGCTACACTTCTAGTCCAAAAATCACTATTATTGGTCTTTGCTTGCCCATCCATGTGAAATACTATACCGGATCCATTAATTTACCCAACTCTAGATTTTCAACATAAAATTATAACTCTAGACTCTAAATATCAACGCCGGATCATACTAATAATAATATGACCAAATTTAATAAATAGACTATCAATTACGTACTAGGCCCATTTACATAATTATAGACTTTATTAATAAACCAAGCCCAATCTTAATAACCAAGCCTACAAGGACTTAATAATTCTCTCGGCCCAACAACCAATCCCGGCCCAAACTTGAGTTACGGGCCAACTCCCGGAACATACCGACTTCCGGTACACACGGTTTCGGAAGACCGTCAATTTCGAGCAAAACCCACATTCTTTGCCATTCTTCTAATTCTACACAATTTAACACAATTCCTCTTTTAATAGATACAAGCTATTCCAGTTTCGACAACTCCTTTACTCAACAAAAACCCATTAAGCCAATTGATTCAAAACTAAAACAACTCAACAGATCAAGCTTGCAGACTCCAAATCTCAATTTAATCACAATAAACCACAGCTAAGGAGAAAAGAGTTAGATTACTTACTTCAATAGGATTGCAAGACAACATCCTTCCTTCTCCAAAAGAAATCACCACCAAGAACCCCTCTCTCCCTCTCCCTGCGTTTTCACAGCCGCCACCCACCAAAAACAATAGCATTAGGATGCTTCTCCTAGGGTTGAGACACCACCTCAGCCACCACTTCCGGCGACCATCTCCGGCAGCCGGCAGCCGACCGCCGGCGACCACCAGCAGCAGCAACGGCCGGCAACCACCAGCAGCAGCAACGGCCCCTCCGGTCATCTTCTCCGTCGCCGGCGAACACAACCAGCCTCCCTCTCTCGTCGTCTCTCTCTCTCTCGCAGCTCTCTCTCTCTCTCTCCCTCGCCGACGACTGTCCCTCTCTCTCTCCGGTTGTCTCTTTCCCAGCCGGCTGTCTCTCTCTCTCTCTCTCTCTCGCTCTTCTTCTTCACGAAAAGCACAAGAATCTCCCATGGCATCTTCTTCTCTCTTACTGCTTTCTTTTTCTTTTCTTAATTTCTACTCTCTCACGATGTGCAGGTTTTGCACACTACCAACCCTAAAAAAACAAAAGAATCCCTACTAAACAAACAAAAGCGGCGCCTCACATTAAGAAAGGGAATTAGTTTCCCAAGTTTCACATTTTACCCTCAAGTTTTTCACCAAATGCTCTCATGCTCCCTTAACTTTTATTTAGATTACAAACTCAAAATGGGGTTATTACACTCTAGTGGCTCACACTTAAGAACACCAAACCAACAATCAAGATTGAAGCTTTAAACCCTAAACCCTTATTTAGGGTTTATGATTTTGGGAGGGAGGAGATGGGAGGTTACGGCCTCAATGGAGAGAGAGAGATTGATCAAAAACTTATTAGGGTTTGATCCCTAGTAGTTTATTTATAATCCCCTTATTTACACCTAGTCCCCTTGAAACGATAAGCTTGTTAAAAACTCTTTTAACCAATTATCATTTAGTCCCTATAATTAATCCAATTAATTATATTGTAGCTTATAATTAATTTATCATCAAATGACAAATTAATAAACTAACTACTTTAACTCCCCTTCATTCTTCTGATTGTTATTTGGGTCTTAAGGGCAACCCAAAAGGACCCTGCTATTATTAGAAATATTACCAATAGTTAATGACTCTGGACACTATATCCAACAGTCTCCCACTTGGACAAGTTATTAACTCTATTTGGTTTAACGCTTTCAAATAATCAGCAGAGAGCAAGCCATCCAATGCAGCTGCCGAACTCTGATAAAGATTCGGTCCTAAGATAAGTGATTTAATGTTCCTTTGTTCTACAAGATATCATATGAACCTGATACATGGATAAATGTCTATCTCATGGATCAAGATTATGTTTCCCGATTTCCGATATGTGTTGAATTCATCAGACTACTCAATTGAACACATCAATTCTAGTCAGGGTTTGGCCAAACACTTAGTGTCAACACAAAATCATCGAGGGGCCCATGGATATCGCTTCTCCTGTTTAGGCAGAAGGAACAAATAAACTTTGACTACACAGTTCATTTCTATTCATCATATTATACATGGACATACCTTGTATAACTACCAGTCACTATCAGCGTTGGAGCACACCAAAGCATAACAGAATCCTAGAGCAAAACTCTATGCATCTCTGTTTGAAGAACATAAAATATTATCATCTCAAAATTACTCTGACTTAATCCATGAAGTAAACTTTTGAGTGCGGGTCGTTCCAATACCTAAATCACCATTAAGTACTCATGAGCGTTAGTTGCATTCTCTATGCTTCTAACACTCCATGACAGTCTTGAATCACTACTTACTTCCATGAGTATGACTGACTGTGGAGGTTTAAGTAAATTAATACTTAGGAAGTTGGTTCTAAACATGCAAAACAAAACACGATAATAAATTAAATGTAAATGGACGCAATCCAGCATATATTATAATCTCCATATAATAATCTCCAAATCAAATACAATTTATTACGTTTTCAATACATCAAACTAACAACTAAAACATTCAAGGTATTTTGATAATTCTAACACCTATGGCTTCAGTATGTTACTCCGCCACCTTGTCCTGCTTGGAACTTTTCCAAGTCACGGCCCCACCATTCAGCAAGAACACCCATCCTGACTGCGAGCGGGAATCATCCCGATCTGTCTGGAAACTCGCATCAGTATAACCTGTTACTCGTGCTGGGGCATTGATCTTTACTCAATCTTATGCCATGTTGCATGGGCAAATACCCTTTCTTGGATTCACTCATATTGAATTTCTTCAATATCTTGTCCAAGTATGTACTTTGGCTAAGTCCAATTAAACGCTTGGTTCTATCTCGATAAATTCTTATTCCAAGTATGTATGTTGCATTTCCCAAATCTTTCATAGCGAAACATTTCTCGAGCCAGACCTTTACATCTTGCAACATCGGAATATTGTTTCCTATGAGTAGTATGTCATCAACATACAAGACCAGAAATACAACATTACTCCCGCTAGCCTTAACATATACGCAGGACTCATCTTCGCTTCGAGAATATCCAAACTCCTTGACCTTTTCATGAAAACAAAGATTCCAGCTACGAGACGCTTGTTTAAGTCCATAAATGGATCTTTCAAGCTTACACACTTTATCTGGATACTCGGTATGTACAAAACCTTCAGGTTGTGCCATATACACATCCTCATCAAGTTTCCCATTGACGAAAGCGGTTTTTACATCCATTTGCCATACTTCATAGTCATGAAATGCCGCTATGGCAAGCAATATCCTGATAGACTTAATCTTTGCCACTGGTGAGAAGGTTTCATCATAATCAATTCCTTGAGTTTGAGTGTAACCTTTTGCAACCAGTCTAGCCTTGAATGTGTGCACATTCCCATCCATGTCGGTCTTTTTTTTGAAGATCTACTTACACCCAACTGTCTTGCGACCTGGTGTGTGATCAACCAATTTCCAAACTTGGTTATCGTACATAGATTGAATCTCGCTTTCCATGGCCTCTTTCCATTTGGCAGCCTCAGGGCCTGCCATCGCTTCCTCGTAGTTGGATGGTTCATCCGCACTATCAAATGTTTTATCATTGACTAGTGTGTCTCCTTCCTTTGTAATATGAAAACCATAATTAAACTCAGGAGGTTGACTAACTCTACTAGTTTTGCGAAGAGGTGGTGGAGGTATGTTAGTTTCCTCAACATGTGGTTCAACCTCATGTTGAGGGCTAGTGTCAACTATAGGTTCATCATTGGTTGTTTCTTGAATTTCTTCAAGATCAATACTGCTCCCACTATCCTCTTTGGAAATGAGCCCCCTTTCTTGGAAGACTCCCCTTCTAGCTACAAATACTTTGTTCTCAGAAGGTTTGTAAAATATATATCCAAAGGATTTGTAGGGATAACCAATGAACCGACACTTCTCTGCTCTAGGTTCTAGCTTGTCGTTAGTTTCGCGCCGAACGAAGACTTCACAACCCCAGACCTTTATACGTGCCAACGAGGGATGAGTCCCAGACCACATTTCAGAGGGTGTCTTTGCAACCTTCTTAGTTGGAACGAGGTTTAAGATATGAGCTGCAGTTTCTAAGGCATAGCCCCAGAACGATATTGGAAGTGTAGCACGACTCATCATGGACCGAACCATATCAAGTAGCGTTCGATTTCTTCTCTCAGCAACACCATTGAGTTGTGGTGTTCTGGGAGGAGATAATTGCGAAACTATTCCACAATCCCTTAGATAGTCGTAGAATTCATGACTCAAGTATTCTCCACCCCTGTCGGATCGGAGCATCTTGATCTTCTTGCCCAGTTGGTTTTCTACTTCGTTTTTGAATCCTTTGAACACTTCAAAGGTGTCCGATTTGTTTTTCATCAGATAGATAAATCCATATCTACTGAAATCGTCAGTAAAGGTAACAAAGTATCTTTCACCGTTTCTTGTGGCAGATCTGAATGGTCCACATACATCCGTGTGGATTAAGTCCAATAGATCCTTACCCCTTTCCATTTTTCCTTTGAAAGGTGCTTTCGTCATCTTGCCAAGTAAACAAGACTCGCATACTTCATCAGACTTTAAGTCAAATGGTTCCAAGACCTCGTCCGATTGGAGCTTGGCGATGCATTTCTTGTTTATGTGGCCAAGACGATGATGCCATAACGATGATTTATCCAATTCACTATTGGAGGAACCAACATTTAGAGTTAAGTTATTATTATTTCTACCAACACAAATCACGCTTTCATATACACCATTACAAGGAGAGGCTTTAAAATAAAAACAACCATGTTTATAAACCAAAATGCAACCATCATTATTATCAAATTGAAATTCAAAACCATCCTTGTACAATGCATGAAAAGAAATAATGTTTCGAGCCATTTCTGGCGAGTAGCAACAATCTAATAACTTTATTGAAAAACCACTACTAAGCACGAGCTGAAAATCTCCAATCTTGGTAACAGCGGCAGTCATCCTGTTTCCCATGATCAGATTCAGCTCCCCATGCTTCAACGTCCTACTTCCCTTTAGTCCCTGAAAATTAGAGCAAATGTGAGTACCACATCCCGTATCAAGGACCCAAGAGTTAGAAATCGAAGTACTATGGAGTTCAATTGTAAAAATACCTGAGGTGCCACACCCTTTGACCCTGTTCATTTTCAAGTCCTCCAGATATTTTGGGCAGCTTCTCTTCCAATGGCCCTTTCCTTGACAGTAAAAGCATATGGCCTCTTTAGGGTCACTTATGGGTGGTATGTCAGAAGAATCAGCTTTTCTCTTAAGGCCTTGGTTGTGTGGAACAACTTTAGCCTTTCCTTTCCCTTTGGGATGAGAAACTTTCTTCTTCATATAGCCACCTTCCCTAATGGCCAGGACGGGAGCAGTTGAGTGACCACTTTGGGTCTTACCCATACTTGCTTCAGCAGATCTCAACATGCCATGGAGCTCCATCAAGGTCTTGTCCATATTATTCATATTGAAGTTCACTATGAACTGTTTATATGCCCCACTAAGAGAGTTTAGCACCATGTCAATGGCAAGCTCTCTTGGGAAATCGACACCTAGATTGCCTAACCTGTCAATGTACGCTTTCATCTTTTGCACATGCGCACATACAGGGGCACCGTCCTGTTGCTTACATTCCATAAGCGATTTTACGACTTGGAACCTTTCTTGCCTCGCTTGCTCCTGAAACATTTCACGAAGCTGCTCATTTAGTTCAAACGCCCCCATGTTAACTCTTTTGAAGTTCCGGGGACATGGACACCAACATGAGACACGCGACTTTTGTGGATTCCGCGAATTGCTTATTGTATTCAGTTACTGCTTCAGGGCTTGCATCAACATTAAGTATAGGAAGATCCTCGTCGAGCAAATACTCTTTGTCTTCGTACCTCAAGGCAATTCTCAAGGCACGAATCCAATCCAAGTAGTTTGGCCCAGTTAGCTTATCTTTACTTAGGATAGAGAGTAACGTAAGGTTGGATGTTGAGTGAGAAGGAGGAGGAGGAGGATTATTTTCAGCCATCTGTAGATATAGATTTTTTGTTAGTTTGATATTTAACTCTTAAAATAATTTTCCAAAAATATTTAACAAGGCTAGGATCCATATTTTATCTTATGATGTGAAAAGGGATGCCGTAATCACATCACAAGGTTATTTTAGGTAAACAAATGCTATTTGTTAATTTCATTCACTATGAAACTCCTAGGTCTTTTGAGATTCATTGACTTATGTCATTGGCATGTTAATCTCGATTATGCTTATCTTCCTTTTGTGACTGGGATGCCGAGGATCACAAACAAGATAGTGAATCGACCATGGAAAAACACATGGACCCCTCGGCTCAAGTACGCTTGAGAATCACGAGCGCCACGTCATTTTCAACTATAGTTTCACATTAACGTGCCGGCAAACCGCACACGCTCCGTTAACAAACTATAAGATTATGTGTGTTCTTCATCATGGATAGCATACGACTTTCACATTTCTTAGTATATCTAAAACGGGATTTTCGTTTTATACTTCATAGTTAATACTTTTAACTTGTCACATTGACCTATCAAACCTTTTCGGTAATTCCACTAGTCCACACAAGAGGCGGTGAGTTTGGTAACGCATGGCGTTTTAAAAACCCTTGACTCATTCGGTAACCATATTATAGGTAACCTCCTTAAACCCCCTTAGAGTGTTTATAGTGAGTACGCCTAGTCTCGGTTTGACTATCAATGTATTATTTAATCATATATATATAATTGAGGTCTAATATATATATAAAAATTGAATGGAATTTTAAACAATTTAAAATTATGATTATCCAATTAATTCTAATTAACCATGTGAGCACATATTTAACAATTAATATAATTGTTTCCATATTTGATTCCAATTAAACATGTGAGGACACATATTAATAATTAATGTGAATATTTGACATATAAATTATATTCACTATATAAATAATGTCAATATTTATCTTACAATATTTATTCAAACTTGAATATATTTGCTTATTGTAAGAAGGTATTTAAGATTATCTTATTCAATTCAAGATTATCCATTCGAAATTTGCCATAGCTTATAATTGATGTGTTTTCTTAGGGAAACTAGCCATACATAATTAGGATTATCTATTCAATTTAAGATTATCCATTCAATATTTTCCAAAGCTTATTATTGATGTGTTTTTCCTTAGACAAGTTAGGAAACTATCCATACATAATTATGGTATAACATGCAAAAATAAAACGACTACTACGCCATACACAATTATGGTATAACATGCATAAAAAACGACTACTACCCTATACCCTTCAGGGATACCAATAAAACTTTAATCGCTAAAAATAGAAACTTTTTCATGCAAGCAATAATTTTTTTTTCAGTTTCCAAAATTATAGCTTTTGAGGTTATGACCATGAAACCCTAACTTAGGGATTAAGCAATTCAATGGCCACAAACTTACTGCACTATGTCGAAAATAAAACAGGTGCCTTCTGGACCTCAAACGATTAATCCAACCATCCAGAAGGTAAAACAGAATGTCGTGAAACTACTGTTCAAAAAACACGACGATCCGACGGTCCAAACTCCGGGTATAGATAAAACGACTCGTTACGTTTTCCAGAAAATTAAATACGAATTTTATGCTATTGAGCTAAAATCTAAGAACTTTGGCTCTGATACCACTAAAAGGTTTTTGTTAAACCGTACTACCACGTGATATAGGCAACGGAAGCATATTTAGAATTGAATCATCCATGGCAATACAAACAAACAACTTATAAAGATGCATACGTTCTAGATGATTAACTACAATAGAAAGAATCAAGAACACTTACTTGTTTATTGTGATTGTCGAAAACACAAAGATGAATTAACCTTGTTCTTGCATCTTGGATGTCAAGAATCAATAATGTGAATCCCTCTAGTGGCTCACACTTAAGAACACCAAACCAACAATCAAGATTGAAGCTTTAAACCCTAAACCCTTATTTAGGGTTTACGATTTTGGGAGGGAGGAGAGGGGAGGTTACGGCCTCAATGGAGAGAGAGAGATTGATCAAAAACTCATTAGGGTTTGATCCCTAGTAGTTTATTTATAATTCCCTTATTTACACCTATCCCCCTTGAAACGATAAGCTTGTTAAAAACTCTTTTAACCAATTATCATTTAGTCCCTATAATTAATCAAATTAATTATATTGTAGCTTATAATTAATTTATCATCAAATGACAAATTAATAAACTAACTACTTTAACTCCCCTTCATTCTTCTGATTGTTATTTGGGTCTTAAGGGCAACCCAAAAGGACACTGCTATTATTAGAAATATTACCAATAGTTAATGACTTTGGACACTATATCCAACAATTACATCATAAACTTGTCATAAACATAACATAAGTCTGAACTAAACAAAATTTGACAGCGGAAACATCTTGTCCACAGCCGAGAGCGTTTATCTATGAATATACTAGCAAAACTATGGAGTCTCACTAAGCTCCATCTCGGTCCTCAAGTCATCTCTTTATTCTTACTCGAAGAACCACTACTTCGCTTACCTGAATTCCCTCTGAAAACAACTTTTAACAACAGTATAAAAATCATTTCATAAATACATTAACCGTCTCCACATAAAGCATCAAACATGGTACTGCACATTGTTCAAAGATCGTACAAACTAACTACGATCGGGGCCCAAGCAGACTCCCCTATCGCCTCATATCGGGGCCCAAGTAGACTCCCTTTTATCCGAGTAGGAAGGAAACGAATTCCATCCTACTGGCTCATCACAAATGCCCAAGGGATCATCGGATCCCGAGGTACTCTGATCCCACTGTGCAGACCGACTCCACATAGCATACACATAGTTCACAATAAATCACGGGACGTGAAATCTTCATAAATCATTTCTTTCATGCTAAATAGTCTTTCAATCAAAAACACATTTTTCATGGAATAATTTATAAAAGCTTGTAAACAAATCATGCTCGTAAATACACCATAATCAGTAAAACATTTAACTTTCATTCCACGTAACAAGGATTAAGGGAACTCACCTGATTGTAGCGACTTTCCTAACCACGCGTCTCAACCCGAACTGACCTTACACCTAAAGCATATTATATAATTCGGTTAGTGTCAAACCCAATCGCTGACCCTAGTTCCTACCCCGAGTCCGGAGTTCACGATCGGTTAACACAATTCCGGAATCCATTTATGGGATCCGATATTACTACTTCCGGAAATCCCTTACGGGATCCGGTATCTCCAGTTCCGAAAATCCCTTACGGGATCCGGTATCTCCAGTTCCGAAAATCCCTTACGGGATCCAGTATCTTCCAGTTCTAAAATTCCCAATGCGGATCCGGTATCTCCACTCCGAAACTCCCATACGAGATCCGGTATCACAAGTTTCGGAAACTGGCGACTTTCGATTTTGTCGAACCAATAGTCCAGTCTCCTCTTAATTATCCTAATTCCAAGGATTTTGCCATGGCATCTTTTCTTATAAATTGTTAAGTGCTACTCTACAACCTCGTATATTCACATAAACATCTGATTTAACCACTTAACAGTCCGATTTAGAGATAACACCCTAATTAGTTCTTTCTTTGAACTTACAGTTCAACTATTAAGAAAAAATCCAGAAATCTTGATTACCAATCTATCCACTAGGCAGAAAAGTAAAAGAAGAATCAATTGCTTACCAATTTTGAGCTTCTCCTATTGAAATCGTTGCCAATCGGTTCTTCCTATCCCTTTCTCGTTTCTCTTCTAGCCGCCAACAATGAATGCAGGAGATATTATGAGAAAACCTAGGGATATGTTCCCTATATATATCTTCCATTTATTGCAAAAAGGCTCCTCCCTTAACTTTTCTTTATTAGACTTTGGCCACTAAACTTTCGATTCCTAATGGAAAAGTCTTGTCTAGTCACATTCAGTCTGCATACCAAACGCTACCTTAGTGTGTTTACTCCTACGAGCAAAACCACAAGGTTCGACACATTGAGGACTACCCCAAGGCATCACCTCGAAGTAGGAGATCCAAGTGCATACCTCCAAGGTGGCACACAAAAACTATATTTTCCTAGTGCCTACTTGACGATTTATTTAAATTTTAATATACTATTGTACAAATTTACCCCAAGCAAAATGTACATAATACCAATAAATGTAGGCATGTAGTCCAACCACTATATCCAACATGAAATAAGCTTTGCATATATAATAATCAAAGATCTTTAAGTTGGTCAAAAAGACATATCACCCCACATATGTTATTCTCAAGTGATAGAGCTACACATTATGTATCACAAAACCAGAAGCCATGATTCCATTAAGGCATAATTTGACAAAAATAAGTTAACTTATTTTTTGGGTACATGTTTGGAAGGACGTAAGCTAGCTTTTTGATAAGCTACTTGAAGTAGTTTATAAAGAGCTTTTTGTGATTATTCCGATTCCCTCATTAATATTGATTATTATTTATTAACTATTAATTATAAATAAATCTTAATAATCAAAATTTAATTATTATTAATTAAAATTAAATTCTAATTATACATTGATATTACTTTTTTAACTATTTAGAATTGTTGATAATCATATTAAATTTTTTTAATATTAATCAATATATTTTAGTTATCAAATATTTTTTAATTATTTTTTGATTATTTTTTCATATTATATATAACGGTTATTTAAAATCATAAGTTAATATAGATTTTTTCTTTACATTTTCTTTAAAAAATTCAAAATTTATAATATATATAACAATAAATTTCAAATTCTTTTAATTAACATATTATATTATTTACTACCTTGTTTGTATTAATTAATATATTATATTATTATAATTTGTTTTCATTATATTATTAAATATTGTAATTGATTATTTTTTTAAGATGTCATTTGTGGTCATTTTACGTGTTTAGAAGCTAGTTTTTGTCAAACATGACTTTTTCATCAACTAGCTTATCAGTTATCAGCTAACTTATCAACTAGTTTGCCAAACATAGCATAAGTAATAAAATTATAAAAGTTTTTAATTAGAATATTAAATAATTGTTAAAGGAAAGACGAAACATGACAACATTATAGTAGAGAGCACTAAAATCTATCTTTCTCATTAATCATATGTAACAACCCAAAACAAACTATCTTGCAAGAAGATACATCTTTAAATTAAAACGCCAAAAATGGCTCAACGTGATCACACTATCTAGATTTACAACAAGGGTTCGCGGAAATAACCCTAAATACAGCTGAGAAATCTAACTAGACATAAAAATGAAGTTCTTCTACTCCTTCTAAACGCAAGCTCTGACCCACGTCTTGCCAAACCTCTAAACTTGCTCTCGGCTACCTGCTTACCTGAAAAGGTTTTAGTTTTGAAAAGCGAGGGTTAGACCATGAGGTCTAGTGAGTTCCCTCCACACCAAGTCACACCAAAATATTTCAGTTTATAAAATCAGTTATGAAAGCATTTATACCAATCATAACAAGCACACTAAGATGATATGCACACATTGACACATGCTACTCGCATACGCTATAGTCCCACACACCGTGACAACGCTATAAGGCACACACACGCTATAGTCACACACACTGTGACAGCGCTATAAGGCACACACACGCTATAGTCACACACACCGTGACAACGCTATAAGGCACACACACGCTATAGTCACACACACCCTGACAGCGCAATAGGGCACACACCGCCCATATATGAAACGAATTCATATATATGATTATTATGGGACACACCCCCATTTCACACCAAGGCCAGAGCACGGTCACACACATATAAATCACACATTTAATCTTTGCTTTGAAATAGAAGCAGTTGAAAAGCACACTGTTAGATAATAACCATGCCACACACTTACTCTTTGCCTTGAAATAAAAGCATTTTGTATCCACACAATTAAATCACACTTTTCATGTATGGTTTAAAAATAGTATGAACATTTACCATTGTAAACATGCATAAAGTTCCACATTTGAAAAGGGTTTTAGAATCAGAAAAACTCACCTGTCGTCCTGGTTTAATCCTCTTACTGGATTGATTCCCCTTCGACTGCACCTATAAGGATACATACTACAGTGATAAGTCACTTGCCCGAAACTTAACCCCACTTGGTTGACTCCTCGAACCAACAGACGGTCCCCACTACTAGAACTCTCTAACCGGATACTCCAAAGGTTACACCAAGTCACTATCCGGAAGATTTACCCTGACAACCAAACTATCCGGACAGTAGCGCTTTCCGGATGGAACATTCCGGACACTCCTGGATTCCTAAAGGTTTCCGGATACGGCTGGGAACTACGAACAGCTTCAACTACCCGGACATCACTCCGTCCGGACACCACACACTATCCGGACACCACACCGTCCGGACACCACGCACTATCCGGACACTTACTTGACGAGTGGAGGTTTTCGGATACGGCAATTTTATCTAAATCGCAATAGTTTAACACACACCTCACCCTAAATCCCACCATCACCTCTAGGGATTGAACACAGATCGAAGAATGACACATTAACCCACATTCAAACACTCCTGTAAACAATTTAATGAGGAAACACCAAGAAACCCTCAAAATCCAAGTCCATTAACAAAATACTATCCAACTCCCACAAAACTTAAAAGAGAGGAAAGATAAACATTTATCTTGAAGATTCTTATGCTCTTTCCAAACTCAGCTGTAAAATCCAACGTCTTCTTCTCAAATTTGTAAATTTGTCTTCTTCACACACCCACACTCTAGCCGCACGCACACTGAGATGAGAAGTAAAATGAGGAATTTAGGGTTTCCATCCCTTTTATACCTTTTCCACAAAACACATAACTTCCATTTTTCTCACTTCTCCCACCACACTTTATTTATTTCACAAAAAGGACACGGTTATTACAGAGACTTACCCGGAATCCGATACCAATCTGGTAACAATCCGGAACTTATCCGAAATCCGGTACCAATCCAGTACCAATCCTGATTACTCATCTTCCGGAGTTCACCAATTTTACCCAGTTCCACTATTTTTCATTCAGTACTCTAAAATTCGATTTGTATCCATTCATACAGATATCATTACTTTCACAAAACCCATTCAGTTCAACTTATCAATTCTATTAAGACAAAATTTAAAGGATGAACTCACCTGGATTTAGAACTTGAACACAGGCTGCACTTCAAAGTGATCCACCTTCAATCTTTCACACCAACTAACCAATACCAAATCAAAATCAGCTTAATCTGCTTATTGATTTTAAGAGATTGAATTGAAAATCATGATTTAATTAGCAGAACGTTGTCCATTACGAGAGAGTAAGTCTTATTGTGGTCAATCCAGTGCGTTGTGAGAAACCTTGCGCCAAATGAGAGCCTTATATATTATGACTTAATTATTCTCATTACGCTTCCCTGACAAATGATTTATCTATATCCTACAGGCTTTACACTTGGTCGGTTAGCACTACCGAACCAAATACCTGTTCATTTGTCAAATAATTATCCTGGATTGCTTCTTTTCATTTAGGCCAATTTGCTCTTTGTTGACATTCTTCAACTGAGCATGGTTCGATTACATCGTGCTCTGTTATCTCATAAGCAACGGTATATGCAAATATATCATCATTGAGTATGTATGATTTGTCCATCGACTCGTATTCATTTGAGATTTCTTTAATCTCTAGAATCAGTATTAACTTCGGAGCGTCCTCCAATAATGATTCATAGACATAGATTTAATCAGAGATAATCTCATGTATTGATGATATATAGTTGTGCCTTACTCTTCTCTTCCTTTAGATGAGTATCTATTGAACCAAGTAGCTTCCCCCATTTCCTTTTGGGAGCTACGACCTCAACCACACCTCCACCATGTGTGATTGCAACGTACTTCCAGCGATGTTGTGCCCTTGTTTGGGGACTTTTGACCTTGCGAGTATATTTGCAGCTTGTATATGTGATCTTGTCACTCTAGATAATATTAAACGTATCAGGTATCGAGTCTGATTCGTTTGACTTCAACTTTACATTGTGAAGTTTTTAGGGATCAAAATGAGACACAATTGAAATATTCAATGACACTTCCTGTCGTTCCCATGGAAAATCTTTTTTCCTATCTCCCCCTAACGACAGGAAGGTTGTCTCATCAAAGTGACAACCGACAAATCTAGCGGTAAAGGGATCACTCGTCAAGGGTTTCAATTAGCGGATAATAGTTGGGGATTCATATCCAACATTTGATGAATCGTCTTTAAGATCCATTTTGGTACGTTGTGGGGGCGTATTGGCACATATACAACACAACCAAACATACGTAAATGTAAAACATCAGGCTTATATCCAGTTACCAACTGGTACGCATAAGATTGGTTGGTTGGTTGTGGGTCTAAACACGAATAAGTAAAGTGGCATGTAATATTGCATAACCCCATGTAGATCTGGATAAATTGGTGCGCATAACCAATACTTTAGCTACCATCTATATTCTTTTGATGACAACTTTTATCATTCTACGAGACCATTTTATATATACACAAGGGGTATAGAAAACTCTACATTAATCTCTATACATATGCAATAATCATCAAATTCTTATTGTTGGTGCAAGTGTACCCAGCTTTAAATATTGTGATATATTTTTGGTACACATAAAATCACATCTCCATATTTATTTTGATGATTACAAAACACACCGCATTATTTTGTTATCTAATATTTTTATCTGAGTGTGCAGATTTTTAAATGATCTCGATAAATTTTTATCTGAAGTATCCAAGTCTGAAGAGTTTCGTCATTTTATTTTAAAATGATAAACACCCTAAAATATTTTATCACTTGGATATTTCGTATCTATATAAATATATTTGAATCAAATATATATATAATATATATATTTCTATTTATTAAATATATATATAAATCACTGATATATATATATATATATGTTATTAAAATCTCATGCCTTTTACTGTTGCAAGAAGTGTGATCAGCCGAACCACCCTGCGTTGCCATGCTCTCATTGGACAATATTTTAGGCGGTATACCGCCAAGGTCCACGCGGTATACCGCGTCACTATTCACCCGTCAGTTCTTCTGCATATGAAGCTTCCAGTGTCAGAACTTTTTTTCAGGCGGTATACCGCCATGTGCAACGCGGTATACCGCGGGTACACAATTCCGTTTGTTTTTGCAGGGTTGACCTTCTCCTTGCAGTGTCCTTTTTTCTGACGCAGGTATACCGCGATGGTTTGGCGGTATACCGCGAAATCCTCAAGACTGTTGATCATCCAGTATAAATACATGCATCCAGCAGCATTCAAGTCTACACCAACTTCAGCAATAAATTCTCCCTCAGCATTTGATTATTATTTCTGCTGCTTTCTTACTCACACTAAATCACTTAAACTGATAAAATTAATTTTTGAGCAAGAAATCTTGAGTTGATAGCAGATTAAAATCTCTCGATTAGTTGAATCAGCAACACAACTCAAGTGATCAAACTCTCTAAAAATATCCAAGTGATAAACCTTATTCAAGAGTGATTATTCATATTAAAATTTATACCCTCTTGTAAGTGTTTGAATTAGAGTGAGTGATCCACATTAATCTCTCAAAGAAGAGTGTTTCGCGTTTGTTGTATTAAGGTTTGTGTTTCTACCGTAAAGAACACGTTTCGTATTGGATCTCCGAGAAGTGTTATTTTCTCGAGGTGGACTAGCCAACTTTGTGTTTGGTGAACCACTTTAAAAATATCGTTGTCAAGTATTCTCTTTCCCTTATCTATTTACATTTCCGCTGTGCATTTAAATTATATCTGTTTATATAATTGTTGTATATTTACTTGTTTATACTCTGCTTTATTTTTACTGTATTGTTTGTACTGTATTTATTTGTTCAAAGATTTTTTGAAAGAAAAAGATTTTAAATACAACCTTACCCCCCCCCCCTTAGGTTGTCCAACATTTGGTATCAGAGCGGGTCTTTCAAAAATATTCTGCATAATTTTCTCTTATTCTTCTAAATGGCTCAACAAACTAATATCGTGTTTTCAAAACCTCCTTTGATAGATACTGAAAAGTTTGGCATTTGGGCCGAGCTATTTGAATGTCACGTGCGTGGCAAAAATCAAAAGATTTGGAATATTATAGAAAAAGGGAATTTTAAACCCACCATTGTGAAAGATGATGTTTATATTGATAAACCTATAGATGACTGGACTACTTCTGATGAAGCTCATTTTTGTTTAAACTTTGAAGCTAAGAATATATTATATGCTGCTTTAACAACTGATGAGATTGAAAGAGTATATACATATAAAACTGCAAATCAAATATGGGAAAGTTTAAATAATACTCATCGTGGAAACACGGAGGTTAAATCTAGTAAAGTAAATATTTTAGTTCACGATTATGAACTATTCGAAATGAAACAAGATGAGTCAATTGACTCAATGTTTAAAAGATTTAACCTTATTGTGACTACTTTGAAAGGTTTGGATCGCACTTATCCTAACGAGGACTATATAAGGAAAATCCTACGAGCCCTTCCTTCGGAGTGGATGCAAAAGATAACATCCTTAGAAGACTCCCGTGACCTTTCCATAATGAAGATAGATGACTTGATCGGTAATCTTAAAGTGCATGAAATTGCACTTAAAAGAAACAAAGATCGGGAGCAAGTTAAAAAGAAATCAATCGCTCTCAATGTCTCAACACCAAAAGATGAGAAGAAAAAGGAGAAAGCTAGCTCCTCGAAAGATCCATCCGAAACTCTCGATGAAGTCGCCATGTTGGTAAGAAACTTTTCCAAATTTCTTAATAATAATAATAAATTTTCTAACAATGGCAGATTTCAAAGAAACGGTAACTACCGTCGTGGTGGTGAAAATCGAAGTCGTAAGTTCCATAAACGAGACGAAAAAGTTAAGAAAAATGGCGACTCGAGTGAAGACGATAAAGCTAAGCCAAAGAGAGGCTTTTGCTACTCATGTGGTGACAAAGACCACTACGCCAATGAATGTCCGAAAAAGAACAAGTTCCAAAAGAAGAAGGAGAAAGCCTTCATTGGAGGCGCGTGGAGCGAGAGTGAAGAAGAAGATGACTATCAAGCCATTTGTCTTATGGCCGAAAGCGACGACGAGGTAAAATCTTCTTACTCGGATTACGATAGTGATTATGAAAGTGATAATGAAAATAATCTTGAAGAATTATATGAATCTTTTCATAAAATGGCCGCTCTTGCAAATCGTTACCAAGATGAGAATGCTATGTTAAAAGAAACTGTAAATACATGTAAAAAGGAAATAAAAAATGTTAAACAAAAATCTGAAAATGATATGGATATAATTGCTAAATTAGAAACTAAATTAGGAGAAAAAGATTTTTGTAAATCTTGTGATGTTTTAAATAAAGAAATTGCATGCTTGAATAAAAAATCACATGAAAATATTATTTGTACAAAATGTGATATTCTTGATAATGAGATTACATGTTTAAAGGCTAAATGTGCTTCATATGAAAAAGATAACATGCTAGCTAAAGCCTTTGAAAGTAGCAATGAGAAAGTTCTTAACATGCTTAATATGCCTAACCGTATAAAATGTAGAAAAGGCATTGGTTCCAATACTTGTGTTGATAAATGTTCATGTATACCCATCAAAAGATTCTATGAATCACCTAAAGTAAATACAAGAAATCAATATGTGCAAAAACCTCCGTATGTGCGTAAAATAAATAATGTAAATTATAATACGAGAAAACCGTATGCTCGCATGTACCATGATAAATATTCTAAACCTAATAATAATGCGAATGTAAATACTTGTTTTTATGTGTATGATAAATATAATCGCAAAATTAAAATGGTAAATAAATGGATTCCAAAAGGAATGTTTAGTAATGATAATCCCGGTGGTATGCGTTTATGGTTTTAAATGTGTTATGTATATGTGTTATATATTATATATAAGTAAAACATTGTTATTTATACTTTTTATACTATTCATATATATATATACCTACGTACTGCACATATATATATACATTTTATTTAATTCTTTTAATTCTTATATATATATATTATGTTTGTGTAATGTATTATATATATATATATATATATATTGTTTGACTTTATATATATGCATATTGGTTGACATTGAAACTAATTGTCAAGGACCCACAAGAAATGGGGACCATAAAAGTTACATCTTCATTATTGTAGATTGACCTTGATATGGACTGGATACTCGATAGTGGTTGCACACGTCACATGACCGGAAACAATAATCTCTTTTCTTCATATGAGTCATGTGATGGTGGACAGGTAATTTTTGGAGGAAACTCCAAAGGAAATATAATTGGTAGAGAAACCCGAGTTAGAAGTAACGTGTTTTGCCGATTCCGATCTTGGTGGATCTATTGTTGACCGAAAAAGTACTAGTGGGGTATGTGCCTTTATAGGTCTCTCACTTGTATCTTGGTTCTCTAAGAAACAACAATCCGTAGCTTTGTCTACCACCGAAGCGGAATATGTAGCCGCCGCAAGAGCATGTGCTCAAGTCCTATGGATGAAACACACACTTACCGATTTTGAGGTACACCTAACCAAAATTCCAATTATGTGTGATAACTCAAGTGCCATAAACTTAAGTAAAAATCCCGTTTTGCATTCTCGTACCAAACATATTGATTTGAGACATCATTTTTTACGAGATAATGTTCAAAAAGGCAAAATCGTGCTTGAAAAGGTTGATTCGGAAGATAATTTGGCCGATATTTTCACAAAAGCTCTTAACAAAAAAGCGTTCTTTAAATTAAGACTTGGTTTAGGCATGCTTGAGTATAACCCTTGATAAATACTAACTCTCAAATATTTCATATTTTGAGGGGGAGCATCTTTCGAGGGGGAGCATAAGCGACTTTCTTAAACCCTTTTTGCTTCGACAAAAGGGGGAGAGAAACCGAGTATGCTCTCGTGTTTAGCGTTGTGTTTGTCATCATCAAAAAGGGGGAGATTGTTGGTGCAAGTGTACCCAGCTTTAAATATTGTGATATATTTTTGGTACACATAAAATCACATCTCCATATTTATTTTGATGATTACAAAACACACCGCATTATTTTGTTATCTAATATTTTTATCTGAGTGTGCAGATTTTTAAATGATCTCGATAAATTTTTATCTGAAGTATCCAAGTCTGAAGAGTTTCGTCATTTTATTTTAAAATGATAAACACCCTAAAATATTTTATCACTTGGATATTTCGTATCTATATAAATATATTTGAATCAAATATATATATAATATATATATTTCTATTTATTAAATATATATATAAATCACTGATATATATATATATATGTTATTAAAATCTCATGCCTTTTACTGTTGCAAGAAGTGTGATCAGCCGAACCACCCTGCGTTGCCATGCTCTCATTGGACAATATTTTAGGCGGTATACCGCCAAGGTCCACGCGGTATACCGCGTCACTATTCACCCGTCAGTTCTTCTGCATATGAAGCTTCCAGTGTCAGAACTTTTTTTCAGGCGGTATACCGCCATGTGCAACGCGGTATACCGCGGGTACACAATTCCGTTTGTTTTTGCAGGGTTGACCTTCTCCTTGCAGTGTCCTTTTTTCTGACGCAGGTATACCGCGATGGTTTGGCGGTATACCGCGAAATCCTCAAGACTGTTGATCATCCAGTATAAATACATGCATCCAGCAGCATTCAAGTCTACACCAACTTCAGCAATAAATTCTCCCTCAGCATTTGATTATTATTTCTGCTGCTTTCTTACTCACACTAAATCACTTAAACTGATAAAATTAATTTTTGAGCAAGAAATCTTGAGTTGATAGCAGATTAAAATCTCTCGATTAGTTGAATCAGCAACACAACTCAAGTGATCAAACTCTCTAAAAATATCCAAGTGATAAACCTTATTCAAGAGTGATTATTCATATTAAAATTTATACCCTCTTGTAAGTGTTTGAATTAGAGTGAGTGATCCACATTAATCTCTCAAAGAAGAGTGTTTCGCGTTTGTTGTATTAAGGTTTGTGTTTCTACCGTAAAGAACACGTTTCGTATTGGATCTCCGAGAAGTGTTATTTTCTCGAGGTGGACTAGCCAACTTTGTGTTTGGTGAACCACTTTAAAAATATCGTTGTCAAGTATTCTCTTTCCCTTATCTATTTACATTTCCGCTGTGCATTTAAATTATATCTGTTTATATAATTGTTGTATATTTACTTGTTTATACTCTGCTTTATTTTTACTGTATTGTTTGTACTGTATTTATTTGTTCAAAGATTTTTTGAAAGAAAAAGATTTTAAATACAACCTTACCCCCCCCTTAGGTTGTCCAACACTTATGATGTAAATTCTCCAGCATTCCAAGTCATGCAGACTTGAAATCAGGGTGGTTAGTCCTTAAACGTATAACTAGTGCTAGGAATGCAACATTTCATGTGGACAATAACAATACACGTGTTCATCGTGTCAAAACCAGAACCATAAAGTACTTTAATGGTCCGCATTCTGGATGTTTATGTCCATAAATATCACCTTGTATTCGTTGTAAGAATGAAATCTTTTTATATTATGTCCTTAGCTTTAGGATGATCTCATTCATTTCTTGGCTAAGAATCAGGGTATACAAAAGTTTGAGGTAGTTGTGTTTACACTCCACAACATAATGGTGTTGTAGAGCGTAAACACAGACACCTTTTAAATGTTGCAAGATCCCTAATGTTTCAAGGGGGCATTCCTTTAAATATGTGGAATGAATGTGTCTTAACAGCTACTTATCTTATAAATAGGACACCTTCTTCAGTGTTAAAAGGAAAATGTCCCTATGAAATGGTTTTTGGATTGTCCCTATGAAATGGTTTTTGGATTTGCCCCTGTATTGTCACATTTGAGGAACTTTGGGTGTTTATGCTTTGCTGTTAAGCCTAATAATTCTGATAAATTTTCTTCTCGTACTGATAAATGTGTTTTTCTTGGCTATGCCAATTCTCAAAAGGGTTATAGGCTGTATAGCTTAGATACTAAACAAATCATTGTTTCTCGTGATGTAAAGTTTTACGAAACTATTTTTCCGTTTAAAATGGGGGCAAATGATCAAATAAAAGAGTCTAGCAACATTAACTCGTTAAATTTCTTTGATAACATTGTGATTCAGACTACTGATAATTCTTGTGAAAAACCCGATGATGATGTTAGGGATAACTCGCTAAATGAAACTTTAAATCATAATTCTGATCATAATAGCCACCCTGGTCAGTCTAGTAGCCATCCTGGTACTGCCACTCCTGATGAGCTTGGTGGAACCAACGGAATAAACTTCCAAGGAAGGAATGTCAGACCTGAAAGTCTTGGTGATCCTGATATGGCTACTGATGACCAGAGTGCGGCTGACGGAGATGTAAATGATGTTCATTTGAGTTTCCCTCCTGAGGGTGGTCTTGTTGAACCTTCTACTAGGAAGTCAAATAGAGTTTCAAATTTACCCAGAAAATTTTCTGACTATATAGTAGAAGGTAAAGTTAAATATGGTTTGGAAAAAGTAGTAAATTACTCTTTTCTAAATAAAAATAACTTTTGTTTTGTAACTACTCTTAATAAATCTGTAGAACCCAATAATTTTTTTGACGCATGTAAAGATCAAAATTGGGTTTCTGCAATGAACGATGAAATGGAAGCCCTCTATAGGAATAAGACTTGGACTTTAACTACCCTCCCAGCTGGTCGAAAGCCAATTGGCTGTAGATGGATTTACAAAATTAAATATAAGTCTACTGGGGAGATAGAACGATATAAGGCTAGGTTAGTGTAACATCCTGAATTTTCAATAATATTATTTTAATGAGGATTGGGATCTATGTGTATTTTGGTTAAAACCTTGAATTATATTGTAAGTTTATAATTCATTGGGGTTAAAATATAAGAGATGAAAGTTGGAAGTTACTTTTGGAAATATTGGAACTTGGAGGTGTGTTTGGTAAATGGTGAAAGTGTGTATGGATAAAACAAATGAGATGGAAAATATCTCAGTGTTTTTGTGATCTGGGTCGGTCAAGAGGCAGAGAGAAAGAGAGAAAAAGGAGAAAAGAGAAAGAAGAGAAGAAAAACAAGATTTTGTCTTCAAAATTGGTAAGAATTTGCCATGGTTTCTGATTAAATCTGTTGTAGACATATGGTGATAAACGAATTTGTTTATCGATTTGGTTTTCAGAATCCTTAACATCAGATTGGAATCAGATTTGTGCAGCAAAGTGGGTTTTTCAAAATAAGGTGAGTTCATTTGTTGTTTGCTTAAATCAGTTTTTATATGTTAAATTAAACCTTGAAATAGTTGTATAAACTGTTTGTGGACTGTATGGAATGGTCTGGAATAAGCTGAATCGAACAGACATCGAATTAGATCGAATTTTAGGCTGCAGACCGAAGTTTTCGGATAAAAAGTCGTATCCGGAAACCCCTCTGAAGAATGTTTCCGGACGTGCAGAGTATCCGGTATGTTTCAATCTTCTTGTAAGCATCCGGATAGAATTAGTTACCGGATGGTATCCGAATTGTCTTAGTCTCCGGATGTTGTCCGGATTAGAAGGTATCCGGAAAGTATGGTTTACCCGGTAAGTTGTAGTTATCCGGAAAGTGTAATCGTCCGGATAGTTTAAGTCATCCGAAAACCCCTGTTGTCCGGACACTTTTGAGAAATTGAGAATGTTAGGTTCTGATGTCTGGATGCAGTTTTCGGATGTTTTGTCTGGTTAAGTTTTCTAAAAAAAATTCTAGGGGCGCTGCCCCTTGACCCCATCCTCTAACTGGGTAGCGGAACCCCCGTGCTAAGTCGCCGAAGGGGGGGGGGGGCATTTGAGGATGAAATTACGATAGGTTATCTAGTATTCTCAGAGTTAAGAATATGATATGAGATGTGGTGTGATATGTTGTTATGCATATACGTTAGTAAAGTGTAATTGATCCATAGGCACTAATGGTTATGTACACGTAGAATAGATGAAGATTAATCATTATTCTGATGTGTGTAAGAAATCATGGGATAAACGTAATTCCTGATTTCTAAGGAAAGAAAGAGATTGGCATGTGTATATTGTAATCTCTACTTCCTTTCTAAGAAATAGGCATGTGTATATTGTTATTTCTTAGATATGAACAGAAATGGGCATGTGTATATTGCGATTCTGGAGAATGATATAAGTGGAAATGGGCATGTGTATATTGCGATTTCTGGAATATATATTTTATATCACAAGTGGAAATGGGCATGTGTATATTGCGATTTCCGAATTAAGAGCACAATCTAGAATCAGTGAAGATTCGTAGTATGGCTCTGAGATATGATATGATGATGGAATGTGTGTCAGTCATATTCATGGACTTAGGTAAAATTGTGTTAACGGAAAAGAGTTACACGTATGGTAAGAAAAGGGTAATCAGGTTGGTTATAACGTGTTTACATTGATTTTGCAAATATTATTGTGGAAACGAATGTTCTCACTAGGTGTTGGCCTAATCGTTTCAATATAATGTTTTCTTACCAGGTACTAGCTCGGGAAAGTAAAAGGGAAGTGGGACGAGCGTTTTGGAATAGCGGAAAAGTCAATTAACAGAAGGAGATTTTGAAGGATTGCTTAGATAACTTAGTTAATCTGATTATAGTGGCATAATTAGATTAATAGGTTATTTGAAGAATTATGTACTTGTAAATGTACTCCTAGTGGTTAATTCACTTGCTATATATATGAAAGTTGAAGTTTATTTTATCATAACTTGTTGAAATTTAAGGTTCAAATTAGCCCGGATTTTGGGGCGTTACAGTTAGTGGCAAAGGGTTACTCACAGCGTGAGGGCTTAGACTATGAGGAGACTTTTTCTCCAGTAGTAAAATTGGTTACAGTAAGATGTGTTATTTCATTAGCTGTACAATACAATTGGCCTCTTTGTCAAATGGATGTGAATAATGCTTTCTTATATGGTGATTTAAATGAGGATGTGTATATGTCTTTACTTCCTGGTTATTTTTCAGCTAACGATAAAAGGGTGTGCAAGGTTGACAAATCATTATATGGTTTAAAACAAGCACCACGTCAGTGGTACGCAAAACTTTCTGCATGTTTATATGATAATGGCTTTGTTCAAAGTACTTGTGATTATTCTATGTTTACAAAGATAAATGATTCTGTGTACTTAGTATTGCTTGTATATGTGGATGATATTATTCTGACAGGAAACTCTTTAACTGAAATAAATAAAGTTAAAAAACATTTGCAATCTAATTTCAAAATCAAAGATTTAGGTGAGTTAAAATATTTCTTGGGAACATAAATTTTAAGAACTGAAAAGGGTATTTGCATGTCACAACGTAAGTACTGTCTAGAACTCCTTAATGATTTTGGATATTTAGGGTGTAAGCCTGTTAGCACTCCTATGGACATGAATCTTGTAGTCACAGATTCAGTTGGTCCTGAATTAAAAGATCCACCTTTGACAGATTTTTCTGAGTATCAGAAATTAATTGGTAGATTAATCTACTTGTTGACTACACGACCTGACATTGCCTTTGCAGTGCATTGTCTAAGTCAATTCATGCACTCTCCTAGGCAGTCACATCTTAAGTTGGCTCTCCGAGTCTTACGATATCTGAAGTGTTCTCCAGGAAAGGGTGTATATTTTTCTTCGTCTTCTGAATTTAGTTTAAAGGCTTATGTCGATGCAGATTGGGGTAAGTGCCTTTCTACTAGACGTTCAGTTACTGGGTATTGTTTGTATTTAGGTAAATGTATGATTTCTTGGAAAAGTAAGAAACAATCGACTGTTTCACGCTCTTCAGCTGAATCTGAATATAGGGCAATGGCGTCTGCTCTATGTGAGATTGTTTGGGTTTTAAGTCTTTTAACGGATTTGAAAATTAAAGATCTTTTACCTATTGATTTGAATTGTGATAATAAATCAGCAATTCAAATAGCAAACAATCCAGTTTTTCATGAAAGAACAAAGCATATAGAAATAGATATACATCAAGTGAGAAATAAAGTTGCCTCGGGATTACTTAAGACTGTTAAGGTGCCGTCTTTAGAAAACCCAGCAGATATTTTCACAAAATTGCTTGGTGTAAATCAACACAATTATTTGTGTTCTAAGTTAAACATGTTAGACCTTTTTCAATGTCAAGATTGAGGGAGGGTGTTAAAACTACTCGTTTAACATGTTAACCAATCTTGTCATTTCTTTTTCTAATTTATTATGTTTTGTGTTGTTTCTATTGTATAAGGACCAAAGTTGTAAAGAGCTGAAAGTTATGTACTGCGATTCAATGACTTGTTGAGATGAGGTTAGCGGAGCAATTAAAGAAGAGTTGGAGGGACTGGAGTTGCAATTACTGAAAGTTGTGGAAGTATAAATACATAGCGATAGAATTAGGGTTTCAGATTATTCAGTCGTTTTTCTTTGTTCTCTCAAATACGCAGAGCTTTCTTACTTTTAGGGTTTCTAGATTGTTGAGTTTATATCTTCAAATCTTTTGAAGGTTTTGTGTGTATGAGTGAAATCTGTAGTGAGTTTTATTTGTAAAAGTTTTACTGAGTTTAATAAAAGTTTAGTTTGCATATTTCAAGAAAGCATTTAACTCCAATTGGATTGATACTTATTCTTTCATATATGGGACCTTATAGGGTGCGTTTGGTACGTTGGACTGGACATAACAAAATAAAGATCAATGTCACATGTTTGGCAGGACTTTTATATGGAACAGACAGGAACAAAGTGAAACAGGCATGTTCCACCTAGGGGTAAGCATCGGAACTGGGTACCCGCCTTTGGAACCGGACCGCTCTGGAACTGCCGATTCCAGAACCGGAACCGATGTGATTGGTTCCGGTTCCGGTTACCCGCTGGATACCCGGTCCCGCTATTTTTTAATAAAAACTATTTATATATTTATATATTTATTATATTTATATATTTATTATATTTATATATTTTTTATATTTATATATTTTTTATATTTATATATTTTTTATATTTAAATATTTAATGATGTGGTATTAGTTTTGTACTTTTATTAGGTGTTTTATTCATTTTTCATCCACGTGTTTTATTTGAGGTGTTAGAAACGTAAACACGTGAATTGTTATGGAAGTCGTTTTGTTGATCTCAAGACTCAAGTTTATTTATGTAATAATTAATTTTTTATCGTATTAGTTTTCACCATTTGTTGTATTTATTACTTTATGTTGGTACTTTATAGTTTGCATTAAACTTAAAATTACGATTTTTATTGTATAAATTATTAATAAAAATTAAAACAAGTTGCCATTGAGTACCCGGAACCGACGGTTCCGGGACCGGTTCCAAAATATAGAGAACCGATGTAAGCGGTTCCGGTTCCGGTTCCTTGAAATTTAGCCGGGTACCTGGTTATGTTTACCCCTAGTTCTACCCCACCCCATGGAACAAGCTGGAACAGACTTGTGTTTTACCAATATAACCTTACAATAAAGTCTAAATCTCTTCTAAAACATCAAATCCACGTTCTAGTTTATATTTTATTCATTATTTAAATTTTATTTTTTTTATTTTATCTAATGTTATCTGTTCTGTTCTGTTCTGTCCAGTTCTGTCTATCAAACACTGAACAACTGTTCTGTCATGTTCTGTTCTATCCTGTTTGCGTACCAAACGCACCCATATGGAACTATTTTTTAACTATTTCGTATGTGCCTCTTTAACTCGATTAATTTAAAATGTGTGTTAAACTTATTTTTCGTATGATTTAAATATATTGTATATATTTTAGTCTATCGATCATAATACCAAAAGAATTGATGGCAACTATGAAATTAAAATTTTCAGTCCTTTCCAAGAAAAGAACCATGAAAATCTTCTCAAAATGAAGAAAATATAAATGGAGGAGAAGAGAGAATTGTTTATTTTACATTATTATCTATTAATTAATTATAACATAACTAATGTCCTCAATCATGTAGCTCTCTTGCAAACGGGATGAAGTGATTTTGCTAAATACACAACATGTCAAATTTGAACCATGCGAAGGCGAGCTCTTGAACCCCTTTCGATTTTATTTTATGGATTTAACAGAGCGAGAGAGAGTTTTTCGACTTGTTATCAAGTTCATATATGACTACAAAATCCGTCCGATCTATCTTATATTATTATTTGTTTGTGTTTATAATGAAAAAGAATAAATATGTCAACTAAAGTTTAATAACAACTATGCAAAAAAATATGAAGCCGCACGGCAGCCTTTTAAGCGGAAGAACATTCAACAAACACATGTTAAGCAGATTCCTCCTTTGAGTTACACATTGGACACAACCCCGAAGCAACACCAATCCCTATAAACTTACTAATAAGTCACTATTTATATCATTAAACTACTACCAAACAATTATGTATAACTCATTGAATAAGTTGTGAGTCTCATTTGTAACAACCCAATTTCCATCAAATATAATTCGTAACATTACAACAAAAAATGGTCCCAAAGTACACAATTTACATCAATTCTAACTCTAAGTACGCAGCGGATAAACACCGTCACAACTGAGATGCTACAGGAAGCCCGACGGTAATTTACAAGCCTCAACTAAATCATGCCTCTTCTACAGCGTCACCTCTTTCCAACTTCTCCAGATGACACCCCAAACAAGACTTTATCCTGAAAATGGTTTTGGTTTTGGAAAAGCGAGGGTTAGACCATGATGTCTAGTGAATTCCCTCTCGAAAACAGTTTAACAAACCACATACAACAATATGCAAACCGCCATAAAGGCCCATAAAACATTTCAACCAAGCAACATCACACTTGGTTATTTGCACAGTGTTCATAGACCATCTCTACCACCTGGTAGTATCCACGATTGGGGCCCAAGCCGACTCCCCTTTCGCCTACGAGGCCCAAGCAGACTCCCCATTCTCACATATACAGGAAACAGATTCCAGGCATACGGAGTGTATAAATCAACTCCCAAGGGATATATGATATCCCAAGGTACACTACTCCCACTGTGCAACCCGACTCCAAAACACCATGTCAAGTCATGGATAACAACACATAAGACAAACATGTACATTTATAAACATTTTCATAACGTGCATGCGTTAATAAATATTTCCACATCATGAATTAGTAAAGCTTTTCAAAGTGTGTAATCATGCCATCATGCTCAATACCATATTCACTTATGAAAACTTAAGCAAAACATTTCATTTGCACAAAAGAGTTAAGGGAACTCACCTGAGCTTTAGCAAATCGACACACGCTCCGAAACCCACTTTAGCTCAAACCGAACACCTGAATTGGACGCCATAAAAATGGTGTTAAACCATCTAATTATACTCCAAAAGATCTTCCCTAAACCCCTAAGATGAACCTCAACGATGCCTCAATCAAAAACCCGAACGAAAAACGAAGCAAAACGAGGAATCCACACACAACAGTGGCTTGCGCCACTTAGCCCGTGACCTCAGGCCGCGAGCCAGGACGTGCAACTTCCTGGTCGTGCCTCTCAGGTCTGCACATCAATTTTTAGCCCGAAAATCCATTCCAAACCCTCCCAAAATTCTCCAAATCGGTGGTGAACCTCCAACCTCAATGGTTTTTTATACTCTAACCTTTAAGAACCAAAACTAACATCCAAAACACATTTACCCCACCAAAATCCATCCATTGATTCATGATTTCAAACCCCCAAAACTCTAAAACCCAACCATTGCCATTCATATAGATTATGTAACACCCCAAAAATAGGGCTAATTTAAACCTTGAAATTTACACCAGTTATGACAATAAAACTTCAAACTTATATAACAAGAGGATCACTGTAAGGTTTTCTATATACAACAACTTCTAAATCAAATAACCTATTAATCAAATCATACATCATAATTAGATTAACTAGGTTATCTAATCATCTGTCCCAAAACATCAAAAGAATACTAGATCCTCTGTCATCTCCAAGTTTGAGTTCTTCCCAAAAACCCTCAACACATAATCCCGCTTATCTCCCGGAGCTTGTACCTGGTAAGAAAATTCAACTTGAAACATTAGGCTTTCGCCTAGTGAGAATATTCAAATCAAATTAAAATTCAACAATTAAAATATCAACAGATAAGTCAAACCTGTTGCCACCCATCTTACCGTACAACAACTCCTTTCACTACTGGGAATCTACCCCATTACCAACTTATGACTATTCATCTAGTCATAATAACACTACCAAGAATTTACCATGAATCATCCCAGATTCAAAGTCAAACTCTTAACCAAGAAATTACAAGTCAAAACCTGCCTATTTCTTAACCCGGAAGTAGAGATTACAAATTACTTTATGCCTATCTCAAATCTTCCTTTCACCATTGGGAAATCTCCGATCTTCCCTTTTACGATGGAAATCTCCGATCTTCCATTTGAAATGGGAATTACAAATCAAAATCTGCCTATTCCACATTTCACCTCAGAATCAATGGTCCCAATGGGATTATAATATCGCGATATGCAACCGGGACCCCCGATGATTCAAGGTACACCCAATTACTAGAAATTACATCCCTATGGTCAATGGCTAGTATGCGGTTCCCATTATACCGTACTAAGATGCCCCCGATGACCGGATGCCTATTTCTAGCAAAAGCAATATAATACATAAGTATTATAACTGATACTATCATATGCTTACAACATACAATATATCATTTCTACGAACATATTCTATATATATACAAAATAAAGAATATAATTAGCTCCTCGTCTCAATCTCTTACTATCCCCTCTTTGCAACTTAGCACGGGGATTTACATCTCAAATGTTAATTACATTTCCGGACTCATAAATAAGTCCTTATAATTTATCTCAACACGGCTTCAATATCATATTTAGAGTTTATAATCATATAACAATTGCATACAGCAGATAGTCATATTATACATTATAGTCGCAAACTACTACTGAAATTTCCCCAAAAGTCGCAAGCAACTACCTGCATTTTCTCCCAAAAGTCGCAAGCCATGCTTGCGATTTTCTCCCAAAAGTCGCAAGCCAAAGCTGCGATTTTCATCAAAATTCGCAAGCCACTATTGTGAATTCCTCAAAACTCGCAAGCAACTACTGCGAGATTCTCCAAAACTCGCAACCCATAGTTGCGAGTTTCTCACTTCACCCCCACAGAGGTTAGCGAGATACTCAAAACTCGCAACCAACTATTGCGAGATTCTCAAAACTCGCAATCACTGTTCATCGTCTTCTTCATTAAG
This sequence comes from Saussurea involucrata, assembly GCA_033807775.1. Lineage (NCBI taxonomy): Eukaryota > Viridiplantae > Streptophyta > Magnoliopsida > Asterales > Asteraceae > Saussurea > Saussurea involucrata. The sequence continues at coordinate 801,445 of CM066315.1, forward strand.
CCAGTTTATAAAATCAGTGTATTAAGCTTACTACTTCTCAATTAAGTCTTACTAAAGCATATAGACATAGTTTAACACATATCCATATCAATTTTAATGGCTAATTTTAACAAGAATGAATAAACTCACCTGGATGATTTCTGAACACTGTGTTCTTCACCAAAAACACTTTCTCAGCTTAATCCACAATCTGAACAAATGATTTATAGCACAAGTTCAAGCTAAATTCTATTCTTTCTTCTTTTCTCCTTCTTCTCTCTCGATCTCTCTAGTTCTCTGTTTCTTTCTCTCTGACTACCGAATACACTCACAAAAAAAACACACAATTAGTCACTGATTGACTAATTGTATGACACCTCATGGTAATTAAACTGATGAGTCATAATCTAAATTCACCAAACACCTCAAACTTTAAAGAAATAACATAATAAACCCTCAAGTTAATATTTCCAAAAGCTACACTAAATTCCAACACTTTGCATTTTAACCCCAAATGAATTATATAACTTCTATATAATTCAAGGTTACACAAAATACAAAAATAGTACTAAATCCTAATTCTCAAATAAATAAAATTATTGAAAATTCAGGATGTTACATATTACCATGAAAAATGATGAAGTTTCTCAATGGTTTAACCAAAACTCATGAGGAATCAATCCCAAACTCTTTTGCCTTCTTTCTTATGGATTAAAACTCAATTGTCAAGTGGATTATCAAATCCCCAAGCCATAAGCTAGTCTAGCCAAACATAGAGAAGAAGAAGAACAGGGACGGACCTCGACAATTTTTCATACGGTGGCACCATATTTTTTCATACGGTTTTATCGAAGTGTCTTTCATCTTTTTATCAATGCTCAATATCGTTGATGTGCTTTTAGCCAAATTTCGGCGTTTTGAGAAATTTTTAACGTTTTTTGCTTGATTTCGGGGGATTTTTAAGTTTTTTTTATCATTTTCGAGAGATTTTTTCGTTTTTTTGGTTGAATGGGTATAAGATTTGAGCCTTTTTCCAGTTTAGGTTCACCCCTTGTAGTTTCCAAATGAATACGGTAGCACCTCCGAAATCGATACGGTGGCGCCTTCACAAAAACAAATTTTTTTACCCTTCGTCGAAAAATTCTTACGGTGGCACGTGCCCCTCATGGGGTCCGTCCCTGAAGAAGGAGAGATCATACCTTAGAGATGATGACTCAAATCCTTTGTTGCAACTCTTTCCACCACACTTCCAATTAGGGCTCTCATCGTCTCTCAATTTCTTCTCTCAAATCATATGAACCAAATGAAAGGGTTTAGGGTTTTATCCCTTCTTATTCTTTCAAAATTAGCTTTAGGTCCCCAAAGCTCACAAATTACAAATTAGTCCATAACTTCCAAAATATTCGTAATTTATGGACATGAGGTGTTACATCATTAATCTCATTAAGTTGCTAACGAACAAACTCTAACTTATAACTGAATGTTAAGCAACATGAATAATTAGATATTGGTTACTTATTATTTTATCCTAAAATATAAATTGATACAAGTTTCAAACAGAAAATTACAAAATTCTTATTTTTGGGTTCAATATCTTTTATTATATAATTTATTTTAGACTTAATTATAATTCTTTTATAAAAATAATGAGGAAACTTTTTTATAAAAATAATAATAGAATATTTTATTAGGGCTCAACGATAACTTAATTTAAATATAAACTATATTTAAAAATAAATGGATGATATAAAAAAGTGGTTTATCTCATTGAGTTTAGCATGCATTTGTTATGTTTATTTGCAGTTAGTTATATGAATTCAAATATTGAGTTTAACTAGTTGTATTTATGTTTTATCAACTTATAATCTTCAATTTTAAGTAATATGCATTGATAAACGGTATTTGATGCATAAAAAGTAGATTTTAAGAGCATCTTCAATGCAAGGTTCTTACAAGCAAAAAGTGTAGTGGCTTGTAAAAATTACCATTGTGGAGAGTTCTTATAAGAACCCAACCTTCTCTAGGTTTTTAAACAAGAACCTTGGTTCTTACCTTGGTTTTTGGTGTGAAGTGACATTCTTCATTTCTATTGGTATTTAATTTAAATACTTGATATTTATTTATAAATATATAATAGTTTTTTATGTTGATAAATATATGGGACCCAAAAAAATGAGGTTCTTATAAGAACTACCATTGTTGATTTTTATACAAACTTTCAATTTAATGAGTTCGAAATAAAGTGGCACCAAAAAATACAAAAGGAAGGTTCTTGTAAGAACCTCCATTGGAGATGCTCTAAGACTTTACCCTAAATAATTTATAATATAGCATTTGTACTATATTGTAAAGCAATATTTGAGATGGGACAAAGTCTTAAAAACATTTTTTACTTAAAATTCAAGATTACTTGTAAATGGTAAATGAATAAAAATTTTAAAGATGAATGTTTAAATTCATATAACCAAGTGATAAACATAATTAAAAACAAGATCAACATCTCATTTAAATATAAATAATCCAAAATATAATTATAATAATTATTGCGTTGTAATAGAATATTTAATAATTATGTTTATGAAAATACATTACATTAATAAATCTAAAATAAATTACAACGTTATTAAAAGAGAAATTAATTAAAATGCCACAAGTTTGATTTTGACTTACCAAAATGCCACAAATCTCTTTCACTTTGCCAAAATGCCATTTTTTCCGCAATGGGAGCCCACGATCACGGGACATGGACCATTTTTGACACTTTTTGAAACTTGCAGGGACCATTTTTTACACTTTTAGCCCGCGAACACCCGCGTACACCCGCGGTGGACCAAATTCGATTAATTTAATGATTTTGAATTGAAATTTACACTTTCAACCCCTATACTTATTTACTTACTTTACTTTATACCTTTTACTTTCATAATTTTAATTTTACATTTAACACATATAATCGTTTATTAACTCAAATACGTTTTAATTTTAACAAGTTACACCATTATAATTGTCTCTTCGATACGTTCGAAATGAGCTCAATCTTGAATTTTTTTTGGATTTATATATTTTAATATATATCATATACACTACATAAAAAATATTTTTTATATTTAAAATTCATATCTTTATAGTTAATTATTTAATTTATGGTACATCTCTTATTTTTTTCCAATTTTTTTACACTCCTATCGCATTAATATAATAATCATATATTAACTAATTCATTAAATCGTTTTAAATTATTATTATTTGTATGTGTTTATAGATATCGTGAATGGCAATAGGACAAGCTTTCACGAGAAGAATATGAAACGGGGTTTTAACAAGTTGGTATCACTGGACTCATTTAAGAATTGTGAAAATGGGTATTTGGCGAATGATGATTCATGTGTGTTTGGAGTTGAAGTATTTGCAGTTACAGACTATGCACAAAAGGATCGATATGTGTCCATCACAAAACCTCCGCCAATTTTTAATACTTACACTTAGACCATCGATAATAAAATAAATAAAACGTATTTTAACTATAAGAGTACCATAAATTAAATAATTAACTATAAGGGTATGAATTTTAAAGATAAAAAATATTTTTATGTAGTTTATATGATATATATAAAATATATAAATCCAAAAAAATTCAATGTTGGGCTCATTTCGATCGTATCGAAGAGACGATTATAATGGTGTAACTTGTTAAATTTAAAACGTATTTTTTAACGTATTATAGTTAATAAACGATTATATGTGTTAAATGTAAAATTAAAATTATGAAAGTAAAAGGTATAAAGTAAAGTAAGTAAATAAGTATAAGGGTTAAAATTGGAAATATGAATTCAATTGGGTGAGTTTTGTGACTTTTGAATTCATATTTACACTTTCAACCCTTATACTTATTTACTTACATTACTTTATACATTTTACTTTCATAATTTTAATTTTACATTTAACACGTATAATCGTTTATTAACTATAATACGTTAAAAAATACGTTTTAAATTTAACAAGTTACACCATTATAATAGTCTCTTCGATACGTTCGAAATGAGCCCAACATTGAATTTTTGTGGATTTATATATTTTAATATATATCATATAAACTACATAAAAATATTTTTTATATTTAAAATTCATACCCTTATAGTTAATTATTTAATTTATGGTACTCTTATAGTTAAAATACGTTTTATTTATTTTATTATCGATGGTCCAAGTGTAAGTATTAAAAATTGGCGGAGGTTTTGTGATGGACACACATCGATCCTTTTGTGCATACTCTGTAACTGCAAATACTTCAGCTCCAAACACACATGAATCATCATTCGCCAAATACCCATTTTCACAATTCTTAAATGAGTCCAGTGATACCAACTTGTTAAAACCCCATTTCATATTCTTCTCATGAAAGCTTGTCCTATTGTCATTCACGATATCTATAAACACATACAAATAATAATAATTTAAAACGATTTAATGAATTAGTTAATATATGATTATTATGTTAATGCGATAGGAGTGTAAAAAAAATTGAAAAAAAATAAGAGATGTACCATAAATTAAATAATTAACTATAAAGGTATGAATTTTAAATATAAAAAATATTTTTTATGTAGTGTATATGATATATATTAAAATATATAAATCCAAAAAATTCAAGATTGAGCTCATTTCGAACGTATCGAATAGACGATTATAATGGTGTAACTTGTAAAAATTAAAACGTATTTTTTTAACGTATTTTAGTTAATAAACGATTATATGTGTTAAATGTAAAATTAAAATTATGAAAGTAAAAGGTATAAAGTAAAGTAAGTAAATAAATATAGGGGTTGAAAGTGTAACATTTCAATTCAAAATCATTACATTAATTGAATTTGGTCCACCTCAGGGTGTACGCGGGGTGTTCGCGGGCTCAAAGTATCAAAAATGGTCCCTGCAAGTTTCAAAAAGTGTCAAAAATGGTCCCTGTCCCGTGATCGCGGGCTCCCATCACGGAAAAAAATGACATTTTGACAAAATGAAAGAGATTTGTGGCATTTTGGTAAGTCAAAGTCAAACTTGTAGCATTTTAATTAATTTCCCTTATTAAAACTAAATTAAATTATTATAAAATATTAAATTAAATAATATAAAAAAAGGAAACCACTTTGACAGTAATATCGATATATTTTTTTAATAATTTATTTATAGGGTCTCTAAATTTATATTTTACTAGTGTTGGTCATTGCACGTCGCACGGTGGCGATTATTGTTTTTGTTACGAAAAGTTTAAGATGCACCAGTAATGGTTATACTTTTATGTTATTACAATCCAAAAAACATGTCCCACAACAATATCACTATTATTGAAAATAGTATATATGTGCAAATTAGTTAATTAATATGCAAGATAGACTATATGTGTATATAGGTCGGGTCCCGGTGAGAAATTGATCTTAACGTGAGAAACGAGAGAAGTGGTTATCAACTGTTGGATGAAAAATGGATGCACATTAGAATGAGATGCACCGAGATAAGATGCAACGAATCAATTCCTTCTAAGCTGTGATTCATGGGAGGGCATTTGAAGGTTAGTAATCAAATGACTCTTTTAGTTTTTAAAGGTTTCTCCTCATCTTTTATATACCCTACTCTTCTATTGATATATCGCTTTTCTCATCAATGTATATTGATATATTGTTGTTTCAATATGTAGACTAAAAATAACTATTTTTTATTAAAAATTGAGAGTTAAAAATGACATGAGTAGGAAATGAACTTTTTAGCTTTCAAAGGCTTCTTCTCATCCTTTATATACTCAACTATTCTATTAATGTATCCCTTTTCTTATCAATGTGGGATACTCAATATTTAACTACAATATAACATTTGAAAATACTCGATTCTCATGGTGTCACCTTAATTTTCATTGTTTGCTGCTTATATATATATATTGATACATAAGACACTTCTCTAAGTCAAGCTACAAATTTCTTTTGCAAGAGGAGGGTCATCGAAAATAAGACACCCTCAGAGTCAATACTATAATTTGACACAAATGTCTTTCAACCACATTTCTTTATGCACATCACTTTGTTTCAATATTTCAACTTTCCATCAATGTGGAATACCTACAAATCAAATCAACCATAATTTACCTTTTGAAAGTACTCAATTCTAATGACACCGATTCAATACACATTGCTTCTTTTAATATATACATATATATATAATGATTACTATGATTTCTTTGCAAAAGATAATCATTCAATATAAGATAACTTTTTCTGATTCTCAGTTGTGATTTCTACTCCCAAGTTTAAGTTTAGGCCCGTCCGGTCACCTAAATCCCTTAAACTATGGCTCTGATACCATTTGTAACATCCCAAGTTCCATAAAAGACAAACATAACATTAATACATAACCTTCTCATAACTGGGTCCCAAAATTTCATTACATTACTTCTAAATATGAGGTTGGCGGAAGCAACCTATACACAACTGAGAATAACTATTACTACAAGTGGCACCGGCACTGTCTCCATCTGCGTATGTACTCTACCTTGCTCTTGCTCACTTACCTGAGTCTTCTACTGTTAGCTTACCTGAAAAGGGTTTTTGTTTTGAAAAGCGAGGGTTAGACCATGAGGTCTAGTGAGTTCCCTCTGTAAACAGTGTACGTCAACATTATAAATCATTTTTATAAAACAGTTCACATTCTTCACATAAGTGTCAAGCATGGTACTGCACTGTGTCAAGGATCACATCGTTACTCGCGATCGGGGCCCCAGCAGACTCCCCTTTCGCCTCTTCTAGAGCCTACGCAGACTCCCCTTCCCGGAGCCTACGCAGACTCCCCTATACTCGAAATAGGAGGAAACGAATTCCAGCCTACCAGTCTGTCATACATATCCAAGGGGTCATCAGAACCCGAGGATCCATCTCTGATCCCACAGTGCAGACCGACTCCACATAGCATACACATAGTTCGTCATATACATAAAACATGAACTCCGTATACGTTTTACAATCCATATCATATTACTGGAAAATCTTTTCAGTAAAACAATTCTTCTCATGGGAAAACATCCGTAACAGCTTGTAAATAAATCATGCTCATAAATATACTCTGATCAGTAGAGTGTTAACTTTCGTTTACGTAAAAGCCAGGTAAAATAACAGAGTATATTCATAAAATCACTTTCCTTGGAAAAACACGTAAGAGCACGTATTTTAGTTAGAAAAACTCACCTGGCTAGCTCGCTCCAAAGCTCCTCACTTATACTTCCGATCTCTAGGCGGAACACCTATTATATTAATAACGTTCGTCATAATTCGTTCAATTATTACGCGAGTTAAATCCCGAACTCAACCCTAACTTATCTAAATCGGTAGATTACACTTCTAGTCCAAAAATCATAATTAATGGTCTTTATTTACCATCCAATTGACATACAATACCGGATCCATTAATTTACCCAACTCTAGCTTCTCAACATAATAGTAAAAACACTGGATCCTAAATCTCAGTCTCAAAATAAACGAACCCTGGATTTAATAATATGAAACCGGACCTTAGATTAACTTGCTTATCCCTAAGCCCAAATTAAATTAACTAGACCAAGCCCATCTTAATTTGATCGAATCGAAATCCAATTAATTAATATAGCGACAATTAATTAACTAAATGCACAAGGTCTAATTATCTAGTACTTAGTTGTCCAATAAAAATTACCGATCCCATAACAATATTGACCCAAGTCACAATTCCACTAACTTCAATTTTGGTCCAATTAGGAGTATCCAACGGCCCACCCTAATTTAAATAACATAGGCCCAAATAGAGGAACATCTCATGAGACTTCCGCAATTTGGGTTCCAAAAAGGACTTACGCAAATCTCTCCCTCTCTTGCGTAACAGTCATATGGTTGCGTAATTCATGCAGAAGACGAACTCCGAGCATTTTCAATATCACTTACTAAGACAACCAATTAATAAGGTTTTCTTACTCATTTTCATTCAATAGTGTTCCCTACAACTTGCTAGGCCATCTTAATCCTTAAGACCCCATTGCTTTTAACATCTTACCAAACCTGATTGAATTAAAATCCCAGAGGTGTTCTTCTACTTATTTTACTCTAACCCAGAGAAATAGAATAACAATATGGATTGCTACTAACAATGTAGAATAGAAACTTAATAATGAAAGAATACTTACCAAAATCGGAGTCTCTTCACCTTGAAATAAACCTCACGAAAAAGGAAGGCTGTTGTCCAGCCGCGCCGCCGCCGACGACCACCACCTCCGGCGACCACCACCGGCAGCCACCATCGCCGGCGACCACCACAGGCAGCCACCACCGCTGCTTCTTCCCTCGCCATCTCTCTCTCCCCCGTCGTCTCTCTCTCTCTCCTCGCCGACTGTCTCTCTCTCTCTCGGCGTCTCTCTCTCTCTCTTCGCCGGCTGTCTCTCTCTCGGCGTCTCTCTCTCTTCTCGCCGGCTGCACACACATGACACACACACATGTAGGCTCATTTCCTCTTTCTCTCTTTATCGCCAGCTCTCTCTATCGTCGGCTCTCTCTCGAAGTTGCAGGTTCACAATACACACACATACACCTAAAACCCTAATATGAAAATGTTTTCTTTTCCAGATTTCAGCCAAAAGCGGCGCACCACAATAGAGAAAAAGAATTAGTTTCCCAAATTACATATTCTACCCTCAAACCATTTCATAATAAACAAATATGCCCCCTTAACTTTTCATTAAAATCCCAACATTCAAATTTGGGTTATTACAATCTCCCCTCCTTAACAGAATTCCGTCTCGGAATTCACTCTAACATTAAATGGTGCAATTGATCATCAAAACTTAATTTCAACTCTTGGAATAAATCTTTCTAATAACAAAACAAATAACAACATACTTCCACGCCTTAGCTGCGCAACTCTGATTAAACTCGCATTCTTTGCTTATAACTGAACATACAATCATCCCCTCCTTCATCTTCCAAATCGGATCTATTACTTTAGGAACACCACGAAACTCAAGTTCTATGATTTTTTTTTTCGATTAACCGCAACGACCATAAAATCAGATAGATACGTAAAGACAAAGGTCGTCCCGGCTTCCTTCTTTAGATTTACCTTAAATAATTCCTTAACGATCAGTGTAAATCTCATATTCTCAATAACACTTTCCCACGAACTCCCGAAATTCCATCTTATAAATCATAACATGTGAACACAAGTTGTAAGTATCTCAGTACTTACCACTCCCTAATTATTCTTATCCCCATCACGACCACACCAACAGTTTCCGAACTCAACTGTCTCTCCTGGCTAGTGCAATAAAACCACTGATCCTTACCGCACCCAACAGTACAATTCCTTCTCTTTATCACAAGCAACTATAACTCGACCCACTCATTTCAACTGATAAACTCCAATTTAGTTGCAATTCATTTCGTTCTAACACCCATAAGTTATCATATTTAATCACTTAATGTCGTAACTTAGCATCACATCTCGATATGCTGGCATTCACCACATCCATCAGCCTAAACCGACTTCTTAACTAACAACTCCACTGAGTAACTCTACCATTCACAACTTACCAAATAATTTGAAATTTACATATTCCATCATACTATCATCAATTTCTCACTTTAACCTTTAGATTTTCCCTTATCGACTCTTAGTAAGAATTTCGGTAGAATCATAACGCATTCTGTAATAACAAATAAATGTCATTACTTAACAAATCCATAAACTTTTAATCCATCAACCAAAGGCTTATACCTCTAACATGACGTTTCAAATCAACTAACGATCATACTACCATTCCGACCCATATTCATCATCATGTCATTCTTTAAACGTAACCAAATTTCCAACTGATTCCTTCTAGGATCATTCCCTCACACATAAGAAACAATTCATGTTCTTTAGAGATTTAGCACTTACTATAACACAATTTTACTAACGCACTCTTCATCTTTCTTTAAACTTCCAATGATCTCAACATATACCTACTTAGCGACTTTTGCAGCCAAAACACTTGGTTTCTCCCTTTGGGTAATTTCCCATCACTACTCCGTCCTTTCACTCCGATCCTAATCACACCACACAGTCAACTTACCCTATATGAGCTCCAACAATCTGGTTAATAGATCGAACATCTCATCCGAAAATCCCAAAAGCTTCTATATGATGCTTTCTTTCTCTCTAACATCACCTCACTACGATACTAGCGGGTACATTTAGCTTGGCAATTAATGCCATTACATAACTGTACATCCCCCACTCATAACATCGCACTGCAAACCAAATTTCTCATGGTCATTCATACACAACCACGCTTTCCTTCATACTCTCACGTATACTACAATCGAGTCTATCTCACTACGTAGTCCTTTCCCAACTTGTTGAACTATAACTCACGAGTTCTCAATTAACTCACACACAAACATTCTAGCTAGCTCTTCACGATCCGAGCCCTTACAAAACAGGGCACATCTCCTCACCGATCGATAAGATCTACACCCTCGCTTCGCTTGTGCTACATACCTCATCATTCTACGAATCCCTCCATACCTCATAAATAGAACGCTTATTCAAAAATGACCACTTCCCATCCTCTTAACACTCCTACAAGGTGTTCTATTAATTTACAACCTTCTGGTTCACGTCTTCGGCCTCGGCCATCTTACACAGCTATCGACTTCCATAACATCAGACAACCTGTAGCTACTTTCTTAACTTATTCTTAAACATGGGCTCCCTTACGGGACCTAATCCTATCAACATATCATAGCCACTACGTAATATGTCTCTCCTGATTTGACCAACAACTCTCCATTCTCTGAGTTCTTTCTTAGTTTTTTTTTTTTTTTAAAATGCATCACCCTACGACCTAGTGAGTTCATAGCCTTCATGCATGACAAATCAATAGATAATTCATTTTGTACTTTTCATCATTTTCAATAAACAACACTTGAAAACATATGGGGTACACATGCCCTCATCACTCTTCAAAATTTAAAGCCGTGCACCACGATCTCGAGGATCGTTCGCATGCCACTTTCCATAACTCAGTCTTACTTCACCAAAACATGTCATTACGACAGAAATATATTGAGTGAGAATCTTTTCATACGACTACATCCTGAAAGAAATTATCGACATAAAGTAAACCAGTCGGTTTTCGTACTCATAAATAACTTCAACATGCCATTACTCATTTTGGTTATAAAAGTTTTGCATTCAATCGTTTTCTTGACTTTTGCAATAATTTAACTCATCACGAAAAGAGTGAAATACTTTACAAATTATAAAACTCGAAACTTCATTGTGCCATGTGAATGAAATCATCTTTTTCTTTAAACATACGCGTGCACATCCTGACTCATTTTCGATCAAAAATTTATCTTTACACGTTTAACTTAAATCGTGAAAATTTCATGTTACATAAAAGGACACCATGCATGAAACTCTACTTGCATTTGAAGGCTACTCACTCTAACAAGGTCAACTGCTTTACTCGTTGAGTTTATCCTTGACATTCTACCTACGACCAACGGTCGCCCTCTCGGTCATGCAATAACTTGCTGAACACGCTTTCCACATCTCACTTACTCAGCCCCTTCCATACTATTTCGTTTTAAGCAACTATCTCACTTTCTGCTTCTACAAGGTTTCATTTCACTATAAGCATCTTATTTCATTTATCATACCACTGGAGAGCTCGATTAAAAGGTCAGAGTTCCCTTGACACTTTCAAGATTTCGACACGGCCTTTCCTTACTATTCTGAATGATCTATTCCAGGATTTCTAGAACTGGGACTCCCTCGAAATAAGAGCCTTACCCGACCTCAAACATTCATCTTCTCTGAATCCACGAAGAGTCACCTCTAGACGACTCATAACAGTCGATACAACACTCCTTCTCTACGATGTATATACACATGACATCATAAGTGACCTCTCAAGAAACTTCCTCAACTAGGGGTCTCAGTCTACCCTTCAGGGATCTTGCTGACGTTCTAACGTACTAGAACACGACATAAACACTAGGTAGGTTAATAAGGCAGGTTAAGCACGTACATGTACCTGTAAGTTCGCAATTACACTGGCCAGGTGAAATCTCAAACTTACCTTACATGACAGTCCTCAGTACCCTATTAGTCCTATTTCTATAATAGTGTCATCCTAACGCATTTCCTGTATCTACACTAGTGCCCTCCTAACGTATTTCCTGATTCTCAGTTGTGATTTCTACTCCCAAGTTTAAGTTTAGGCCCGTCCGGTCACCTAAATCCCTTAAACTATGGCTCTGATACCATTTGTAACATCCCAAGTTCCATAAAAGACAAACATAACCTTCTCATAACTGGGTCCCAAAATTTCATTACATTACTTCTAAATATGAGGTTGGCGGAAGCAACCTATACACAACTGAGAATAACTATTACTACAAGTGGCACCGGCACTGTCTCCATCTGCGTCTGTACTCTACCTTGCTCTTGCTCACTTATCTGAGTCTTCTACTGTTAGCTTACCTGAAAAGGGTTTTTGTTTTGAAAAGCGAGGGTTAGACCATGAGGTCTAGTGAGTTCCCTCCGTAAACAGTGTACGTCAACATTATAAATCATTTTTATATAACAGTTCACATTCTTCACATAAGCGTCAAGCATGGTACTGCACTGTGTCAAGGATCACATCGTTACTCGCGATCGGGGCCCCAGCAGACTCCCCTTTCGCCTCTTCTGGAGCCTACGCAGACTCCCCTTCCCGGAGCCTACGCAGACTCCCCTATACTCGAAATAGGAGGAAACGAATTCCAGCCTACCAGTCTGTCATACATATCCAAGGGGTCATCAGAACCCGAGGATCCATCTATGATCCCACGGTGCAGACCGACTCCACATAGCATACACATAGTTCGTCATATACATAAAACATGAACTCCGTATACGTTTTAGAATCCATATCATATTGCTGGAAAATCTTTTCAGTAAAACAATTCTTCTCATGGGAAAACATTCGTAACAGCTTGTAAATAAATCATGCTCATAAACATACTCTGATCAATAGAGTGTTAACTTTCGTTTACGTAAAAGTCAGGTAAAATAACAGAGTATATTCATAAAATCACTTTCCTTGGAAAAACACGTAAGAGCACGTATTTTAGTTAGAAAAACTCACCTGGCTAGCTCGCTCCAAAGCTCCTCACTTATACTTCCGATCTCTAGGCGGTACACCTATTATATTAATAACGTTCGTCATAATTCGTTCAATTATTACTCGAGTTAAATTCCGAACTCAACCCTAACTTATCTAAATCGGTAGATTACACTTCTAGTCCAAAAATCATAATTAATGGTCTTTATTTACCATCCAATTGACATACAATACCGGATCCATTAATTTACCCAACTCTAGGTTCTCAACATAATAGTAAAAACACTGGATCCTAAATCTGAGTCTCAAAATAAACGAACCCTGGATTTAATAATATGAAACCGGACCTTAGATTAACTTGCTTATCCCCAAGCCCAAATTAAATTAACTAGACCAAGCCCATCTTAATTTGATCGAATCGAAATCCAATTAATTAATATAGCGACAATTAATTAACTAAATGCACAAGGTCTAATTATCTAGTACTTAGTTGTCCAATAAAAATTACCGATCCCATAACAATATTGACCCAAGTCACAATTCCACTAACTTCAATTTTGGTCCAATTTGGAGTATCCAACGGCCCACCCTAATTTAAATAACATAGGCCCAAATAGAGGAACATCTCATGAGACTTCCGCAATTTGGGTTCCAAAAAGGACTTACGCAAATCTCTCCCTCTCTTGCGTAACAGTCGTATGGTTGCGTAATTCATGCAGAAGACGAACTCCGAGCATTTTCAATATCGCTTACTAAGACAACCAATTAATAAGGTTTTCTTACTCATTTTCATTCAATAGTGTTCCCTACAACTTGCTAGGCCATCTTAATCCTTAAGACCCCATTGCTTTTAACATCTTACCAAACCTGATTGAATTAAAATCCCAGAGGTGTTCTTCTACTTATTTTACTCTAACCCAGAGAAATAGAATAACAATATGGATTGCTACTAACAATGTAGAATAAAAACTTAATAATGAAAGAATACTTACCAAAATCAGAGTCTCTTCACCTTGAAATAAACCTCACGAAAAAGGAAGGTTGTTGTCCAGTCGCGCCGCCGCCGACGACCACCACCGACAGCCACCATCGCCGGCGACCACCCCAGGCAGCCACCGCCGCTGCTTCTTCCCTCGCCATCTCTCTCTCTCTCCTCGTCGTCTCTCTCTCCCCCGTCGTCTCTCTCTCCTCGCCGACTGTCTCTCTCTCTCTCTCGGCGTCTCTCTCTCTCTTCGCCGGCTGTCTCTCTCTCGGCGTCTCTCTCTCTTCTCGTCGGCTGCACACACATGACACACACACATGTAGGCTCATTTCATCTTTCTCTCTTTATCGCCAGCTCTCTCTATCGTCGGCTCTCTCTCGAAGTTGCAGGTTCACAATACACACACATACACCTAAAACCCTAATATGAAAATGTTTTCTTTCCCAGATTTCAGCCAAAAGCGGCGCACCACAATAGAGAAAAAGAATTAGTTTCCCAAATTACATATTCTACCCTCAAACCATTTCATAATAAACAAATATGCCCCCTTAACTTTTCATTAAAATCCCAACATTCAAATTTGGGTTATTACACACACCACATTGCTCAAAATTTTCAATCTTTTACCAATGTGGGGCAACTCCAAATCAAATACAATTCACCATTGAAGAATACTCAATTCTCATGGTGCCACCTCAATACCCAAGGTTTTTTCTTTTATAGATATAAAGATTATTTTATTTGTTTTTTTTAATGATGGTCATTTAAAATAGACAACCCTATAAGTCAAAACTCATGAATTGACACAAATATATCTAATGCATGTACCTTTCTTATACACACCATATTGCTCCAACTTTTCAACCTTTTACCTATGTGGGACAACACCAAATCAACCACAATTCACCATTGGAAAATACTTAATTCTCATGGTGCCACCTCAATACCCCAAGGTTTTTTTTTCTTTTATAGATATAAAGATTCGAACATAAAAACATTATCGCTTTCAAAAGTGAATAAAACAGTATTACACGAGTACACTTCTAATATACATATATATATATATACATATATATATATATATATATATATATATATATATATATATATATATATAGAGAGAGAGAGAGAGAGAGATTTCAAACAAGAATAAATGTCAAAATAAGAGAACACAAGAACGTTTATACACATCACATATGTTCTTATACTAAAAATCACATGTGATAAAAGAACGGTCAAACCTCCAAGGTCGTCGGGCTAAGTGCACATACGACCTAAGAGCATCTCCACCAGCTTCCCCATTTTAAAGAAAATGAAGAATATGGGGATTTTGACCTTTAATTTTGCTCCAACAGCTTCTTCAAAACTGTCTCCAAAATGGAGAAAGTATGAGAGAGAATGAGTTTTTCTCCAAATATGGAGATAACCTAAAAATGATTACTAAATGAAAGCACCAATAGAAATCATTGAAAATAAATATTTGGAGAGAGAAATAATATTTTAATAGATAAATGAAATATTTTAATATTATAATTAATGTTTGTTTCTCCAAAATGAAGAATCTATTAGATATGAATGTAATTTTTTTAGATATTTTAACTTTTGATTCTCCGTTTTAGAGAAAGTTTGAGGAATCGATGTTCCGAGTCCCTTCGTATCATATGCATAATGTACACATGTGATAAAAATATTTTCACGTTTTTATAAAATTAAGAACATTCAAACCTGACACCTATACATATTATATTATATTCATTCTAAATTTAATGGATCATTTTACTCAACCTACCAAGACATTTTCACTTTTATTTAATTAATTTGATAGCGACGTTACATAAAAACAAGAATAATAAATGTATATCACCAGGAATTCATTTCCTTCGTACGTATTCATTTGGTTTTATACAGACTATTTTGAAACATTAACACAAATTAATATTTTAACTATCTTATTGTTTATTCTTTTGACAAAAGGGAAATTTTATTTTACGAAGGGCAAGGTTTGACCACGCCTTATAAACTAGTTACAACAAAACAAAATTAAGTTTATATCACGTCTAAAATGTCTAATCATTTTAAAAATGTATTTTATGGGACTTAATTTATAGACCAAACTATAAAGTGTTCTATCTAAAAATATTACAATAGGTTTATAGGACGTTTTTGAGCATTTTAACCGGTTTTTTAAAACAAACTGTTGTATTAGTTATTTTATATGACAAATTTATGGTGACACTTTTTCAAATAGTGTCGTACAAAAGAACTAATACGATTTTTTTTTAAATGTCCTAAAAACTTATTAAAACGTCCAAAAACGACCCATAAACCTAATGTAACACTTTTATGTAGAATACTTTATAGTTTGGTTCTATAAACCTAAGTCTTATTAGAGCACTTATAAATTTTAGGCGTCCTATAAACCTAATGTTACAGTGACTTAAGTTTTTTTTTTTGAAACAGCAGAAACCTTTATTAAGACTAGCAACCAGCTAGCAAAAACAGAGAACTACATCAAAGTGAGACAGTCTTTAGGAGAAAATCTCCACAACAACGGGTCTCTAACGCTCCCCTTACATCTAGCCAGAACCCAACTAAAAGACTTCTCCACGATTTGGTCCTTTATAGTATCCTTCCGAAGGGGAATGTAGGTAAAAATGCGACTATTTCTAAAGCACCATAAAATATAACACCCAATAAAAAACACCGCTTCCAGGGCTGTCTTAACAACGCCGTGCAAGTTTGCATCTTTAATTCCGTCAACCATGTCCTCCATCGTCTTGTGAATAGAAAAGGGAAAGGACCACCAACTCTCGAGAAAAAGCCAAACCTCCGAAGCCACCTCACACTCAAACAATAAATGTTTAGAAGATTCGATATCTAACCCGCAAACCGGGCATAACGCTGAATCGATATCGATCTCTCTCTTTCGAAGATTATCACGGGTTGGGATTCTATCGAGCATTACCCGCCACATAAAGATATTGACTTTAGAAGGAGTCAGCGAGTTCCAAACCGTCTCCTTGTCGCCCACCCCCAAGGTTGATTTCTCAATGCTAGCTCTCAAAGAACTCACCGAAAAAAATTCATTGCCATTTAGAGACCAGACCCATCTGTCTGGTTTCTCGGACAGGGAGCAGTCCCCGATAATCCCCCATAACTGGTCGAGCTCCTCCGATTCTCTACCCTCCCGAATGGGTCTTCGCCATGACCAAGAGTTCTCTGACTTGATTCTTTCGGCAACAGTCACGTGTCTTTCATTTTCTAACGCGAAAAGTCTAGGGAAACGATAGAAAAGCGGACAGGAACCCCTCCACTTATCAGTCCATAAGGTCGTGTTAAGGCCATCCCCGATCTGTTTCGAACACAACTCATCAAAATTTATGTGAAGCTTTTCCAACGATCTCGCTGCCGAAATAGCTAATGCTTAACGAATCGCACGTTCAACGAACATTCGTGAATCGTTTGGCAGGAAGTTCGTTTATGTTCGTTTATTTTCCTTTTTAATTAAACACTTTTACCCCTTGAAGTTTAAAATAAATTATCTTAATAATTACTAATATTTCAATCAAACAACTTATATCAGAAAAACGAGAATTTAATGTTATTCGATATAACATCCATCTCGATATAGTTTTTCGTTTTAAGTGTTTTTTTACGTGAAATGTTATGTATGTGTTATATTCATTATGAATATTTATGTACGTTCAATTGTGTATAACAAATCGACCCCATAAGTCTGTAACTCAACATCATCTTCTTCAACACTTTTTTCAACGTCGTAAGGCACCGCGTTCTTCGTTACCATTACCTAATACCCATCGAGACCAATTGATAACCCATCGAGATTGAGCGAGAACATATGAGATCAAGCGAGAACCTATCGAGAACCCATCGAGAACCTATCGAGAAAGGTCGAGAATCCATTCATTGACTTGGTGTGTTTTCATGTGTGTAAAACCATAACCCACCACCTTCATTTTCCATCTATAAACTATCGATTGATCTATTATGTGTTTGTGTGTGTAAAACCATGGGCTACCACTTCTAACTTTTATCGAGACAAGTCGGGAACCCAGCGAGACCAATCAAGAACACATTGAGATCGATTGACAACCAATCGGGACCAATAGACACCAATCGATACTACTCAAAATCCCATCCATTGACTTGGTTTGTGGTTGTGTTAAAATCATAACATAACACCTTTCATTTTTCATCGAGACCTATTGAGAACCTATTGATTAATTTATTGTGTGTTTGTTTGTGTAAAACCATAACCTACCACTTTTTACTTTTATCGAGATGGATCGGGAAATCTATCAAGCCGAATCGAGAACTCATCGAGATCAATCAAGAACACAATAAAGAAAAACAAAGAAAAACAAAGTACGTAGAATTGAAGCTGTAGTATATATTCATGATAAATAATATGTATACGCATGATGAATGTTATGGTGAAAATTAATATTTATGACAAAATATCATACTAATATAAATACTATAGAGTTATTATATACACTTTGATCATTCATAAATATTCATAATGAATAATGTGTATATTGATGATGAATTGTTATAGTGAAAATGTGTAACAACCCGAATTTCAAGTTTGTATTGAAAGTTTAGTGGTCTTTATGCAAGGAATGAAAGTTAACTTGAGGACTGAATTGCAATTAGGTGAAAGATGTTTATGGCACAAATCCCTAGGGCAGCCACTAATTGTGTGGTGTGTGTGTGTATGTGTTTTGCTTGTGGTTGGCGGCTAAGAGGGAAGAAGGTAGAAGAAGAAAGTTTTCTTGGGAAGGAATCAAGGAAGAGAGGAATCAGCAGGTAATCTCCTCTATGTTTATTTCTTGTTATCTGGAGCTCCTTTCTTCATTTGTCTGGATTATTAAGTTTGAACATAATGATTCAATGGGTTTTCAACCATATTTTTCTTAAAAGTGGGTTTTTGAGGGTTTTGTCGTTGTAAATCGATTTAATGGTAAGAAAGTGGATTAAGTGGTTGTTTAGGATTGGTGGATGAACCCTTAGGTTTGTCTAATCAAATTAATGGCAGAAAAATGGGCTTAATGATCACTTTTAGACTTTTGTTTTCGAACAGCCGTGGTTTTCGGGTGATAGAGTTCTTAGTGATCAGTAGTTTCCGGACAGGATGCAGGTATCCGGGTAGTAATGCCTTGGTAGTTCCCGGATGCATGTCCTTCCGGATAAGAGGTTTCCGGGTGCCAGTATCCGAAAAGGGTGTGTCCGGAAAGTCGGGTATCCGGACAGTTTGGATATCCAGGAAGTCGAGGTATCCGGACAGTTCGGGTAATCCGGAAGGTTGAGACATCCGGACTGTTGGAGTATCCAAATTGTGTTAGTGTCCGGGCTGCGTCAACGATGCAGTATATAACAACCCAAACAAAAATGAACATTCAAATCATAATAATAATATTATCCCCAAAACGGGTCCCAAAATTTCTTACATCAGTTCAAAATCTGGTTGGCGAAATCAACCTACACAACTGAGAAATAACTAAATGTCTATAGTGTTACTAAGAGGTCAAGTCTTCCTGTTACGCCCTGCTCACTTGCCAGAACCCTTCACTACCTGCTTTCCTGTAAAGGTTTTTAATTTAAAAGAAAGCGAGGGTTAGACCATGAGGTCTAGTGAGTCCCTCCAACAGTTATCAAAGCATTTAAACAGAATTCCCTTTTCAGTATAAATCATACATAAACAGTTCAACTGATATCACTTCGGATATAAATCCGCCCCTCATAAATTGACACCCTGAAGTCACACTAAGGTGACAACGAGTCAGTCTCATGCTGCATTTCAGGGTCACACCGCCCTTGGCATAAACGGGAACACCCTCCCGGCACGAGCTGGCGGGCCCCTTCCCGACTTAGTCAATTCACATCAAGATCAATGTATGCATACATTCCACATAAATTTTCAAATATCAATTCATGCAAATTTAAAGCATAAGCATAAAGCATGGCATTTCTCATCATTTATCCGCTTCAGAAAACATATTAAAACCACATGTTTTAGTTTAGAAAACTCACCTGGTGTGTTTACTTCCCTCCTACCTTGCTCTGTATTCCCCAAACGATCTACCTGAGTTAAAGGATAAACACATAAGCTGGCTAATCAAACTATCCGGATGTCTCTTACCAGACACTCTTGATTTTTCCGGAAGTTCCTATTTACCGGACACCACAGTGTCCGAACACTTCAATTTTCCGGACACCTAACCTTTTCCGGACACCTACCTTTTCCGGACACCTACCCTTTTCCGGACACCTACCCTTTTCCGGACACCTACCCGGTAACCTGTGCCAAGAAGCTATCTGGATGACGTCCGGACACCTGCTTCGCACGAAGGTTTCCGGACGAGACGCTGTTTTGAGTTTAATGCTCAAAATCAGGTCAAACACCCATTAAACAGTAATATAATGCGACGATTAACTATATAAACAGGCCCAATACCAATTCCACCAAGTTTTACTGCCTAAACACAACCCAAAGACGTTTAAATCTCCCTTATTGGTCTTAAACCCTTTTTGCAAGAGAACTCCCAAAACTACAAATCACTTGACGAATCTTTAGAAGAGGTTATGGAGTAAGGATTACCTGGCTGATGGCTGCAAGAAACGAATTCTGAATCCAAAACTTTCTTCTTCTTCCAATACTTGATGATCCTCCTCCTCTCTTGCACCAAAACCCCTTAAAATTCAATTGCCTTCTTCTTCCTCTCTTAATTCCCAGCCGACACACACACATACAAATCAGTAGAAATGAAATGTTCCCTAGGGTTTTGTGCCCTTTTATACCCCTTTCCTTATTTACCAAATGGCCCCTCAACTTCTACTTTTATTTGCAACTCCACACTAACCCCAAAACACTTCGAAAAGGTCCGGGTCGTTACAACACTCCCCCCTCAAAAGAATTCCGTCCCCGGAATTCCATTTTCGAAAAGGTGAGGGTACTTGGACCACATATCAGATTCTAACTCCCACGTAGCTTCTCGTCCCTTGTGATACCTCCAATGAACTTTCACTAAGCGAACTTCCTTGTTCCTCGTCTTTCGTACTTTACTATCTACGATCTCGATTGGCTCTTCTCCAAACATCAATTTCTCATCGATGCTGACGTCTTCCAACGGAATAGCCACATCGGTCTCGGCCAAACACTTCTTCAGATTGGACACATGAAAGGTCGGATGAACCCCTTTCAATTCTTCCGGCAATTCTAGCCTGTAAGCTACCACGCCCACTCGTTCAATGATAGAAAAAGGTCCAACATACCTCGGTCTCAATTTCCCCTTTTTCCCAAAACGTATCACGCCCTTCCAAGGCGATACTTTAAGCATTACCTTGTCACCTACTTGAAATTCAATCGGCTTCCTTCGTCTATCTGCATACTTCTTCTGTCGATCTTGCGCGATCCTCATCCGTTCCCGGATTACCTCAATCTTGTCCGCCGTTACTTGTACAATTTCCGGTCCGGCCAACTGCCTTTCTCCTACCTCATTCCAACACAACGGCGTACGACACCTTCGCCCATACAAGGCTTCAAATGGTGTTGCTTGGATACTAGCGTGATAACTATTGTTGTACGAGAATTCTATCAAAGGTAAGTGTACTTCCCACGACCCCTTGAAGTCGATAACGCACGCTCGAAGCATGTCCTCTAACGTTTGAATGGTCCTCTCACTCTGACCATCAGTTTGAGGATGATATGCCGTGCTTAACTTCAATTGCGACCCCAACTCTCGTTGTAAACTTCTCCAAAAGGCCGACGTGAATCGACTATCGCGGTCAGACACAATGGATCGCGGCACTCCGTGCCTAGACACTATCTCGTTAACATACAATCGAGCTAGCTTCTCCAACGAATCCGACTCTTTAATAGGTAAGAAATGTGCTGACTTGGTGAGAATATCAACGATCACCCAAATTGCGTCATTCCCTTTTGGGGTCCTCGGCAACTTAGTGACGAAATCCATTGTAATGTTATCCCACTTCCACAACGGTATCACTGAAGACTGGATTTCCCCATAAGGTCGTTGGTGTTCTGCCTTAACCTTTAAACACGTCACACACCGCTCCACAAAGTGCGCAATATCCTTCTTCATTTCCGGCCACCAGTAGAATTATCTCAAATCTCTATACATTTTATTCGTCCCCGGGTGTATGGAATACCGCGACTTGTGTGCTTCTTCTAAGATGCTTGTCCTCAGGTTTCCCAGCTTAGGAACCCACACTCGATCTTTTATACACTTTAGCCCATCATTATTACTTTCGAACGACGATGTAATCCCGACTACCCTTTCGCTTCCGACGTTGTCTTCCAACAACGCTTCCTCTTGAAATTTCTTAACTTCCTCCAGAAGGTTCGAGGTTGCTTCGACTCTGAAAGCTATGACTTTGGTCTGTTCTCTCCTCTCCTTCCGACTCAATGCGTCGGCCACCACGTTAGCCTTGCCTGGGTGATACAGAATCTCGCAGTCATAGTCGTTCAACAGCTCCATCCATCTTCTTTGTCTCATATTTAGTTCCTTCTGGTCAAACAGATGTTTCAGGCTTTTGTGATCGGTGTAAATCTGACACTTTACTCCAAATAGGTAGTGTCGCCAGATTTTTAGAGCGTACACCACCGCCGCTAGCTCCATGTCGTGAGTAGGGTAGTTCTTCTCGTGATCCTTCAACTGCCGGGAAGCGTAGGCAATTACCTTCCCGTGCTGCATTAACACACACCCCAGCCCAAGCTTAGAAGCGTCAATGTATATCACAAAACCCTCCGATCCATCAGGTAAAGATAGAATCGGAGCACTGCTTAAACTTTCTTTCAGCTTTTCAAACGCAGATTCTTGCGCTTCAGCCCACACAAATTTGACGTTCTTCTTTGTCAAAGAGGTCAGTGGCGAAGCTATTCGAGAGAAGTCTTGAATGAACTTCCGGTAATATCCTGCTAAACCAAGGAAGCTTCTCACCTCCGATGGGGTTCTTGGCACCTCCCAATCTCTAACGGCTTCAATTTTAGCAGGATCTACCTTGATACCGTCCGCCGACACCACATGACCCAAGAACTGGACTTCCCTTAACCAAAACTCACACTTCGAAAACTTCGCGTACAACTTCTCATGCTTTAGCAATTCCAGCGCGGCTCGAATATGCCTCTCGTGGTCTTCTCGTGTTCGAAAATAAATTAAGATGTCGTCAATGAAGACGATCACACACTTATCCAACAACGAGCTGCACACTCGATTCATCAAATCCATGAACACCGCTGGCGCATTAGTCAGCCCAAAAGGCATGACTAAAAACTCGTAATGTCCATACCTCGTACGGAAAGCTGTTTTTGGCACATCCTCTTCTCTAACTTTCAATTGATGATAACCCGACCTCAAGTCTATTTTTGAGAAATAACTCGCACCTTGTAGTTGATCGAAGAGGTCATCGATCCTCGGGAGTGGGTACTTATTCTTCACCGTTACTTTATTGAGTTCACGGTAATCTATGCACATTCGCATAGATCCGTCCTTCTTCTTAACGAAAAGTACCGATGCTCCCCAAGGCGAAGAGCTCGGACGGATGAAACCCTTGTCGAGCAGATCCTGCAATTGAGTCATCATCTCCTTCATTTCCGCTGGTGCTAACCGATAGGGCGCACGGGCAATCGGTGCCGCTCCAGGTAACAGTTCAATTTTAAACTCCACTTGACGATCTGGAGGCAGACTCGACAAATCATCAGGAAACACTTCCGGATACTCGCCCATCACTGGCACGTCCTCCACACTCCTCTTTTCCTTCTTAGCATCTATTACATACGCTAGGTACCCCGCACAACCCTTTCCTAAACATCGTCTAGCTTTGATCAACGAAATTAAGCACGACTTCCTATTTCGTTGATCCCCATATATTACTACTTCCTTCTTATCGGTCAAAGGAATACGAATCAGCTTCTTATTGCACACAATACTAGCATCATTATCCGCTAACCAGTCCATCCCTAGGACTACATCAAACTCCCCCATCCCCATAGGATATAATTTTAACGGGAAAAAGTGGCCATCCACCTCTATTTTACAACCCTCAAAGACCTCCTTTACCCAGACTCGACAATCACCAGCTATCTCTACCTCAAACCCAAAGTTCAACCTCTTGGGTTTCACATGCAATTTTTGAGCAAAAAGGGGCGACACAAACGAACGATTGGCCCCCGAATCAAACAACACTTTAGCAAACATCGAGTCTATAGGGAAGCTACCTGTCACCACATCAGGCGTGTTCTCCGCCTCCTCAGCTGACATGTGGAAAGCCCTAGCTCTGGCGCGAGCCGGCTCCACATTCTTCTCATTGCTCTTTCCTCCGCTACTCCCACCCTCACCCCTTGCATAACCTTTCTTTAATTGTGGACAATCCCACTTGACATGGCCCGACAATCCGCACTGATAACAGCTCTTCGGATTACGACAATCTCGAGCTAGATGTCCCACTTTTCCGCACCTAAGGCATCCCTCCCTTTCAACCCAACATTCACCCCTATGCATTTTATTACACTTTGCACACGGTTTATCCACTGGCTTAGATCCCACCCGCAGATCGGGTCTAGCTGAATTCGGCCTCTTACTGTCTCGATTCGACCCGTCCCACTTACGCTTATCTCCCACTCTCTCGTTCATCTGCATGCTCTTATCTTTTTCAGTAAGTTCTGCTTTATCTACGGCCGCCTGAAAAGTAACTGAGTCCTTCGCTTGCACCAATTCTCTTACACTGTTCTTCAGTCCATAAATGTACCTCTCGATATGCCTTTCTTCAGTAGGCACGTACAATTCAGCAAACCGAGCTTTCTCGATGAACTTCGACGTGTACTCCTGAACCGACATTGACCCTTGCTCCAAACTCAGAAACTCTTCTTCCAATTTCTTGATTGCTGCAAGGGGGCAAAACTGTGCTTTGAACCTTCCAACAAACGTCCCCCACGACATGCTCTTAGCTACCTCTGACCCCTTTCCTCCGGTTTCCACATCCCACCAAAAGATTGCTTCAGATTTCAACATCGACCTGGCAAACAGCACTTTATCCTCCTCGGCGCACTTACTAGTATCAAATGCCAACTCCATCTCACGAACCCATTTCACAGCTAGAACAGGATTTCGCTCACCGTTGAACGTCGGAGGCTTACACGAAACGAAGGTCTTAAACGAGCATCCTTTTTCTGCCTTTGGTTCGGAAGTAGCAATCAGAGTTGTCACCGAGTTGTTCCCCATTTCAGTCCGCGGTTCACTATCTTCCCCAGACTTCTTCCCTGTACTGTTCTTGGTTCTTTCCCCAGACGTAGTCTTGTTCTCGTTATCTAACACTGCTTGGAGAGTCTTTTGCAACTTATCCATCTCTGCTGCAAACTTATCCTCAGTCACGAAAGCCGGTGTAGCTTCGTGTTTACCCCCTTTCCTAGCATTTGCTTTCTTCGCCGGTGCCGAACTCTCTTGTTCGGACATCAGTTGGATTTCGGGTTCCTCCACACTTCTTGCCTTGCGCTTAACCGGCGCTTTCCCTTTCTTACTCTTGCCCTTGGTGGTTGCCGCCCCTACCTCGGTAACAGCCTTTCTCGGCACCGTTCCTTTGGGTCTCCCACGACCTCTTCCTCGTCCACGAGTGGCCGCCACTCTTGGCTGATTCACTGGTTCATCCTCAGTAAATTTTTCGCTCCTCACAGCCTCCTCCCGTAGTGTAGTGCTCTTTGTCCGCGCGTCTTCCGCTACGGGGATTGACCTACTCCTCAAGGTCCTCGCAGACATTCTGATACACAACAACAATGAACGACTAATTTAATACCACAGACCATAAAGTACTATAGCAGCAGGGTAATAAGGAAATCTAAGCACATACATGTACCTGTAAGTTCACAATTACACTGGCCAGGTGTAACTCCAAACTTACCTTACATGACCGTCCTCGATACCTCATTAGTCCTATTTCTATATTAGTGCCCTCCTAACGCATTCCTGATTTCTCAGTTGTGATTTCTACTTCCCAAGTTTAAGTTTAGGCCCATCCGGTCACCTAAATCCCTTAAACTATGGCTCTGATACCAACTATAACAACCCAAACAAAAATGAACATTCAAATCATAATAATAATATTATCCCCAAAACGGGTCCCAAAATTTCTTACATCAGTTCAAAATCTGGTTGGCGAAATCAACCTACACAACTGAGAAATAACTAAATGTCTATAGTGTTACTAAGAGGTCAAGTCTTCCTGCTACGCCCTGCTCACTTGCCAGAACCCTTCACTACCTGCTTTCCTGAAAAGGTTTTTAATTTAAAAGAAAGCGAGGGTTAGACCATGAGGTCTAGTGAGTCCCTCCAACAGTTATCAAAGCATTTAAACAGAATTCCCTTTTCAGTATAAATCATACATAAACAGTTCAACTGATATCACTTCGGATATAAATCCGCCCCTCATAAATTGACACCCTGAAGTCACACTAAGGTGACAACGAGTCAGTCTCATGCTGCCTTTCAGGGTCACACCGCCCTTGGCATAAACGGGAACACCCTCCCGGCACGAGCCGGCGGGCCCCTTCCCGACTTAGTCAATTCACATCAAGATCAATGTATGCATACATTCCACATAAATTTTCAAATATCAATTCATGCAAATTTAAAGCATAAGCATAAAGCATGGCATTTCTCATCATTTATCCGCTTCAGAAAACATATTAAAACCACACGTTTTAGTTTAGAAAACTCACCTGATGTGCTTACTTCCCTCCTACCTTGCTCTGTATTCCCCAAACGATCTACCTGAGTTAAAGGATAAACACATAAGCTGGCTAATCAAACTATCCGGATGTCTCTTACCAGACACTCTTGATTTTTCCGGAAGTTCCTATTTACCGGACACCACAGTGTCCGAACACTTCAATTTTCCGGACACCTAACCTTTTCCGGACACCTACCTTTTCCGGACACCTACCCTTTTCCGGACACCTACCCGGTAACCTGTGCCAAGAAGCTATCCGGATGACGTCCGGACACCTGCTTCGCACGAAGGTTTCCTGACGAGACGATGTTTTGAGTTTAATGCTCAAAATCAGGTCAAACACCCATTAAACGGTAATATAATGCGACGATTAACTATATAAACAGGCTCAATACCAATTCCACCAAGTTTTACTGCCTAAACACAACCCAAAGACGTTTAAATCTCCCTTATTGGTCTTAAACCCTTTTTGCAAGAGAACTCCCAAAACTACAAATCACTTGACGAATCTTTAGAAGAGGTTATGGAGTAAGGATTACCTGGCTGATGGCTGCAAGAAACGAATTTTGAATCCAAAACTTTCTTCTTCTTCCAATACTTGATGATCCTCCTCCTCTCTTGCACCAAAACCCCTTAAAATTCAATTGCCTTCTTCTTCCTCTCTTAATTCCCAGCCGACACACACACATACAAATCAGTAGAAATGAAATGTTCCCTAGGGTTTTGTGCCCTTTTATACCCCTTTCCTTATTTACCAAATGGCCCCTCAACTTCTACTTTTATTTGCAACTCCACACTAACCCCAAAACACTTCGAAAAGGTCCGGGTCGTTACACAGTAGGGTCAGACCGTCTGAACTAATATGAATCTAATGCCTTAGGTGTTCGTTTGGTTTAGCTTGGAGATATTTAAGGAGTGCGTTCAACGCTAGCCAAGGTGAGTTCCCTAAACCCTTTTTACGACGTAAAGTGTTAAATGTTTTAATTGATTATGGTTTCATTTACGAGCATGAACTGTTTGTAACTATCACGAATGTTTTTCTATGAACTACATGTTTTACTTGAGAAGGCTTACTTGACATGATGAAATGGAAATGATGATTTTACCAAGATGTAAGGTGCATGTTTTATGAAATGAATTATGTGCTATGTGGAGTCGGTCTGCACTGTGGGATCAGAGAGAGATCCTCGGGGTCGGAAGATCCCTTGGATATGTATGACAGACCGGTAGGTTGGAATTCGTTTCCTCCTACTCGGGTAGAGGGGAGTCTGCGTAGGCTCCGGGAAGGGGAGTTTGCGTAGGCTTCGGAAGAGGCGAAAGGGGAGTCTGTTGGGGCCCCGATCGCGGAATGTTTACGTGATCCAATACACAGTGTAGTACCATGTTTGATGATGTTCTACGGACTATTTATAAATCTTTTATAAAAGTGTTCCATACTGTTTACGTGTTGTTTTCGGAGGGAATTCACTAGACCTTTTCGGTCTAACCCCCGTTTTTCAAAACTAAACCATTTTCAGGTAAGCGTACAATGGGTTCTTCCAGTAAGAACTAAGAGAAGGCAAGAGGACTTGGAGCTTAGAGCAACTCCAAGATTTTGACTATGATGACTAGATATAGCTCTCGACTGTGGATTTAGAGACTTCCGCTGTAGAATTTTGATTAGTATAGGTGGATGATGTTTTAAAGACAAGTCATTGATGTAATTTGAATGCTTATTCTACGTTAATGCATGTTATGATTTTTGGGACGTTACAAAATGTATATTTATGACGAATATCATACTGATCTATGATTATGAAAAGTTGTTGTATACACGTGAACATATAAAAATATTCATGGTGAATAATATGTATATTCATGATGAATGTTATAGTGAAAATGTATATTCATGACGAATATCATATTGACGTATGAATGTTGAAAAGTTGTATACACGTGAACATATATAAATATTCATGATGAATAGTATGTATATTCATCATTAATAGTATGTATATTCATGATGAATGTTATACAGAAAATGTGTATTAATGAATAATGTCATAGTGATGTATGAATACTGAAGATTTGTTAAATACACGTGAAAATACATAACTATTCATGATAAATGTTATACTAAGTTGTATATTCATGATGAATATCATACCAATGTATGAATATTAAAAAGTTATTGTGCACATATGAATGTGCATAAATATTCATAATGAATATCACACAAGTATATCATTTCACGTAAAAAAAACGGTTAAAAAACTATATCGAGATGTATGTCAAATCGAAGAGAATGAAATGCTCATTTTTTGATGTAAGTTGTTTGATTAAAATATTAGTTGTTTTTAAGATAATATAGTTTAAAAGTTAAAGGGGTAAAAAAATTAATTAAAAAAAATAAAAAGTAAAATATGAAAGCGTGTATTTTAACTTTCATTTTTGCCCCTAATCACTTCTCAATTAACCATTTTATGTTTTGTCCATTAATTAGTTTTATAAATTTTGATCAATGGCCAAGATTGGTCCTTATGTTCACAATGAAAATGTTGTTGTGATTTGAACCTACCCATATATAGAAATATAGGTGGTTTCATTTACAAACCATCCTTATGTAGCAAACTACCCATCTTTTTACCATAGATTGAATTCATCTAATGGTTTAGATGCATTTGTTGTAATTATGACAATAATTAAATCATTTCAATTTTTTTAATAGAAAAGAAATTGATGAAAGGGCAATCTTGTCAATTAGCATCCCATCTAAATTTGGCATCCCATCTCAATTAAATATGTACCTGTTTTCGAATTAGATTACTATATATAATCTGCTAAAACAATGATGAATTCATAAACTTTTAAATAATTATCTTATTAATTATAAAAGAAAAACGGAGGAGATGTATTGGAGATGAACGGATATGAAAGGGGATGAAAAGGGAGATGACATGGAGATGAACAACGATAAATGGAGATGAAACAGAGATAAAACCGGATATGAACATGCTTGTTTTGCTGAAACGGAGATTAAAGGAGATGAAACGAAGATGAACGGAAGTGAAAGAAGATGAAACGAAGATGAACGAGGATGAAAGCCGAGATGAACGGAAATGAATGGATATGAAGAGCTTATACCTTGTTGCAAATTTCAAACTAGGGGTGCTCACGGGTTAGGTTGATCGGGTTGAAGGCATTTCGACACATCAACCCAATGTTGGCGGTTTGAAAAAATTTCAACCCAACCCAACCCAACCCAACCCGTTCAGGTTGATCGGGTTATTCGGGTTGTGTTTAAACAAGGTAAAATCAAAATTAGAAACATAAAAATAAAAGAAACATGCCTTTAAAATACAACCGATGATTCAGACAATATTTAGATACTACATATGAAAATGTCTAAACCAAATATGATCAAATAATTTGACGTCTCCAATTTGCATATTTCTTAAATCTTAAACATATCGCATTCAACTGTTTTTTTCAATTTGCATATATATGTTAATATTTACTATATATATATATATATATATGTGTGTGTGTGTATGTGTGTGTGTGAAGGAGTTATATAGAGATGGATAAGAGATTGAATATATATATATATATATATATATATATATATATATAGAGAGAGAGAGAGAGAGAGAGAGAGAGAGGATACGTAAAGGTGTACTGTCTAATGTACATATTAGTAAAGACTTAACAATCATATTAAATTCAAGAAATAAAAGTATATTGAAGAACTTGCAACACTTAGGCTATGTTTGGCAAACTAGCTGATAAGCTAGCTTATGACTTATAAGCTAGCTGTTGACTGATAAGCTAGCTGATGAAAAAGTCACGTTTGGCAAAAAGTAGTTTATAAGCATTTAAATGACCAAAAAGGACATATTAAAAAAAATAGTTAATAATTAATAATTAATATTAATGAGGGCATAATTGGAATATTCACAAAAAGCTACTAAAACGCTACTTCAAGTAGCGTTTCAAAAAGCTAGCTTATGGTTATCCAAACATGTACACCAAAAAAAGCTAGCAAGCTAGTTTTTTTTTTGCCAAACAATGCCTTACTCTTTTTACTAATCACGATCGGATGCAAAAAAAGAAGAAGATTTGTTTAACAAAATAAAAAACATGGATCGTGTATACAAAAAGAAAAAAGAAATAGAGGCAAAGTAATAATATCATCAATTTCATAAACAAAAAGATATATTCGTTTATGTATTCGTGTTCCAAACAAGAATAAATCTTTTTGTTTCTATTCTATTAAATAAAAGAAAAAAGAAAATATAGTTTTCCTAAATAAAAGGTTATGATATCATTAAATTTAAACAAAAAGTGAAATATATAATTTCCTTATATAACACCGTGTATACAAAATGTCAAAATTGCCCATATAATTAAACAAACGAAAAAAAATCCAATAATTTTTTTGATTGTTCACTTTGTAAAGTTTTCATTTTAGAAGTGGTTTTCAAATGGTCAATATAATCAAATGAGAACCACAAATAGGTTACAACCCCGTGAGAACCAATGTAACAAATTTTGTTTACATGGTTTTTTTTTCATCAAAACCTATGATTTAAGATATTGTTACACATATGTTCGTGTTCACCTTATGAAAAGTTTACATGTGAAAAAAGAATTTTGTTTCACCTAGTGAAATGAAAAATACTCGTAAAAAATATTCACATGGTGAAACAAATCCATGTGAAATTATCATATTATGAAACACATATATTTGAAGTAAAATATAATAAATCCTAGCATTTGATGAAAAAATATCATGTAAAAAAACATTTTTTATATCGGTTCTCACGGTTTATAACATATTTGTGGTTCTTACATGATTTAACCCCTATATATATATTATGACATTAATATGTAAAATCATTAAGTACATAAAATTTTTGGAATTTATTTTTTTATCCCTCCTAAGTTTACCCAGTTTTTCATTTTGTTATGTTATTTTTAGAAACGAAATGATGAGTGACGGTGTTTATTTTTTATTCTATTTGTTCGTTCATTTATGTTCTTTATTTTAACATTTTAATGAACGGACATAAACGAACACAAACAAGCGCATTTTCTTAATGAACGAACATGGACAAGCATCTATTCATGTCCGTTCGGTTTGTTTACAACCCAACTAACTGTCATAAATTTGTAGTACCAAACAATTGTTTATAGTATGTAAAAGTATTATAATAAGTTTATCAAACGTTTTTATTCTAACAAGTTCCTCGGACAGTTTTAAGTTAAAGTGTCACATAAACTTTAGAGTAAATTATGGATTGGTCCTTGTGGTTTGGTGGTTTTTATGAAAATAGTCCTAGAACTTCATTTATTACGGATTAGGATTTGTCGTATGTTGTTTTGTAACGAATTGGTCCTTCACTCTAACGGTCATCTAGCTCCTCCGTTATCCTCGAGGGGATTTTTGTCTTTTTTTTTTCTTTTTTGTCTTTACTCGAGAGACCAATATCGTAATAACCACACAAACCACATGGACCAAATCCATAATTAAGTCTAAAAATAAAAATTATTAATTTTTTTTTATCATACTTTAAGTTTATTAAATAAAGTAACTATTATACTTTAATATATATTAATTGTTAATTTTAACTAATATATTATCTTTAAAAAAATATGTTACCTATGTATACACACACATATATAAAGTGAGGTTTACTGGAAAACCACCTTCGTCAACTATTAGGTTAGTTGATTCAACGAATGTGATTAAATGAACATTTACAACAATATTTATTAAATTATGACATATTTTCAGATAATTATGACAAGGGTCTGCGGTCCAGCGAAGCTGGGCTGGGTCCTGTCATAGGCAGGGCCGAGTCGACGGGGATTAGTCGGGTGCCCCTTGTGGAGCCCAGATACCCCGGGAACGTGTGTGTGTGTGTTAAGATGCCGTTAAAAAAATATATTTATTAAATTATAAAACACTCACCATGCACACAATATATCACTTTTAAAATAAAGTCATGTGGTGCAACTTTTTACATGACACTCTTGAAAAGGTAATATAAACACAATAGTTTTATAAGATATTTTTTCAAATAATACCGTTGCTAAAACGTTTTATTTCAAAAGTGTTATAAAAAACTTGTTAGGACGCTATAAAAACGTCTTATAAATTTATTGTAACGATTTTACATATTACGTACACAATTGTTTAGCTCTATAGATTTAAATCAATAAAACATTTTATTGCACATTTTTTGCAATGGTAAAAAAGGTTTAAAAGATTATCTGAAAATATGTCATAATTTGCAAAAATAAAATATGAAACAAATAGATGGTAATTAATTAAAAAAATTCTTTTACAAACAAGCATTAAAAGACGGCTAACTAGTAAGTACATGGTATCAACAATCAATCAAGTAGCTAGCAGCCTATGAGAGATCGATATCAGTCTGATTTCGAATCAGATATATCATTTTTAATCGAAGGAAGGATCAATCGCTTTCTGAAACAAATGAAGAAGAAAAAAACGTGGACTCTATTTTTTATTTATTCTTTATTCTTTTAAACCATTTCATTTCTATATATTTTTTTTAACAGCAATGCCAACTTTTATTAATTACCACCACCACCACAACAAAACACTAAAAAGCAAACTTACAGCCCCAACAAAACGAGCAAAACAATACGAAAATACAGCCCCCACTTGCATTATATTGCTCCATGCCGATCTTCCCCCTACCACCTAGTTCGTTTCCACCCATCCCACCCTCTCGTTGCCACATCTACTTTTGACAAGTTTAACCTACAATAACCACAAGGGTTCCATTCTAATCCAGACGTACACAATAATTGTGGTCACTGAGGATTTGCTCTAGTATATATCAATCATTACCAAGAAAGTCCACCACATATATCTATTCTAAAAGAAAAACCATTGTATTACGTTAATTAAGAAACGCAAGTTCGATCCTTGTCACAACAAGTATTTGTAAATGGATCATGTTCGTTTTTGAAAAGAAGAAAATTTGTCCACCTAACATGAAGGAGATACTAATTAAGCATTATAAACTAGAAAAACGTGAACGATATTTATATACCAAAGAGTAAACTTCAATATAAAAGTTGGACCTGAACTTTGATAAGTCTAGAAATCATCTTTGTTGTTTTTGTTTTGCTTTGAAAGTGGTATGTAATCATTATTAAGGGTATTACATTAATAATCCGGTAATTTGGAAATTTTCATTCGGAACTTTGATTATCATCAATTTATGATTTTTATAATGATTTTATCAACATTTATAATACTTAATTCATCCCGAAGTTGTAGTTGTTTACTATGAACTTAAATCTAATATTAAAAATACAAATCATAAAAAGAATATCCTGAAAATATAAATCAAATTTGTAGTTTATACTACGTAGATGTATATTACACAACCATACTTTTAGGTCTAACTTTAGCATCGTTTAGACTTCAGAGATATATGATTGTAGGTTTCTGTCGAGATTTTTCTTGGGGTTTTTATAAGAATCTTCATTATCGGACAGAAGTTTTTGTTTAGTCACAAGTTTTTATTAAACTCGAGTATTTGAATAGGATCACATGTTTTTGTATACATTTATTTTCTATATTGTTATTTCTTAACCATTTTATTTCATTTAATAAATCTAAAAGACATTTTAAGTTAAAGTTGATAAAATATATATATGAAATAATTATAATAGAAAAAAGATTTTTGTTTTATTTTGTTTCCTGTAAGTTTTTGTATTAATAAGTTTAATTTTTAATTATCTCAATATGTTAAAATCACTTTTCATTTATTTATATATAATGATAATTAATTTATGAATCATAATTAATAGTTACAAAATATATTTTCTATGTCTAAAAAATATACCAATTGTTATATATATATATATATATATATATATATATATATATACAGAGAGAGAGATGATCAAACGAGAACAATAACTATTTAAAAGAACACGAGAACGAACAAAATCATTAATTTGACATTAATGCGCAAAAAGTCACGCGGACGTGAAGCCGCGAGCCAAAGTTCTTTTTTCGAGCGTTAATGTAAAATCACTAATAATTTTGTTTGTTCTCGTGTTCCTTTAAATATGTATTGTTCTCGTTTGAACCCGACTCTCTCTCTCTCTATATATATATATATATTTTACTATGTTAGGTCACTATATGAGTAATTTCTCACACATCTCTTTTTAGAAAATAGAAAAAAAACATCAAGAAGGTTCTCAAAATTTTCAAGATATTATGAAATGCGTTCAAATAAAGTTTGTCATCAACTTCGCTTCTACTTGGTTGAACATATTTGGTGGAATCGAGATTACGACTAATATATATTACTATTTATTATTTAGTGTTATTTTTATAAAGATTAATATTTGTATAATTCTACACTTTTTTTAATTGTAGTATAAACTTATGCTTATGTTTTAATTCCTTTTTAAATATGTTAGCAGAATATATAAATTAACAACTTAAAACTAATATAGAAAACTGAAAATTAATAAATTACAATTGATTTTTATAATATTATATATATATATTAAATTTATATAATAATCTATAAATAAAATTATGTTTTATAAATTAAAAAAATGGAAAATGAAGTTCTAGTAAGAATTTCTATTGTAGAGTTTTATTGCCATTATGGATTAGAGATTGCTAAATGAGCCCGGCCTGGGACTAGTGGAGGACCGAGACCGACTTGGGATGGACCCGACTCGGGGTCGTTTGGGACCGGTTTCAACCCAATGGTCCTTAACCGGTTACGACTTTTATCTAAAAAAAGACCCATCCTGACCCGACCCTGTTTTTGTTGTAAAATTTATTTTTAAATGTATATTTAAGTATATATTTATATTTCAAATGTATTAAAAGTAAACTAAATATTTCAAATTCAGCTTTAGGCATTACCAACGACCACGAAAGTTCACTTGCGACGACTTCAACATTCGTGATCGCTCAGGGATTAATTGAAGCACGTGAACAACTGACCCGAATATCCACCGTTACAAGTAAAATCAGAACCACCGATGAACCAATTAAATTCTTTTTCTAAAAATCTATAAAATAAACCACATGTGTTTGTGTATGGAAAACATAATTTCTCACTTTCTTGAGTTCAACAAGATATTACATTGGCTATAAATGTTAAGTGGTACGTGTGATCATAAATACAAAAGGATATTATACAACATAGAAAAGGGATGGATTATAAGCATTTAACTTAAGCGGGACCGGTAGCTACCGAGCGCAACCCCCATCTTAAATTTTCTTGTTCCGCTAGTATACGACACCATGTACGTTTTTTTATTTAAGTTGTTGTCATGGGTTATGGCTATTTGATGCAACTAATTATACATAGAGCGTATGTAAAAAAAAATCACATTTATTCGATCCAACTTTTTCAATAAGCAGACATGATCCTTAAAAAACATAACAAATAAGATTGGAATTCAAAACCACAAGGGTTGTGGCGTAGTGGTTAAGACCCTGAGGGATGTGGTGGAATATCCCATTTGCTCAGGGTTCGAATCCAGACGTACACAACAATTGTGGCCACTGAACTGATTTCTTGCCGTCATAATTTGCCGGGATTAGTCTAGGCGTAGCCCAGGACACCCTTCCAAAAAAAAAAAAAAATTAGAATTCAAAACACTTTGTCAAAAAGAAGGAAGCCCTGCAATCAATCGGAACTTTTCATAAGACACCCAGAACACAAATTGCCAAGGACCCAACATTGCCCATGTGGGAAAGAACCCACCCTTTCCACAAAGCTCTCAATCCTTCAAATCTGACCGTCTTCACAAGACAGTCATAAGAGCTTTTATACTTAAACTTACCTTCTTCATTCATCGTTCTTGTTTTCACCACATCTGCAGGGCAGCTTCAGCTTATAATGGTAGCTGAAAGGCCCGACATCATTGAGGACAATGTGTGGGCATAAATGTTATCATTAGCAATCTGATTGTGAATAACAAAATGTTTTGCATGATCATAACAAGCTAATTCTCCCATATTTACCAGAAAAGCTCTTTGGACATTTGGGAAAACGCCCCTCCAAAGTCCTCT
The DNA here is from genome assembly GCA_033807775.1 of Saussurea involucrata. NCBI lineage: Eukaryota > Viridiplantae > Streptophyta > Magnoliopsida > Asterales > Asteraceae > Saussurea > Saussurea involucrata. The sequence goes on from CM066315.1 coordinate 838,402, forward strand.
AAAACCTTCGGTCCCAATAATCTTGTGTAGAGCATTAAGTGGGCCTGGAGACCTTGGCTAACCATACGGCCATCTGCTTGCATCCTAACTTTAACCAGATCAGCAGGGCTAGCCACTACCTGCATTATTAGGGTAAAGAACAGGAGTCCCATACTCTCTTAAAGCATCAAAGATGGTGATTTGAATTTGAAACCAATGGTGTCAATTGCTTGTTAATTTAACAGTTTTTATCCTCTTCCCATATGTAAGCAAGAAAACTCCTTCCTAGGAACACAGCCAAAGTGTGTCAATGCAACCTTTCTAATATTATTCCTCTTTATCCATCTCGGAGATAACTGAGCCACTATTTGGGCATCTGCATCTCTATTTAATTGCACGATCATTACAAAATACAACACATAATTTCAAGCTAATTTAGTTAACTGAGCCACTGTTTGGGCATCTTTTTATGCAGTTAATTTTTATGATGGCAATTGGCACACATGGCATTGGAGATGGATTATAAGAACTGCAAATCAACTCTCAAATATAGACACTTGTCTCTTTATCCTTGTGGTGAATTTTTTAGAGTACAAGGAAAAGGAAAAGTTATGATCCTGTTTGTCAGGAGCATGTTCTAGAGTTGGGTGGTCAACCAAATGCTTAGTGATTAGTTGATTAAGAGGGGATTAAATAGCCTATTTTATACATCAAGGGGTTTATTTTTTATGTCTAAAATACAGTTTCTATAAAATAGCCTTTAATGTTATATTACCTATTTGAGAAAAGTTGATTTGAGGAAGACAAGTTTAAATGAAGCAAGGTAGTCACTTAAGGTAATTGAAGCAATAAGACAAATGGGCAACCTTATTCTATTCACCTCTGGACACAGTTCATTCCAACCTTATTCTATATTTCTATTCAACCCATCCAACAAACCATTGATTACCCCCTCCTTTGCTTGAGCAATTTTAAAGAAACAATACAAAGGTTAAGCATAAAAATCAAAACAAAAAAAACAAAAACAACAGCTTTGCTAGCACATCTTTGAAGAGACGAGACACATGTCAAGCTTGAAGATCCAATGTTGTCAATTTAGTGAGGAGGTGTCTCGTTGGGGGTTTTGAATGATAAGTAGTGGGAATGGTAAGGAATACAGATGATTGGTTGTGTACAACAGAATGTCCCATAACTGAGTTGTAGGTAATCATTCATTCCCCATCAAAGTTGTTTTGGAGAGAGGGGGGGGGGGGGGCATGAGGAAGGCCCATGTGTATTGGCCCTCATATATATATTTCTTATTCAACACTATTTTATTAGGGTGTGTAATTTTTCAAATTAGCAGCTACATAGAGAGAGAGAGAGAGAAACAAGAAAAAGGAGAGAGAGCTCCATTTTCGTCTTTCTTAACCCAGCTGCAGAAAACTTCTGTTTCTCAGAGATTGAACGGTCGAATCGTCGTGATTTTTGGTCAGCAGCTTCACGACATCTTCATCCACATTCTGGACGGTGGGATCGTGTTTTTGAGGTCCGGAGGTCAGGTTTTCTCGGGGTTCTGCACAGCAGCAATTTGTGGTGATATTTTCTCCATCCTTGCTCTATTTTGGTTCCATACATCTTGATGTGCTTATTTCCAAGTGTATGATGGTTTTGTATGCCTCTAGTATAATCTAGAGAAGACTTTGTATTGCTCTAATATTGGTGGTAGTGGATTTGAAGCGGCTCAAGTAGTCCCGTGGTTTTTACTCTCGATTTCGAGGGGTTTTCCACGCTAAAATTTTGGTGTCTCATTGTGGTTGCTGATTTTATGTTTTGGAGCTGTTTTTACTTGCATTTAGAATACTCTATTTGTTTGCATCCTCAAAGGTTCATTCGGGTCGGGAAAGTTAAGCCTAACGAAGATTAATTCCGCATTTGTTGTTACCGTTAGTAGCCGTTTTTCCCATCAGAGTGGTATCAAAGCTTTTGGTTATCGTTTTGAGTTTGACTTGTTTGAACGATGGAAGCTAATACAAGTAGGATGATAAGTTTAAATGGTTCTAATTATCATGTTTGGAAAGGGAAGATGGAAGACCTTCTTTATGTGAAGGATTTTTATTTGCCTGTTTTTTCGACCGACAATCCTGAGAATAAAACAGATGCAGAATGGAATATTTTGCATAGACAAGTTTGTGGGTATATTCGGCAATGGGTTGATGATAATGTTTTGAACCATATCAGTGGGGAGACTCATGCTCGTACTCTATGGAACAAGCTCGAGCAGTTATATGTTCGAAAGACTGGAAATAATAAGTTGTTCTTGATTAAAAAGTTGATCCAACTTAAGTACCATGATGGAACTCCTATCACTGATCATTTGAATGCATTTCAGGGAATTATTAATCAGCTTGCAGGAATGGGTATCAAGTTTGAAGATGAAATTCAAGGCTTATGGATCCTTGGTACTCTACCGGATTCATGGGAGACTTTTAGGACATCATTGTCCAACTCCGCACCCGATGGTGTTATTTCCATGGAATTGGCTAAAGGCGGTATTTTAAATGAAGAGAAGAGAAGAAAGTCACAGGGTTCCTCTTCACAATCAGAAGTCTTGGTCACAGAAAGACGGGGGAGAAGTCAGAGTAGAGGTCCAGGTAACAGAGGAAATCATCGGGCAAATTCGAAAGGAAAGTCTGTTGATTTTGAGTGCTACCACTGTGGTAGGAAAGGGCACACGGTACGATTCTGCAGACAGTTGAAGAAAGAGAACAAAAAGGCCAACCACAACAATCAAAAGAACAATCATAAGAAAGATGATGGTGGTAATGACAATGCTGAAATCAATACCACTGTTGAGGAGTTCTTTCTTTGTTGTGATGATGATATGGTGAACCTTGCACATGATGATTCGAGTTGGGTTATTGACACTGGTGCTACGTGTCATGTTACATCACGAAGAGACTTCTTTACATCTTACACTACAGGTGATTATGGCACTGTTAAGATGGGTAATAGTGGTCTATCAAAGGTTGTTGGAATTGGCAATGTCTGTTTGAAATTTGACACTAGGATGGAATTGGTTTTACGGAATGTAAAACATGTCCCAGATATGAGACTTAATGTGATTTCTACAGGCTTACTTGATGATGATGGCTACAACAACAGCTTTGGTAATGGTATATGGAAACTCACTCGTGGTTCTTTAATCGTGGCAAGAGGTAAAAAATGCCCATTGTTATATGTGACACATCTGAAGATCTCCAACAACATTGTAAACGCTGTGGAGAATAATGATATGACTGATTTGTGGCATAAGAGACTTGGCCACATGAGTGAGAAGGGGATATGTCTCCTGTCAAAGAGAAATGTGTTACCAGGTGTGCATGATGTTCATCTGAAGAAGTGTTCTCATTGTCTGGCAGGTAAGCAGAACAGAGTTTCGTTTAAGAGTCATCCTCCTTCTAGGAAGGAGAACATACTTGATTTGGTACATTCCGATGTTTGTGGTCCTATGAAGACTAGGACACTTGGTGGTTGCTCTTATTTTGTCACATTCATCGATGATCATTCGAGAAAGGTATGGGTATATACCTTAAAATCTAAAGATCAAGTATTTGATGTGTTTAAACAATTTCATGCCTCGGTTGAGAGAGAGACTGGGATGAAGCTTAAGTGTATTCGGACAGATAATGGAGGTGAATACATTGGGCCATTTGATGCTTATTGTAGAGAACATGGTATTCGGCATCAAAAGAGTCCTCCCAAGACACCGCAATTGAATGGATTAGCAGAGCGAATGAACAGAACATTGGCCGAGCGTGTCAGATGTTTGCTGTCACATGCAGGGTTGCCGAAATCCTTTTGGGGAGAAGCTTTGAATACGTCGGTACATGTTATTAATCTAACTCCTTGTGTTCCTTTGTCTTTTGATGTTCTTGACAGGGTTTGGAGCGGCAAAGATGTTTCGTACCGTCACTTACGTGTCTTTGGATGCAAGGCTTTTGTGCATATTCCCAAAGATGAAAGAACAAAGCTTGATGTGAAGACTAAGCCATGTGTGTTCCTTGGTTATGGCCAAGATGAGTTCGGTTACAGATTATATGATTCGGTTCAAAAGAAACTTGTTCGAAGCCGAGATGTTATTTTCATGGAAGATCAGACTTTGAAAGATGTTGAGAAGGAATACACTATTCCTCAACATAATGATAATCTTACTGATTTGGATCCAGCTCCTCCTAAGCATGTTGAGACACGTGATGGAGATGGTGTTCTAAATGACGAACAAGATGGCACTGATGATGTTGATGTTCCAGAGGAAATTGAGATGGATGCAGAAGTTCATCCAGAGTTACCAGTTCCAGGTATGCCATCATTTATCCCACTTAGGCGGTCTATGAGAGATCGTCATCCTTCTACACGATACTCTGCTGATGAGTATGTCTTACTCACTGATGGGGGAGAGCCGGAGTGTTATGAAGAGGCCATGGAAGATGAGCACAAGAAAGAGTGGGTTGAAGCCATGCAAGACGAGATGACTTCCTTGCATGAGAACAATACTTTTGAGTTGGTGAAGTTGCCTAAAGGCAAAAGAGCTTTGAAGAACAAGTGGGTCTACAAAGTGAAGACAGAAGAACATACTTCACGGCCCAGGTACAAAGATAGATTGGTGGTTAAAGGCTTCAGTCAAAGAAAAGGTATTGACTTTGATGAGATTTTCTCACCGGTCGTGAAGATGGGATCTATCCGAGTGGTTCTTGGTTTAGCTGCTAGCCTTGATCTTGAGGTTGAGCAGATGGATGTGAAGACAGCTTTCCTTCACGATGACTTAGACAAGGAAATCTACATGGAGCAACCTGAAGGTTTTCAGGTTAAGGGCAAAGAAGACTATGTGTGTAGACTTCAGAAAAGTCTTTATGGTTTGAAGCAAGCACCAAGACAGTGGTACAAGAAATTTAAGTCAGCCATGGGTAAGCAAGGCTACCGGAAGACTACTTCAGATCACTGTGTTTTCTTCCAGAGGTTTGGTAATGATGATTTCATTATCTTATTACTATATGTTGATGACATGTTGATTGTAGGCAAGAATGTAGAAAGAATTACCCTGCTGAAGTTAGAATTGAGCAAGTCTTTTGCTATGAAAAACTTGGGGCCAGCAAAACAGATTCTTGGCATTCGGATTACACGAGATAGAGCTTCCAAGAAGTTGCACATGTCACAAGAGCAATACATCGAGAAGGTGCTTCGCAGATTCAACATGGATAAAGCTAAAGTGGTTAGTTCACCTCTAACTACCAACTTTAAGCTAACTGATAAAGATTGTCCCTCTTCAAAGAAGGAGATTGAAGAGATGGATCGAATTCCGTATGCATCGGCTGTTGGGAGTCTGATGTATGCGATGGTATGCACACGACCTAATATTGCCTATGCAGTAGGTGTTGTTAGTCGTTTTCTGTCGAACCCAGGTAAGAAGCATTGGGAAGCAGTTAAGTGGATTCTCAGATATCTACGTGGTACTTCCAAATTGGGTATAACTTTTGGAAATGGGGAGCCAATGCTTGTTGGGTACACTGATTCTGATATGGCAGGAAATAAGGACAACATGAAATCCACTTCTGGATATTTGATGACCTTTGCAGGGGGAGCTGTGTCATGGCAATCAAGGTTGCAAAAGTGTGTTGCTTTGTCTACCACTGAGGCTGAGTATATGGCGGCAACAGAAGCGTGCAAAGAACTATTGTGGCTGAAACGATTCATGCAAGAGCTCGGCTTTATGCAACAACGCTACATGGTTCTTTGTGATAATCAAAGTGCGATTCACCTTGCTAAGAATTCTATGTTTCATAAAAGAACAAAGCATATCGATGTGAGGTATCATTGGATTAGAGATGCTCTTGAAGACAAGATGTTTGAACTTGATAAAGTGCATACTGATGATAATGGTTCCGATATGTTGACAAAGGCTTTGGCAAGTGAAAAGCTGAAGATATGTTGCTTGATCGCCGGAATGGCGAACTCTTCCTCATAGGCAAAAAGGGGGAGTTTTGTTGGGTTTTCTTATGGTTTTTTTTGGCCCATGAGGAAGGCCCATGTGTTTTGGCCCTCATATATATATTTCTTATTCAAAACTATTTTATTAGGGTGTGTAATTTTTCAAATTAGCAGCTACATAGAGAGAGAGAGAGAGAGAGAGAGAGAGAGAGAGAGAGAGAGAAACAAGAAAAAGGAGAGAGAGCTCCATTTCGTCTTTCTTAACCCAGCTGCAGAAAACTTCTGTTTCTCAGAGATTGAACGGTCGAATCGTCGTGATTTTTGGTCAGCAGCTTCACGACATCTTCATCCACATTCTGGACGGTGGGATCGTGTTTTTGAGGTCCGGAGGTCAGGTTTTCTCGGGGTTCTGCACAGCAGCAATTTGTGGTGATATTTTCTCCATCCTTGCTCTATTTTGGTTCCATACATCTTGATGTGCTTATTTCCAAGTGTATGATGGTTTTGTATGCCTCTAGTATAATCTAGAGAAGACTTTGTATTGCTCTAATATTGGTGGTAGTGGATTTGAAGCGGCTTAAGTAGTCTCGTGGTTTTTACTCTCGATTTCGAGGGGTTTTCCAAGCTAAAATTTTGGTGTCTCATTGTGGTTGCTGATTTTATGTTTTGGAGCTGTTTTTACTTGCATTTAGAATACTCTATTTGTTTGCATCCTCAAAGGTTCATTCGGGTCAAGAAAGTTAAGCCTAACGAAGATTAATTCCGCATTTGTTGTTACCGTTAGTGGCCGTTTTTTCCATCAGTTTTGCCATTTTTTTATCTGCATGGTTGGTTACACATGTTTTGCCATTTTTACAACCTTTAACAACAATTTAGCTCAACCCGGTCACTTACTTTTATTTCTTACGAGGCTCTTTGATTACATTCTAACCTTCAAGTATAATGTAAGCAAGAAACCATCTAAGCGTAATTTAAAGTATAACAAGCGAGTCTTGAAGGTTAAAATGTAAGCAAGAAACCTCATAAAAAATAAGAGTAAGTGACCGGGTTGAGCTAAATTGTTGTTAAAGTTTTATAAAAATGGCAAAATATGAATTTATGAATGGTCATGTCGATTTTTTGCTAAAAATCTTAGTCTAAATATTAAGATGTTACAAGCAGAGACCTCCACTTGCTCTTCATCTTCCAAACTTTCCAAGGAAAAATACTTCTCAACTTGTAAAATCCATTCATCAGGGTTGTGGCCGTTGAAAGTCGAAATCTCTAATTTCAAACTTTTCACACACGAGATGGATCCAATTCAGCCCCTCCTAGTTTCTCCTTTGTAAGCTTAATCAACCTTTCACGTTTCCTCATAAGGGTCTGAATATCTTCCTTGAGTGAACCAACCTCGATCTGGACTTTCATAAAACTTCCTTCCATTTAGTCAATTTGAGAAGCTATTGGTTATGTCATGGTGCCAGAATCACGACTCTGATACCGATTATAGTACACCGAGAAAAACAAAAGTGGAATTATAAAGAAACCAAATGATTCTCACTACTTGAATGCTTACAAATCGGCTTCAGGCTTTTGATAGACAAGAATCTCTCCACATGACTCACGCCCAAAAAGTGTTCACCAAACAGAATCCCTCGATTAATAGCCAGCTACTCTATTTATACTACCTCATGCCCACCAACTTTCTTAACTGACTACCGTACTAACACACCTCTTACCGAGCCTACGAGTATTGACTTCCATACCCACGATATACCACAATTCCACGTGATGAAAGGAATGTCATTTGTGAACTCTAATGATTGATTATTACATTTATCCTACTAAACTTTGCAAGATCTTTGTGTACTTTTGTAATTTATCTTCATTTAGTTCAATTTAATTTCATTATTGAAGTAGCTGAAAGTTTGTATGGAAGGACTTGTCCGATTATGAGCTAGGAACATCCAAAGTAATAGTTGTACATATCTATATATATTATAAGGCAGAATCAAACCCTGCTGACGTGTCGCTCCCACCTTTTTTTCTCCTTTTTTTTATTTTCCTGATTTTTCTTTTTAGAGTTGGGGCTCAACTCCACATTCACCTTCACCCTTTCGTCTCCCCTCCTCCCACCGATCAACTCACCTTCACCCTGTTCGTTTGCCCTTTTGTGTCAGATTTCAAGATGACTTTTCCCCTCCTTCACGACACCCTCCAACGCAGACCTTTTATACTCTCCAACCATGGCCATTCAGGTTCATCTTCACCATGGCCATTCAGGTTCGCCTTCCAGCTTCGTCTCAAGATTTCAGGTATGTTTGAGTTTAGGGTTTCACGGTTTTCACGTTTGAGTTCACGGTTCTTTGCATCTCTGGTTTCGATTTATCTGTTTCTTGCTATGTGGCTTTCGATGTTTCTATGGCTTTCGATTTTGGAAACCCAAAATCGAAGCATCTCTGTTTCACCGTTTTTGGTTTCTTGAGCCTCACATACATATCGAATACCCTAGAATTTCCTCATTGCGCATTCTGCATCTCTCCAAGTAAGAGTTGTTTTTGTTTTGTTTGATTTTGAACTTAATTTATGTCTAAGAATTCTGTAATCGATTTCTCATTTCCAGGTTTTCTCTATTCTCCATCCCTAATTGAATTGAATTGAATTTGTCTCAGAATTCACAGTCCTAGATTTGCTCTTCTTCCATCGTTCCCCCTTTTTCTTTATGCCAGGGTTCTCAATTCAACGCCCCCTGTTCAAATTGCATTTTTATCAATTATATATCAGCTTATGCTTATCTACTTCCATCAATGTAAGCAATTTTATCTACTTTTACTTCCATCAACACCACTAATTATAGGGTTTTTTTTGCAACAGGGTATAGGTATTACTTGGGTTTAATCAGTTGTTTGCAAATGGGTATACTTGTATTTTCACTTATGTGCTCTAAGTTTACAGCTCCTCAAAACTTGCTAATTTACCCAAAGAACGCACAAGATTACACCCACTACAATAAGGTAATCATTATCATTTTTTGAGTTCTTTTCCAGTGGCATCGATTTAAGTTTTCTGGTTGTTAGGTGATATTTGTTTTGTGTTTAAAGATTCAATGTAGGATTTTTAGTATGTTATGAAGTTGGGGTTTAATTCTATTTTAGTTGTGACATCTTCAATTAGAAGTTTAATATTTCGTTACTTCAACATGTTTGTTGGAAGTCCTCAGAATATATTTGCAGTCTTCATTTTGCTATGCTTTCCCTTAAAACTACATGGGAGGCTACAACAGCTGCATGTTTGCTTATTGCCAAGTTAGTTTGCCTACTTTTAAGTTCCATCTTTTGCTTTTATATGTTCATTAAATTTTCTTCTATTTTTTAGCAAAGATCTAAGTGACAACACCTTTGTAACATCTTTGAATTGTTGTAGTGCAGACCCACACAATGCTTGGGGACTTCGATGGAGCAACCCAGTTTCAGTCTGAGGCGAGGCTGTTGTAAACACTGATCCACAACTTATGTCCAATAGTTTGGAGACAAATTTTTGTGTGCATATAATTTTTAAGGAATAGCAAAGCAACAATGATTTTCTTTATTACACGTTTTCATTACTTGCATTTTTTGTGGTTATGTGGTTGTCGCATTTCCTCGTACGAATCAGTAAGTTTATGTGGTTGTAACCTGGATGTCTCTTGCTTTTATTTCTGAGTTGGCCTCACTTTCAATTCTGAATTTTGGTTGTGATGGATCATAAAGCTTTATTCCTGGTTAAAACAATGGGATGGGATTGATTTTACATGTTCCCCTGGGCTTTCGGTTCCATCTCACTAATGAAGAACTCATGGATTACCACCTTAATTAGGAAAAAGATATCCGGTGGCCTATTTTTGTTTCATGTTCATGTTTAGTGGCCTCTAGCTTCAGTTTTATGGGTCTGTTTTAATGAAGGTAACTTAACTGAGTGTTGTTTGCTCAAACACTTACTCGATAAGCGCTTGTCGGTAAGATTCAACACTATCCACTTGCCTTGCATATTTAATTTTTAGTCTGTCAAAATGGCATTTTATGCTACAGCTTACCCAATAAGAGTCGGGTAAGAGTCGTCATCTAAGCGCTAACCGGGTAAGTGTTGGAGGAATTCGAAAATTGAGAGAGAAAGAGATGTAGAATAGCTTGGATAAACGCAGAGATCGCGTGAGAGCTCGCTTTCCGTAAGAGATATTTCGACCCTATATGCATGGGTATCACGAAATTCTCTAGGGGATAATCTCTTTGTTTCGGTGTCTCGATTAAGGCACTAATCGATTCATACTTATACACCTTTAGAGAATCGTAACCTACATTGTATTGAACCAGGAAATAATCTCTCATTTAATGAGATTTGATTGTGGACTTAATGACGTCGGTTACAAAAACCGGGAGTTACAAAGTGAGAAAACATCCCTGACGCCGGCGCTACTTCCCGTGCTAGATAAGTAGCCCCAAAAGGAGCGCGGGAAACATTCCAGAGCTTGGGGCTACTTCCCGCGCTAGATAAGTAGCGCCACAAGTGGCCCCGACGCCCAGCTCAAGAAACCACTTTGTAACTTGTCGATTTTAACCGTCCAACAATCCCGGGTTCTAGTTAGCTTACACGAGTGTGCACTCCACACCTCCTAACTCATGTTATAGCTTAGCTACCAACCCCATTATTACCTTTGTGAATCCAACTACACAAAATGGACCGATGATTTCACTAAAATCACCAACATTCCTCCCCCATTTTAGTGCAATCCTTGATTCACAAAATAAAATTACAACACAGGTAAACAAACTCATGCATAAATGAAAATATCTAAAAGATTGAATTTCCATCTTAGTACATTACACATTTCAAATACTCGAGAATCCGGGTGTCCTATGGATTGAACCCGTCAACCCATTTGAGTACCAGAAGATAACATACACATGAATTTAAAAGACTCTCTAACGTATAAACTTGACACTATACAGGCCATGTGTCCTTATCCATTCGTGAGTGTATCAAAGCCAAGTCCAAGCTTTTTGAAGCGACCACACTTCACACTCATATAGGTAGTTCTTTTCCTCATGCACCTGCACATGCATTTTTACAAAAGAACAATTACCTCCTTCACTTGCAGTACCGAGCACACACCTTGGGATGACTGTCTTGTGCTCCAATCTCTTAGGGTGAGCTTTCCCATTGAATTCAGCTTCTAACGTTGTATTAGAAGGGAATTGGGTATCTCACCGTTAGAGATTTAGATGGACTTTAATCCCATCCCTATTACCGACTTGTGAACCAAGTCCCTAGCTAATCCCTTCGTCAAGTGGTCCGCTAGATTTTGTTGCGACCGAACAAACTCAACCGAAATCACCCCATTCGTGATTACCTCACGAATCATGCTATGTCTAACACCTAAGTGTCTAGACTTGCCATTATACATTTGGCTATAAGCTTTAGCCAAAGTAGCCTCACTATCACGACGGATAGAAATTGGTGATATTGGTTTCGGCCATAATGGAATTTCATGGACCAAAATTTCTTAGCCATTCCGCCTCTTTACCGGCAGCGGCTAACGCCACAAATTCCGACTCCATAGTCGAACTCGTGATGCAAGTTTGCTTCTTGGAAGCCCATGAGATGGAACCTCCCCTAAGCAAGTACACCCAACCACTCGTAGAAGAGTGGTCTTCCAAATTGGTAATCCAACTTGCATCCGAATATCCCTCCAAAATTGAAGGAAACCCGACATATGGCATTCCAAGTTTTACATGCCTTATGCTCCATCCCGGGCATAACAAAACCTTCCGGTTGTTTTATGTAAACTTCCTCCTCCAAATCACCATTCAAGAATGTCGTTTTGACATCCATTTGGTGAATCACTAAATTGTGAATAGCACCTAAAGCTATCAACAATTTAATCATGGAGATTCTTGCAACCGGGGCATAAGTAACAAAATAATCTATGCCTTCCCGTTGCCTAAAGCCTTGGATCACTAATCGAGCCTTGAACTTGTCGATTGACCCATCCGCTTTCATCTTCCTTTTGAAGATCCACTTGCAACCCAAATGTTTGCAACCCGGTGGCAAGTCCGATAATACCCAAGTATTATTCCCCATGATGGAGTCCATCTCATCATGTATTGCTTCTTTCCAGAAAGCAACATCTTGAGACTTAATAGCCTCATCAAATGATTTTGGATCCTCCTCAACACTATAACAGTAAGGAATTGGGATCCAATCTCATCTCTTGATCCCTCTACCAAATACACTTGGAAATCGGGACCAAAGGATTTTTCAATCCTTCCTCTTTTGCTCATTCGAAGCATCGGAGATTCGGTTGGAACAATTGCTTGTTCATCAACCTCACTAGTTTCACTAGTATTTGGAACTATGTCCTTAGGCCTCGGCATTGAAGAGAATCTAGTCTCATCAAATATCGCATCTCTCGATTCTATAACGGTGTGAGTCGCTATAGAATCATTAGGTTCAATAACATAGAACCTATATGCTTCGGAATGCTCGGCATACCCAACAAAGATGCATCACCCAAAGTCTTCCTTATGGGTTCGGGTGATCGAACAACCGCTCGTCACTCCCAAACTTGAATAAAACTCAAGTTAGGCCTTTGAACCAAAGTTCATACGGGGTAATCTTGTTCCTTTTATTGGGAACTCGATTCAACAAGAAACAAGCCGTTAACATGGCGTTTAAAATGTGGCCATGACAAATGTAGTCGTCGTTCTTCCATTTGCCGCGACGTCGGGTCACCTCCAATGTCTCGTTCTCCATCACCTCCGGCATTGGGGTGCTCAGCACGTATACGACCTTCAACGTCGTCAGCAAGAAATGCATCTTCTTTTGCCATCTACGGAAATCAACGCCTTCAAACTTCTCAAGTTTAGTGAACTTGGAAGTCATGTCTCTCACGGACTGATCATTCGCCATCTCTCTCGCGATAAGCAAATATCTCTTACGATTGTTGGAGGAATTCGAAAATTGGGGAGAGAAAGAGATGTAGAATAGCTTGGATAAACGCAGAGATCGCGTGAGAGCTCGCTTTCCGTAAGAGATATTTCGACCCTATATGCCTGGGTATCACGGAATTCTCTAGGGGATAATCTCTTTGTTTCGGTGTATCGATTAAGGCACTAATCGATTCATACTTATACACCTTTAGAGAATCGTAACCTACATTGTATTGAACCAGGAAATAATCTCTCATTTAATGAGATTTGATTGAGGACTTAATGACGTCGGTTACAAAAATCGACAAGTTACAAAGTGGTTTCTTGAGCTGGGCGTCGGGGCCACTTGTGGCGCTACTTATCTAGCGCAGGAAGTAGCCCCAAGCTCTGGAATGTTGTCCGCGCTCCTTTTGGGGCTACTTATCTAGCGCGGGAAGTAGCGCCGGGCTCTGGAATGTTGTCCGCGCTCCTTTTGGGGCTACTTATCTAGCACGGGAAGTAGCGTCGGCGTCAGAGATGTTTTCTCACTTTGTAACTCCCGTTTTTTGTAACCGACGTCATTAAGTCCACAATCAAATCTCATTAAATGAGAGATTATTTCCTGGTTCAATACAATGTAGGTTACGATTCTCTAAAGGTGTATAAGTATGAATCGATTAGTGCCTTAATCGATACACCGAAACAAAGAGATTATCCCCTAGAGAATTTCGTGATACCCAGGCATATAGGGTCGAAATATCTCTTACGGAAAGCGAGCTCTCACGCGATCTCTGCGTTTATCCAAGCTATTCTACATCTCTTTCTCTCCCCAATTTTCGAATTCCTCCAACAGTAAGAGTCGTCATCTCACTTATCAGGTAAGAGTCTTGGTTCTTGCTTTCTCTCTTAATGGTCCAGATTATGTCCATCCAATAAGGTAATGTGACTTGTCCAATAAGGTAATGTGACTTATAAGCGCTTAGCTGTAAGACTACCTTGCATTTTTACTATTTTCTGTGTTTTGATTCTTCATGTTTCTCTTTGTAAAATGCAAATGCTTCACTTGTAATGAGAATCATCCACAAATTTAACACCAAGGGTTCATATTGAATCTTTTATTCCATGACTTGTCCATAATTTATTAATTATATGTAACTTCATTTTTAATCTTTTATTCCTTTGAGTAACATTAATATCCTCTCAGCTTTACCCATTTGCTAGAGTTGATAGACATATAAGAACTATTATTTAACATCGTTGATATCTTTCTTTGTTTAGAGAAAATGGAAAATTTGGAAATATGATTCACGATTGTTGGACACTGATCAAGTTGAATGAATCAGAACATTAGATGCAAAAATCTTAGTTTAGTTGCATGGTGGTTGCATTTTTCTTTGTGAATCTTAATTGTAACTGATCAAGATTCAAGATGACAAATGAATGCAAGTCTCTGGTTATAAATAGAAAGGAAAACATGAACACTTTTTTACATGTTCCCATGGGCTTTTGGTTCCATCTTGCTGACGAAGAACTCATGGATTACCTTAGGAAAAAAGATAAACTCGAGAGTAATTGATTGGACGTCATTAGAGATGTCGATTTGTACAAAATTGAGCCATGAGATCTCCAAGGTATACATACTAGCTAGCACTAGGAAAAATATTCTCAACTATTCAATATTTCTTATCAACTTATTTATAATTAATTACTTTATTTCCATATATACCATGATGTTTTGTAGCTTGGAGGATGCTAATTTGTAATATAATGTGTGAGTAGTATAAGGGCATTCTAGAAGGTTCAAAAAGTGTAGGTGAGAATTGTTGGTTTGGGTGAGAGTATCTGTTTAGCATACTTAGCAATTAGTATAAATAAGAAGATAGGGGTCAGGGTATTTTATTTTGTAAACACAAATTGTGCATGAGCCTGAACTCTCTCGGAAGTCAGATAGATACCAATGCAATCAATCCTATAACTATAATAGTGGAATTATTCAACTTCTAGTAGAACAATGGTTATGAATCACCAGTGTGAATTTACTTGCTCAAACTACCCATCCACATCTGGTTGATATTTTCCACCCTTACTACATTTGCACTTACAAGAATGGCTTATAAAAGGAGAGAGAAAAAAGAAGAAAAACACTGAGTGAGCATCCTCTAATTACATGCTTAAATGATAGGATTTTTCATCTATTTTACTCTCTAAAACATCCACAATGAACCCTCTATTTTACTCTCTATAATATAATAGAGAAACACTATTTTTTTCTAGGCTACAAAAGAGAATATACTTACACCTTCTTTATTTTTTACTCGAGAGCAAAATAGAGAATTATATTGGAGATGTCCTAAGTTTGTGTATATTAATATTCGTGAAATACAGACCAAACTATGCATAAAAAACTATCACAACAAATATAATCAATCAACTAAATTGTAAAATTAGGGTTTTATACTACCTGAGCAATGACGCCGGAAATCCCTCCGACGAGCGCCTTACTTGGCAGAGAAAGAGAGTGATTAGCAATTTAGCATCAGTGAGGAAAGTGTGACGCAATTGCTCATAACCATGAGATTTTTTGAACGATGGAAAAAAAGCTAATTAAAATTTTGTATAATTGAATCATCTAAAATTTACAAAATGTTTATATGATTAATTTACCTTTTCTTTTCTTTTAATTTATAATTAGGTTATAAAAAACCATGAGATTTTTAAAAGAAATAAGAAATAATTTACTTTATATATATAAAAAAAAATTGTTGAGATCAATAAATACTAAAAAAAGAGATATAAAGACCCAACCAAAATTATCATGCAAAACATCAATTTCATAACATCCCAAAATCACGGTCTCAAAATTTCGTTACAAATATTCAAATAGGTTTGCGGAAACGACCTACACAACTGAGGAAAAACTAATAACTAGAGTGTCACTATGCTTCTTGACTCTTCTTGCTAAGCTCAGCCTATTTGCCCGAGCTCCTGGAAACCTACTTACCTGAAAAGGTTTTAATTTGAAAATGCGAGGGTTAGACCATGAGGTCTAGTGAGTCCCTCCTAACCGTTATCAAAGCATTTAAAAACAGTTTATCTTTTCAGCTTTAAACATTCATACTCAACACGTCAAAATCATATACGGACTAAAGTCCGCCTCCTCGTAATCTGACACCCTGAAGCCACCCGAAGGTGACAACGAGTCAGCCTCATGCTGCCTTGCGGAGCCTCGCCCCTGGCATATAGGGACCTCCCTTCCCGCACGAGGGCTGGCGGAACTACTCTCCCGTCTTTGCCAGTTTACGTCTCCTTGATGTATGCATACATTCTACATAAAAACTTTAAACAACTTTCATGCAATTAAAGCATAATAATAAAGCATGGCAATTCTCAACATTCATATCACATTTTGAAAACACTTTAAAAGCCACACATTTTAGTTTAGAAAACTCACCTGAGGCTCTTACTTCTCGTTTCTAAACAGTTCCAAACTTCCAAATCGACTTCCCTGAATAAACGGGCATAAAACAACAACTCAGCAAAAGTATCCGGATAACTCAGGTTTTTCGGACAACCCCTACTTTTCCGGACGCTAAAGAGTCCGGACACCCATACTAACCGGACGACAACCTAGTCCGGACAACACCCTTGTCCGGGTAACTACTATTCTCCGGACGATACCCCTTTCCGGGTACCGAACTTACCGGACACAATACTTTACCGGACATAACTCCCACCCGGATAATCCATCCTATCCGGACAACTCCCTCGTCCGGGGACCTTCTCCCCAACAAGGTGTCCGGACGTCTAGGAAGGTTCCCGGACGTCGACCTGGTCTCTTATTGGGGCTGAAATCTACACTATAGATCGATTCTTTCGAAGCAAAGCTTAGCAATAGCAACGACATTACTAAACTCAACAATTATTAAGTTCTTAGCAATCAAAACACCCCAGAAGACATGATTTCTCTCTTAAAGCATCAAACTCTACTTTTAAACAACAAAAACTCCAAAATCAACATTTTGCTTACTAACTAACGATTAATCAGAGGAACGAGGGTGTGTTACCTGATTGCCTGATTGCGAGAAACGATTCCTGGCTGCTGATTCCTCCTCAAATCTCAGATTTGATGATTTTTCTTCTCCAAAAGCTCAAAACCTTCAAAACCCCTTTTCTCTTCTTTATTTCTCAACTTCAGCCGACACCCACTCCAAAATCAGTAATAAGAACATTCTCCTAGGGTTTTGGGCCCTTATATACTTCTTTACATAATTGCAAATTGACCCCTCAACTTCCATAAGTTAAGCACCAACACAAAAAGGCTTACAATCCTACTATTTTGGTCCGGGTTGTTACAACACTTCCCCCTCAAAAGAATTCCGTCCCCGGAATTCCGTTTTCAAAAAGGTGAGGGTACTTGGACCTCATGTCAGATTCCAATTCCCACGTTGCTTCTCGTCCCCTATGATATCTCCACTGAATTTTTACTAGTTAAACTTCTATGTTCCTCGTTTAGCAAACCTTACCGCTCACGATTTCTATCGGTTCTTCTACGTAAGTCAACCTCTCATCTATACTGATGTCTCCTCAAAGGAACATCCACAACGACCTCTGACAAACACTTCTTTAAATCTGAGACATGACATGTCGGATGAACACTCTTTAATTCTTCTGACCAGTCTAACTTGTATGTTGCTGCTCTAACTTGCTTACTAATGACAAGGTCAACTTCTTATCGCCTGCATCTCTTGCAAGGTCGCCATCATCTCACTTCTCACATCGGCTCTCCACAAAAGAGACGTGCATCACACTATGAATTTCTTCTCAAATTCACATCGAGTACCTCAAGATCGCGCACTATCTATTCAACTTTCATGCTTCGACGAAATCCGCAGACTTAGTCTACCTTACCTCTCTCTCAAACTTCAAAGCTCAAAGCCTTATGTTTTTCAATTGTAACCACTCAGTTCTACTCGGTTGCCTCAGACCGTTCAGATGGGAAACATAACCACACCCCATACTTTGAAGCCGCCCTCGACGAGACACCACTTGCTAAATCGTGCCATCTTGCACTACTTACTTGTACCCTCTTCGATCGCTATACTCGCTTAAAACTACCTGAAATTTCTAGGTTACTTCTTCCAACCGACATTCGTCTATGTAGATCATACTCCCTTCCCGATTCACATCGGCTACAACTCGACAACTAATTCGTACATTCTCACCACTTCATCATTTCAGACTTAACGTGTCTAATAGTAGGAAACCTCTATAATTCCTTATTAGAGTGCTCACCTATCCGAATTGCACTTATCCTGAGGCACATAAATTTCTCGCTGCTTGCCACAAGCGTCCAGTCATATAACATAACTTCGGTTACTCTCACTCAACTAGGAGGGGTAACCACGATCACGCCCTACTATTCTCAATAGCTTACACTGAACGATCAGTTCGTTTGAACGTTTCTCACAAAGTCACTAACTTAACTCATTCAGTTGTCTTATCCACTTCTTTCCTGCACAAAATCATACACAATTTCCTTCCTCAATACTCTTTCCAAAAGTTCGCACACTTATCAAGGACAAACTACACAACACTGCGCCTATCGGCATTACTGTCAAGTTCACTACTTCCGATTTACTTACTTATTCCAGCATACTGTCTTCACCTCTCCACGTTAGCGTGGAGCACTGCCCACCAACATTACACGCCCCTCTCTTCCGACAATTCTCAAGCTGCAAATGTTGTCTCATTACTATACATAACCAAACGGTTGCACTAAAATTCTAACTTAAGGCTTTCGACTAAATCGCCTCGAACTGACACCAGAGTTCGACGTCACTATACATTCTTTAAACTCCAACTTTTACTTTCTCAGACAATTCGTTCACACATAAGCAACAGCTCACATTCTTTAAGGATTTCACATCTATTCCACCACATTTTGACTAATGCATCCATCATCTTCTTTAAACTTCCAATGATTCCAAAATATACTTACTTAGCGACTCTTACAACTAAAAACACTTGGGTTCTCCTTTGGGTAACTACCCACCACCACTCCGTGATGCTATCCCGAACATAATCATATCACCACGTCAACTTACACCCTACGTGCTCCAGCAACCTGGTTAACACTCGAACACCTCATCCGAAACCCCCAAAAGGCTTCTATCTGATGCTTCCTGTTTCTCTAACATCACATTACTACGACGCTAGCTGACACATTTAACATGGCAATTATTTCCACTACATAACTGTACATTCCTCACTCATAACATCACACTGCAGACCAAAACTCTCATGGCCATTCATACACAACTCAAACTTATCTTCAAGACCTCACACATAAATAACCGAGTCTATCTCACTACATTGTCTCTCCCCAGCTCTAGTTGAACCACAACACCCGAGTTTCTGATTAATTCTAACATACTCGCTTCTTGCTAGCTCTTTGCAATACCAAACCATTCTCACCGATCGACATAATCTATACCCTCACTTCGTTTGTGCTAAATACTTCATTCTTTACGAACCATCCATCTCGTGGGTAAAACGCTTATCTAAAACAGCAGTCTTTCACTATCTTAACAGCCCTACAAAGTGGTCCTTCAACTTTCAACCTTCTGATTCAAGTCTTCGGTCTCATACACCTTACACAACTGCCGACTTTAACGTCAATAGTTGACCTGTTGATACTTCCTTAATCTATTCTTCAACAAGGGTCCCTTACTGAACCTAATCCTTCTAACATATCATAATCAAATTCCTACCCCGTCGTCCTTATTTCAAACTCACTCATGAAACATCAATAATACAAGATCACTTTAAAACTCTTATTCGGCGTCGAGGATATTTCATTCCTACTTCACCACACTACTCATAACGAGTTGCTAATACCAACACCTTGATGACTTCTAGTCCTTCCTCTGAACACAACCGTCCCTCGGCAACTGTATTTCCAGTCACCACACGAGGGTACAAACCCTCATACAACCGACATTAAAGTCCACTTCCGACTCTTCCACTGCTCACCTCTCCTCTAGAACGCAATTACCAAAGCTACAAACATTCTCCCCTGATTTGTTCAACACCTCTCCACTCTAGGAGTTCTTCCTTAGCCTAACATGTAATACTCCACGACCTATTGAGTTCATAGCCTTCATGCCTGACAACGCGATAAATGAATCATTTCACACTTTTGATCATTTTAAAGAAACAACACTTGAAAACAACTTGGGTACACACGACCCCAACATTCTCATAACTCCAATGCCCTGCGCAACGATCTTGAGGATCGTTTGCATGCAATCTTTCCGTAAAACTTACTCTTACTCAACCAAAAAAATATGTTGTTACGACAGAAATAAATATTGGGTGAAAATCTTCCCATACGATAAAATTTTGAAAGAAATTTACCGACACGAAGTAAACTAGTCGGTCCTCACACTCACTTATATAACTTCGACATGTCAATACTCATTTTGGTTATAAAAGTTGTGCATTCAAACGTTTTCTTGGCTTATCATGAAAAGAGTGAAATATTTTGCAAATCGTAAACCTCGAGACTTCATTGTACGATGTAAATGGATTTGTATTTTTTTTTAAACATACGCTTGCACACGCCGACTCATATCCGATCAAATTTGATACTTACACGTTTATACGTTTCTTATGAAAAAATCTCATGTACACATATACGAACTCAATGCATGAAACTCTACTTGCAATTGAAGGCTACTCACTCAAACAAGGTCAATCGCTTTACTCACGCAACTTATCATTGACACTCTACTTCGACCAGTGGTCGCCCACTCGGCCTTGCAACGATTTGCTATACATACATTCAACGGTCCACTTACTCAACCATTTCATACTATTTCGTTTTGACCAATTTATCTCATATTATACTTCTACACGCTTTCAGTATTCTACAGAAATCTCTCTTCAATGATCATGCCACTGAACAACTCGACTAAAGAGTCAATGCCCCAATCTTGCACTTGCTATTGAACTTACGCTTTCAAGATCTCGACATTGTCCTTACCATTCTAACTGATCTTATCCCACGAGTTCTAGAACAGAGATTTTCCAGAAACAGGAGCCTTACTCAAAATCAATCATTTATCCTTTCCGAATCTACGAAGAGCTACCTCTAAATGATTCATAACATTCTACACAACATTCCTTCTCTACTATGTATACATACATCACCTCACAAATGATTTCTCATGACACTTCCCCAATAAGGGGTCTCAGTCTACTCCTCAGGGATCTTGCTGACCTTCTAGATTACTAGAGCACGACCCATGACTAGCTTCAGACTACAACTTCGGAATAATAAGGCAGATCAAGCACATACATGTACCTGTAAATTCACAATTACACTGGCCAGGTGTAATCCCAAACTTACCTTACATGACCGTCCTCGGTACCCTATTAGTCCTATTTCCACTATAGTGTCCTCCTAACGCATTTCTTGTATCTACAATAGTGCCCTCCTAACGCATTTCCTGATTCTCAGTTGTGATTTCTACTCCCAAGTTTAAGTTTAGGTCCGTCCGGTCACCTAAATCCCTTAAACTATGGCTCTGATACCAACTATAAAGACCCAACCAAAATTATCAT
Organism: Saussurea involucrata; assembly: GCA_033807775.1. Lineage (NCBI taxonomy): Eukaryota > Viridiplantae > Streptophyta > Magnoliopsida > Asterales > Asteraceae > Saussurea > Saussurea involucrata. The sequence continues at coordinate 859,896 of CM066315.1, forward strand.
GCAAAACATCAATTTCATAACATCCCAAAATCACGGTCTAAAAATTTCGTTACAAATATTCAAATAGGTTTGCGGAAACGACCTACATAACTGAGGAAAAACTAATAACTAGAGTGTCACTATGCTTCTTGACTCTTCTTGCTAAGCTCAGCCTATTTTCCCGAGCTCCTGGAAACCTGCTTACCTGAAAAGGTTTTAATTTGAAAATGCGAGGGTTAGACCATGAGGTCTAGTGAGTCCCTCCTAACCGTTATCAAAGCATTTAAAAACAGTTTATCTTTTCAGCTTTAAACATTCATACTCAACACGTCAAAATCATATACGGACTAAAGTCCGCCTCCTCGTAATCTGACACCCTGAAGCCACCCGAAGGTGACAACGAGTCAGCCTCATGCTGCCTTGCGGAGCCTCGCCCCTGGCATATAGGGACCTCCCTTCCCGCACGAGGGCTGGCGGAACTACTCTCCCGTCTTTGCCAGTTTACGTCTCCTTGATGTATGCATACATTCTACATAAAAACTTTAAACAACTTTCATGCAATTAAAGCATAATAATAAAGCATGGCAATTCTCAACATTCATATCACATTTTGAAAACACTTTAAAAGCCACACATTTTAGTTTAGAAAACTCACCTGAGGCTCTTACTTCTCGTTTCTAAACAGTTCCAAACTTCCAAATCGACTTCCCTGAATAAACGGCATAAAACAACAACTCAGCAAAAGTATCCGGATAACTCAGGTTTTCCGGACAACCCCTACTTTTCCGGACGCTAAAGAGTCCGGACACCCATACTAACCGGACGACAACCTAGTCCGGACAACACCCTTGTCCGGGTAACTACTATTCCCCGGACGATACCCCTTTCCGGGTACCGAACTTACCGGACATAACTCCCTTCTTAAAATTATCACCTTAACCCTTATCATCACATGATCCGAACTTCGTGTATATAGATATTGTGGCAAATAAAGTAAATCTTTTGGTAACTACTGGTTTAGTTTCTTGTTTTAACAAGTCTGACATGCAACGCTTTTTAACGTATAGGATTTCAACCAATGCACGGCAAAAAAACAACCGGTGAACCACCATTTACTCTTTGGGATAGAGGTCTAATCGGCATACATCCAAACCCCAACAAAGGGGTGGGATCAGGCATATAAAAAGCCCATTTGGTTTGTGTTAGATATAGTAAATTAGGACTTTACTTTCTTAGTATGCTTTCCTTATCTAGATGTTTGCTTGTATATATATATATGGTGTATGGTTCTCTACTAGTTGAATTAAATGCTATCACATTATTTCTGATTACATGGTATCAGAGCCTTGCCTGAAACCCTACCTGAATCCCAGCCGTCATCGCCGGAAACCTAGCCGTCATCGCCGGAAACTCGCCAGAACTCCAGCTGCTGTTGCTGCCGCCGGAAACCTACCAGAACTAGCCTTGCCTGAAAAACCTACCTGAATCCCAACCGTCATCGCCGGAAACCTAGCCGTCATCGCCGGAATCTAGTCGGAACTCTAGCTGCTGCTGCCGGAAACCTACCACAACTAGCCGCTGTCCCCATTCCAGCCCAGATCTGCCGTCGATCGCCAAAACCCTAGCCACCGCTGCCAAATCCCGCTGGAACCCTAGCCGCAGGCCTCCTGGAACCCTAGCCGCCGTCGTCGGCGCTATCCACGTCCTGAACGACGTTCTCCGAGTCAGGACTGCTGTAAACCACCGTCTGTCACCGCTGCCGCCACCAGTGCCACCTCCTGAGTTTCCAGAACCGTTGTTCTTCCTTCTTTTTGCTGTTGTCTTCATTTTCTAGATCCACAAACGTGGTTATCACCCGAAAGTCTACCGGAACCCTAGCGACATCGCCGGAGAATCCGCCGGAACCCTAGCCGTCCTTGCCGGAAAGCCGCCGCTGAAACTCTACCGAACCTACTGTCGCTGACAGACTTCCTGCCGCCTCACCTGACCTCCGGCCGCCATTGCCGGAATCCTCCAGAAGCTGCCGGAATCCTATAAAAGCTGCCGGAACCTTCCAGAACCTGTTCTAAACCTTCCCGGAACAAGTCTGAACCTGCCAGAATCTTTTTCTTGAACCCACCAGAATCTTAACATCCCCAGTTCCTGCCAGAATCTTCTGGAACCTGCCGGAAACACCCCGGAACTTGAAACACCCCGGAACTTGCTGGAAACACCTCGGAACCTGCCGGAAACACCTGAAACCTGTCGGAAACTCCCCGAAACCTTGGAACCTGCCGAAAACCTTCAGAATCTTGCAGAAAGACCCAAACCTATTGCAACCTGCCAGCACACGTCATAATCTGTTGGCACACGTTAAAATCTTCTAGAACACTTCGAAATCTGCTTGAAACTCAGCCGTTTGCCCGAGACCAAACCTTGTGAATTTATAGTTTCATAATGAGATATGAATTTCCAGTTCAAAAATCGACGTTTTGTGCTAGTACAACACAATCAGGTATGACATCCACTTGTCTCTCTGCATGCTTGATAACGCCACTTTTTGGCGTTATTTTCGGTTCTCAAACCAACGAGATTGGCTTGTACTCAAGTAAAAAGGCGGGTATTTTACGGTTTATTGAGTGATTTACGCATGTTATATAAAAGGCGGTATTCCTCGGAAATAGAAGCGAAAAAAAGCCCAAAACGAGTCAAAACGAAGCCTAACGGAAGCCCAAAAGCCAAGCCCAAGACCCGCGACCGAACCAGGACACGACCCGCGAACCAGAAACAACCCAGAGCAGCATCTGAAACCCGCGCGACTTTCCACGCGACTTGCAAGTCGCGTGGAAGGTCGCGTATCCCTCTGTTTGTCGAAAATCAGTTTTATAAGTCGGGATTTAGGTCACTTTTTCGGTATCCAACTTACGGCAGACGATTGGGAGCAGTTCAGGGGCGATTTTCAGAGCCACGTGACACCATTTGGAGCGAAGATCGAGAATCAATCGAAGGATCGTTCAAGACGCAAAGGAGATTTCAACACGGGGAAAGGGAGTTCATCAACTCATCTTACACATTCACCACGATCACGTTACCATGTTCACTTTCACTTTTGTTTCTCTTTCTTTTGTGTATGAATCCCCCAACATCATGAACTAACTTTAAGATGTTGGGGGTTGGATTGAATTAGGATTGAACATATGATGGATGACGAATGATTTTTATCAGTTTTCCGATTTAATGAATGCATGTGATTTTGTTCTTAATGCCTTTGTGAGCGTAGCTAACTTGCAATTGTTTTATTGTTGTCAATTATGTTCGAGAGAATCAATTGAGATCTAGAATTAGGAATTACATGTCTAAAGTAAGAAAGGATAGAGATATACCGAGTAAACTTTAGTCTCATAATAATCTACGCTTAATGTGTTTTGAACTATATAAGGTGAGATCGAGAGATTAATCTTGTATTTGTTTTCGAAATAAACTTCATGGTAGCTTGAGAAAGCATCATGTTGTTACACATATAACTGTTGTTACTTGAGAGAGAGCAATGGTTAGATCAAGGTTGAGTAGTCATTAACAGAATTAACTGGTATTTGTCATTAGTCTGATATTCATATGTGAAACCTAAGGATATCCAACCCTCAACTATTTCTCCATCTGAATTCCAAAACTGCTTACTAGTTGTCTGGTGTTTGTTTGATTTTAATTTCTGCAAGTAATTAGTTATAAAACCAAATCTCCAAATTTGACAGTCCAATTAATAGTTCTTGTAGTAATTGTGATATTTAGTTCCTAGTTCCCGTGGATTCGATACTCGTACTTCCGTACACTTGCGGTTAGATTTCGCGGGGTGTCAAAACCCCGTGTCAAGTTTTTGGCGTCGTTGCCGGGGAACTAGTTGCAACTAATAGCACTACCAGCTATACGCGCTATTAGATTGGACATTTTTAATTTATTTATTTATTTCGTATTTTATTTCATCACTTTGAATTTCTGGATTGCTAAGCTTGTTAATTTCTCTTCAGGTGCTAGTGGTTTATGCCAAAGGAAACCCGAGGGAAAGGAATCGAGCCAATCGATCCGGAAATAGAAAGAACCGCTCGTCGGCTACGTAAAGAAGCGAAAGCGAGAAGAAATCTGAAAGTCGAAATGTCTGACGACGAGAGACCTCCACGTAATGATCCGCCTCGCAACAACCAACCACCACCTCCTGCGAGACGTCCTATGAGGTCGTTCGCCGATCCGAATGTGGCGGCGGCCCGAATAGGCATTCAAGCGCCCGCTACTGGGGCAAACTACTTCGAGCTGAATCCGAGCACCATCGTGATGGTGCAGCAAAACCAGTATGGAGGGACACCGACAGAAGACCCTCATGCACACCTTCGTGCATTTGAGCGGGTTTGCAACACTTTCAAGATCAATGGCATGAACGAAGATGCCATCAAGCTGCGATTATTTGGATTCTCCCTCAAAGGCCGAGCCGAAGCATGGACCGAGAGCATCCAGCCAGATTCGGTCACCACATGGGCACAATTGAAGGCTGCATTCCTTCAAAAGTTCTTTCCCCCGAGTTGGACCGCCCAACTAATGGCCGAGATCATCCATTTCGCACAATGGGATCAAGAAACGTTGTATGAGGCTTGGGAGCGCTTTAAGGACATGATCAAGAAATGTCCTCACCATGGGTTACAAGATTGGGTCATCATTCAGACTTTCTTTAGTGGCCTTCACCCGCAGTTCAAAAATGATATCACTGCTGCCGCGGGTGGAGCACTAATGGACAAGTCGTATGAGGAAGCGTGCGAGCTGATTGAAAACTTAGCCGAGCATAGCTTCTCTACACCGAGATCAGCCGTTAGAAGAGTAGCAAGTGTCCAAGAGAGTAACGAGCTAAACGAACTGAAAGCTCAACTGGCTGTCATCACAAATAGGCTGAATGGGGGAAATCTTCAAGAACCTGATCAGGTTCAGTTTGTGGCAAACCGGAACCAACCGAGAAACGATCCTTTCTCGAATACGTATAACGAGGGGTGGAAAAGGCACCCCAATCTTTCATGGAGTCAGCCGGGTCATCCACAACCAGGTAATTTTTCTAACTCTTCTAATTTCCCTAATACTAATAGTGCTTATCGTCCTCCAGGTTTTCAGCAAAGAAACGAGGGACCATCCGGGGAGAAGAAGCCAGGATTAGAAGATATGATGATGAAGTTTATGGCAAAGATGGACAGCACGGTCGGAGAGCTAGCGAGCACGGTGAATACAGTAAAAGCCGCTACTGAGCAAAATACGGCTGCAATAAAGATTCTTGAAAGACAAGTAGGGCAGATTTCTGAAGCCCTACAAACCCGACCTCCCGGAGCATTCCCGAGTATGGCTGAAAAGAGGAACCAAGAGAACTGTAGCGCCATTTATTTGAGGAGCGGAAAGGGACTGAATAGAGAATCGTCATCTGAAGAGACCGAGCCCGATAGAGAGAGTTCGAATGAAGAAAAAGAGGTCGTGGTTGAAGAGAGCAAGAAGAGTGAAGAGAAGAAGAAAGAAGAAACACCACCGGTCAAGCCAGAAATCCCGAGAGTACCCTACCCAAGCAGGCTGAAAGCAAATAAGGACCAGGTTCATTTTTCTAAATTTCTTGATGTCTTTAAAAAGCTAACCATTAATATCCCGTTTGCAGATGCGCTTACACAAATGCCCTCTTACGCAAAGTTCATGAAAGAGATCCTCTCCAAAAGGAGGGCACTTGATCACCAGGCCACCGTTGCACTCACTGAAGAGTGCAGCGCAATTTTCCAGAATAAGTTGCCCCAAAAGCTTACAGATCCAGGGAGTTTCTCGATTCCTATTCAAATTGGCAGTTTTAATTTTTATAAAGTTCCATGTGATTTAGGGGCAAGTATTAATCTGATGCCTCTTTCTGTTTTTAGGAAGCTCGGACTGGGTGAGGTAAGCCCAACATATATGACATTGAAGCTGGCCGATCGATCGATAAGGTACCCATACGGGGTAATTGAGGACGTGCTCATCAAAGTAGGTAAGTTTTACTTTCCTGTCGACTTCGTAGTAATAGACATAGATGAAGACGAGGAGGTCCCGTTAATTCTGGGGAGATCCTTCCTGGCTACGAGTCGAGCATTGGTCGATATGGAAGAAGGTGAGATAACTTTCCGGGTAGGCGATGAGAGAGTAATCTTCAAGATGTTTGAGAAGGCGGGAGGTCGAAGTGAAGGAGAGGCTGGAGCTGGTCATGGAGGACCGAAGATGAAGGAAGCCGCGAAGAATCGCAAGTGTGGGCGATTTGACCCCGCGGACACTGAGCCAAGTTGAAACCGCACAGTCGTGCCACGACTTTAAATAAGGCGCTGGGTGGGAGGCAACCCACCAAGGTTTGTTTCAGTTTAGTCTTTTTAGTTAAGTGTGTTCTATTTCAGAAAAACCATAAAAATCGAAAAATCGAAAAAAAGCCAAAAATATTTTGAAACAGGGACATACGCGGCTTTACACGCGGTTTGTATACCGCGCAGCAAGCCGCGGGACCCTCTGTTGGTTTTCTGAAATAGAGGGTTACGCGGTTTTCCACGCGACTTGAAAGTCGCGGGCTAAACCGCGTGAGTCCCATTTGCCCCGTTTTTTCGTTTTTCGTGCAGTTTTTGTTCCCTTTCTTGCTTTGTGTGTTTTCTGTTTTTGTTTTGTGTCTTTCCCTTGTCTTGCATGTTCTCCCTATCTCCGCTAAGTGCTCAACCAATCAAGAATCCTCCGGCCGGGCAAAACAGGTATGTTCTAAATCCTTCTCTGCTAAAAGAGTGGTGTTTGATGTGTTATTCTATTTCAAGTGCACGAGATGCAACAAACCTAAGTTTCACTAAGGTTTGGGGTGCCTCATTTTTCACACCTACACACTCACTTTTGACCCTGTGCAAACCTCGGTTTCACCGAGGTTTGGGGTTGGCTTTTATTTGGCAAACCTAGGCCACGGCCTAGGTGTGGGGTGCCCAGTTTAGAAATTTTGGGGATTTCTTTTTGCTTGCTATGTTAATGTTTTACCCGTCCTCTTTATACCTGTAAATAACTGCACAATGATTGAGTCGCATCACCTACGACTTTGCTTGCACATTGGGGACAATGTATGGGTAAGGTTTGGGGTTGCCCAATCGGGCCCAAGCTTATGCACGTAGATTTCTTGCATTTCTGAGTGTCTAGATCAAAGTAGCTAAATTTTTTGTTTTGAATGATTGAGACCGACCATTGTGGGAAGAATCTTGTGATAGCGACGTGACCGTTAGGGAAGGACCGGGAAAGGATATGACTAGGGACATTAGTGGAGACCACCCGACAGTGAGATTTTGAGCCTAAAAGACGTTTTTCATTTCGAGGGATTCATACACGTAATTCTTATACACTTTTCGAATTCCTTGTCGTGAATGTAGAATGATCTCGCTACATTATTGCATTGAGTAGCAAAGACGAACATCATGATATTAGGTAAGGGTACAATAGACTATATCGTGTGGACCTTAAGATATGATTCCAGGCATTGTGTGTTCTATTTTAAACCATTTTTAGCTATCGTCCCCTTTTACCCTTAGTATGTATCCATAGCCATTTTGCAGCCAAACACTCACATTATTTCTTTCTAAACCCATCATTAAACCATTAGCCATAAACCTTAGCCAACCCAATCCGAAAGTTTGTCAATTGGAAGCAGTGATGAACGAATAGAGATAGAGCAGAAAAGAAATAATTCCGGCCAGTCATGAGAATAAAACGGGTCAATGTAACCCGCGAAGTAGAAAAGAGGAACAATGAAGTCCCGAAAAAAAAATGCAGTTATTTAGATATTATCTATAGCAGAAAATAAGAGAGTTAAAGCAACTCCAATAGTGACGAAGAAGGCCAAATAAGAGAGCGAAAAACTATAGAGCTCGGAACTGCCAATGATTGACATGCCAAGGATATTTGAACCTTTTTACCCGTCGTTTCATAACCATAGCCTTAGCCCCATTACAACCCGTGTAAAGACCTGGATGATCTTTTGGAAAATGTGATTACGGTTTACGACTACCTTTACCGATATTCCCTATCTTGCTACTTGATTCCGTCTGAGATCAAAATTTTGGACATTTGTGCGTCTTTCTTGAGAGTTGTCATGACATTTGAGTATTCTTGCACATAACCTCCTTAACGTGACAACACGAGCGATAACCTAGGTTCGAGTGCAAAGAGAGTATCCCATGAGGTAGGGTCGAGGCGAAATGTTTTCCCTAGTATGTTCAGACTTAGTCTAACCCTGATGTGATCGGAACAGTCACGAGTTCAACTCCCAATGGAAGGTCATAGGTCAAACGAAATGAGAATGAGGCGAGAGTGAGATAGATATTCACGGGTATGGGAAATCACCGATGCATCACTTGGTACCGATTGGAATTGTGCAGTTATTATTCTTTCTGAGATATATGCTTTTATTCTGTTTTGTCGCTAATTTGCTTGGGGACAAGCAACGCTCGGTTTGGGGTTGTTGATAACGCCATTTTTTGGCGTTATTTTCGGTTCTCAAACCAACGAGATTGGCTTGTACTCAAGTAAAAATGCAGGTATTTTACGGTTTATTGAGTGATTTACGCAGGTTATATAAAAGGCGGCATTCCTCGGAAATAGAAGCGAAAAAGAGCCCAAAACGAGTCAAAACGAAGCCTAACGGAAGCCCAAAAGCCAAGCCCAAGACCCGCGACCGAACCAGGACCCGACCCGCGAACCAGAAACAACCCAGAACAGCATCTGAAACCCGCGTGACTTTCCACGCGACTTGCAAGTCGCGTGGAAGGTCGGGCATTCCTCTGTTTGTCGAAAATCAGTTTTATAAGTCGGGATTTAGGTCACTTTTTCGGTATCCAACTTACGGCAGACGATTGGGAGCAGTTCGGGGGCGATTTTCAGAGCCACGTGACACCATTTGGAGCGAAGATCGAGAATCAATCGAAGGATCGTTCAAGACGCAAAGGAGATTTCAACACGGGGAAAGGGAGTTCATCAACTCATCTTACACATTCACCACGATCACGTTACCATGTTCACTTTCACTTTTGTTTCTCTTTCTTTTGTGTATGAATCCCCCAACATCATGAACTAACTTTAAGATGTTGGGGGTTGGATTGAATTAGGATTGAACATATGATGGATGACAAATGATTTTTATCAGTTTTCCGATTTAATGAATGCATGTGATTTTGTTCTTAATGCCTTTGTGAGCGTAGCTAACTTGCAATTGTTTTATTGTTGTCAATTATGTTCGAGAGAATCAATTGAGATCTAGAATTAGGAATTACATGTCTAAAGTAAGAAAGGATAGAGATATACCGAGTAAACTTTAGTCTCATAATAATCTACGCTTAATGTGTTTTGAACTATATAAGGTGAGATCGAGAGATTAATCTTGTATTTGTTTTCGAAATAAACTTCATGGTAGCTTGAGAAAGCATCATGTTGTTACACATATAACTGTTGTTACTTGAGAGAGAGCAATGGTTAGATCAAGGTTGAGTAGTCATTAACGGAATTAACTGGTATTTGTCATTAGTCTGATATTCATATGTGAAACCTAAGGATATCCAACCCTCAACTGTTTCTCCATCTGCATTCCAAAACTGCTTACTAGTTGTCTGGTGTTTGTTTGATTTTAATTTCTGCAAGTAATTAGTTATAAAACCAAATCTCCAAATTTGACAGTCCAATTAATAGTTCTTGTAGTAATTGTGATATTTAGTTCCTAGTTCTCGTGGATTCGATACTCGTACTTCCGTACACTTGCGGTTAGATTTCGCGGGGTGTCAAAACTCCGTGTCAATGCTCACCATCTTGGATTATTGATTCGGGAGCCACATATCACATGACCAGGAACAAAGACCTTTTGTCTAATCTTGAAACTAATATATCCCACAACCCCGTGCGACTTGCTAATGGATCTTCATGTCAAATCTTGGGCATAGGATCCACTAGCAATCTGTCAAACCTAAACCTTTCATTTGTTCTTTATGTTCCTACCTTCCCTGAAAGTCTAATATCTGTTAGCCAAATTACCAAAAACCTTAATTGTTTCGTAACCTTTTTCCCCACACATTGCGTGTTTCATGAATTGGGAACTAACCAGTTGATTGGCACAGGCGTTGAATCTAACGGTCTTTACCGTTTGTCTATGTTGCGAACTCCGAGTACACATCTTTGTGATTCTAGTATTAGGGAAGTGCACTGTCGATTAGGGCACCCTTCTTTGCCTGTTCTAAAACAATTAAGACGTGATCTTTCCTTTGTTCATGAGTTAACATGTGACTCATGCCAGTTAGGTAAACACACCCGCTGTTCCTATCCCCTTAGCAAGTCTAGTCAAGTCAACACCTTGTTTGAACTCATTCACTCGGATGTATGGGGACTGTACCCTATTACTTCTACAAATGGTTTTAAATATTTCATTACGTTTGTCGATGATTTTTCTCGTGCAACATGGGTTTACTTACTTAAATCTCGTAATGAAATATTTTCTATCTTTCGTGAATTCTATGCCTATGTCAGAACCCAGTTTGATGTTTCCATCAAAACATTGCGATCTGATAACGCTAAAGAATATTTCTCTCATGATTTTACACGTTACCTGTCTGACCATGGTATTATACATGAATCTTCATGTGCATATACACCCCAGCAAAATGGCATTGCCGAACGAAAGAACCGTCAGCTACTGGATGTGGCTCGCACTATGATGATTCACTATAATGTCCCACAAAGTTTTTGGGCTGATGCGGTTCTTACAGCTAACTATCTGATTAACCGTATGCCATCTTCTGTACTTAAAGGGAAGACACCTTTTTCCATTCTATTTCCTAAAGGAACCTCGTTTCCCTTGACTCCTAAAATATTTGGATGTGTATCTTATGTTCATGATCATCGTCCGGGACATAATAAACTCGCACCACATGCTATTAAGTGTGTGTTCCTTGGGTATTCGCGTGTCCAGAAAGGTTATCGTTGTTATAGTCCAACCCTTCGAAGATATTTTACATGTGCTGATGTCACCTTCAATGAGTCAAGTCCGTTCTTTGTCAAACCTACTAGCAGTACTCAAGAGTCCACAAATCATGTTCTTGACCCTTTTGAATCATCTGATACTCCAGTCTTGCACCTCCCGCTACTCGCACCAAATGTTGCTCCTCAGACAGCACCGACTGATACTAGATTCACAAGGGTGTATAGTCGACAACACCAAAGGCAAGTGCCTGAGACTCAAGGGTCCTTACATGTGCCTCATGATTCTGGTGAGTCTCCCATTCCACCACCTGACACGCACATATCATCACCTGCTGATATTGTCCCTGCCCCGGTCCCCGATACACCTCTACCACCACACACCGAGCCTTATGACCCACCTGGTGCCCATCTCCCTAATATTTCGATTGCCTTCCGAAAAGGCACACGAAATCTTACCCGATATCCCATTCATGATTATCTTGCCTACTCTCACCTCTCTTCAGAATCGTGTGCCTACACATCAAGCATTGATAGCCATATTGTTCCCAGGAATGTGACTGAGGCTCTTAATCACCCGGGATGGTTAAAGGAGATGCAAGAAGAGATGGATGCCCTTCAGAAGAATCATACTTGGGATTTGGAACAACTTCCTCATGGAAAACGCAAAGTGGGTTGTAAATGGGTATTCACTCTAAAACTTCATCCTGACGGTTCTTTGCATCGGTTGAAAGCCCGGTTGGTTGCAAAGGGTTATTCTCAAGCCCATGGGGTTGACTATGACGAGACATTTTCCCCGGTGGCTAAAATGCCATCTGTTCGCATTTGTATAGCTTTGGCTGCCATTAATCATTGGCCACTCCATCAATTAGATGTCAAGAACGCCTTTCTTAATGGCATTCTTGAGGAGGAGGTGTACATGGAACAACCACCTGGGTTTATTATTGAGGAGGAGGCTACAAAGGTATGTCGATTACGACGATCACTATATGGTCTCAAACAGTCCCCTAGAGCATGGTTTGGACGTTTTTCAGATGTTCTTCGGGAGTTTGGTATGACTCGTAGTTCCCAGGATTATTCTGTGTTTTTTAGACACCATGAGGGTCGACGAATCATACTAGTGGTTTATGTCGATGACATTATTATCACTGGAGATGATAGCAGCGGAATTTAAGAGTTAAAACAATTTCTACAGACCCAATTTCAAGTTACTGACCTTGGACGACTTCGTTACTTCCTTGGGATAGAAGTATCTCGATCTCCACAGGGGATTCTTCTATCTCAACGGAAATATGTTCTTGATATACTTACTGAGTGTGGTCTATTAGGGTGTAAACCAGTAGACATTCCGATGCTCACTACGAGAAAACTACTTCCAAATGATGGAAATCTTATGAAAGATCCAGAGAGATACAGGAGACTTGTTGGAAAGTTAAACTATTTGACAGTTACTCGACCAGACATATCATTTCCTATTAGTGTCTTGAGCCAGTTCATGTCCGCTCCTTATACGGGTCATTGGGATGTAGCACTTCGTGTTTTGAGGTATCTTAAAGCTACACCAGGATTGGGGATACTCTATTCTGACCAAGGCCACTGTCGAGTGGGTGCGTTCATTGAAGAAGAAGATGGCAGGATATCTGGCTTCTCAGATGCGGATTGGGTTGGTTGTCCCGTTTCCAGGAGATCAACTACAGGGTACTGTGTATTTGTCGGAGGAAATCTAGTCTCTTGGAAAAGCAAGAAACAACATACTGTCTCCCGATCTAGTGCCGAATCAGAATACAGGGCCATGGCAGATGTGTCATGCGAAATGACGTGGGTAAGGAGACTCCTAAGAGAGCTTGGAGTGATTACAGACAACTTGATGAGACTATATTGTGATAACCAGTCAGCTATTCACATAGCCAAGAATAAAGTTTTCCATAAGAGGACCAAACATATTGAGGTTGATTGTCATCTTATCAGAGACCGTGTTGTAGGAACTCAGACAGACCCTCCATCAATTCAGCCTGTGCACATTAGGACAGAGTACCAGCTTGCAGACATTCTGACAAAGCCATTACGCAAAGCTCAAATAGATTTTATCTGTAGCAAGTTGGGCATGATTAACATCTTTGCTCCAACTTGAGGAGGAGTGTTAGATATAGTAAATTAGGACTTTACTATATCTAACACTCCTCAAGTTGGAGCGAAGATGTTTTGGTTTGGTCAAGCCAGCCTCAAATTAGGCAGAAAAAATCAAAAAGTAGGCAAGGTAAAGGGCAATAAACATACAAAAAAAACATAAAAGGGAAAGAAATTCAATTGGGTAACATAGAAATCATGTATGCAACAATATCAATGATAGGTAACAATAATATTTATTAAAAAAACAAGCTTACTATTTCCAGACTGGTGCAAGCTTCTTGGTTTTCTTGTAGTAGCGGGTAAGTCGGTGAATCCTGCTCTCAACAAGAATCAGCCTGAATTTCGAATCTTTGTCCTTCCTATTCCTCTCCAAATGCTTCCTGATAGCAACTGCCTTCTTGATGAGCTGGTACAAATCCTCTGGAATTTCTGGAGCAAGGCCTGTCAAATCATTAAACATAACAAATTAGTAATACGACCCAACAGAAAAATCGTAATATAAAAAACATGATCATAATGATTAAACCAACCATGTGCCTTGAGAATTCTGAGAATCTTGCTCCCAGTAACGTTGTTCACTTGAGCAATGCCATGAGAATCACGAAGGATGACACCGATTTGTGAGGGTGTCAGCCCTTTCTTGGCAAACTTACAGATATTGTCCCGAACATGAAAGATTAAGCAATAGAATTATAATCAAATTACAAACTTAAACATAACTATCAAGAAGAATTCTGAAGCAAACTCTACAAAATAACAAAAACAATTCAGTTTTTTAGCAATATTGAAAAAGCAAGTTGCAGTGAAAGAATGAGCACAACATATAAGGGAATACACAAACAATAGCAGGTAAAAATAAAACCAAGAAAATATTCTCAGGATTGATTACATTGCCTATGATTCAGATTAAACAAAAAGGATAAATAATTACTTCCATTTGACAACGTTTTAGTCTCAATTGACAAAGCATCAAAACATAGGAAAACATTGAATTGAAGCTTCATATACAACAAAATCCATTTAATAATAACCAAAAAATTGTAGAACAAAATCATGTTTCCTTTCATACGCATTTCAATTTTTAAAACAAATCCTTTGTTCTCATGAAAAGGCTTATACCTACACAAGGTAGATATCAAAAGGGGGTTCAGAAAAAAGCAGAGTAATCAACGAAATCCAATGTAATATCCAACAGTAACATAAACTTCAGATTGAGAAATTATGATAAAAAAACATAAAGAAGACGAAAATATAAGGTATCATACATCCTGAGATGAGATCTTCAGCCAGCTTGGTGGAGTCCTCTTGTACGGCTTAGCAGATGCTGAAATACCCTTTCTGTTCACCAAACAAAAATCAAATCAATTTCAAGCTAACAAACATATACATGATTCTACCATATCGATATAAATTAGACGTTGATGAAGACAACTCTGCTATTCACATATTCAACCAAATTCCTAATCAAATTCAGAAACAACTCCAAATTGTTCGAATTGTTTTCGTTTGAAACCTAAACGTATTAAAACTTACGTTACTAAAACGACTCGTTCACACTCATAAATCAAATTAGACACATCCGACTTCTAAATAAGATAACTACCTCTTCCAAAAGCGACCTACTTTTTAACCACAAGAGTCCCTTTGGTGGTGCTCGCAGGAAATTCCTTTTGGGAAATGCTTTTCTAAGCTGCAAAAACAGATTAAGAGTAATAATACACTTAATGAGAAGAGCTACAAATATAGAGGTTAATTCAGAGTAACTCAAACTTACAGCATCAAGTAACTTCAAGAAATCATTGAATCTTCTTAACACCGAGCGTGTTGTTGTAACCCCTTTGGGCGATTGTAGGCCAACTTCAAAGATACAACCACTTAAATGGATCAAAACGAAATAACGTACCTAGGGTTTCTTGCCATGCTCTTCGTCTTGATAGACAACAACATGAATTGCAATTGGTTTCTTCAATCATAAAAAGAAAATTTTAGGACAGATGAATTCTCACCATAGGGACTACTATATATCTTGTCAACCATATTCTCACCATTGGGATAAATGATGCTTTGGGTCGATCCAAACATTTTCAGAGGTACTTGGGGTTACTGTGTTGTCAAAAAGAATAAAAGAACAGAAGACAACAATAAATAGAATAAAATATTTGAAGATCTATTTATGTGATGAAGTACATAAAAAGTCAAACCTGCCGGTTAAGTAGTGGCTGAAAACCATCACATCTGCTCCAAGCCTTATAAAGCGGAAATTTTCTTTCTTTCATCTGAACCTGGACCGAAGGCAAGGCTATTCCAGCCAGCTTAATGCAGACAGCTTAATGCAGAAAGCTGCATGATCCCTTACCTTTTCGTTATCACTACGAGGCTCCTCTTATGAGTTGATTAAGCCCCCTCGCGTAGCACCTACACACTACCATACCTGCTGGAGAAAATAAGCCACCATAGATAGCACCTGCACCTGCTGAATTGAATAAGCCATCCCGGGCAGCACCTGCAGTCAAAGAATAAGTTTATTAAAGTCTTTTAAGCTTAGACATTAGTACTCTTGAATTTTGATGGAAGTGGTAAAAGAAGTTTGCTGCAAGCCTAGATTCACACTAAAATCATCTTACAAATTTCCATCAAAACGAATTTAGAAAATCAGACGCAGTCAACAAATAATCGAGAAATCATTCAAAACGAACACAAAAAATAATAAATACAAATTTAGAATCTAAATTAGTTGGTGATTAATGAACACTGTAAACCTTCATATTTTAAACAGGTGCAGTACCATTCCATTAAAAAACAACCATTCCTTCCATCCAAAATGTGAGAAACAATCAAAATGCTGAATTACCAAAAGTACTTTCTTATGATCACAAAGATGTAAATTTCACATCAAAACGATTTAAATCAAGTACATACAAATTTCAAGCCAAAACACATAAAAATCACAATGAAACTGCTGAATTGACAATCATCATTTAAATTTAATCGAGAGACACATGCATGTATAAAACGGGAAAGAAGTCACGGGAATCACATAATCCCTAAAATCATTTGCAGTGAACTCGACCATAGGGCTGATTGTACCCAAGAGATGGTGTGGCACTCCTACAAAGGCAGAGAATCACAGATGAATAATAATGATTCACCAATTCAAAATAAAGAAGACATTCAATGATAGTACGGATTTTTCATCAAATTGTATTCATCAAGAAGCCAACACACCACCGTTGCAGTAAACTTCCCCTACAATTGAACAATTTTACCCATAACTCATTCAATAAAACACCAAAAATTTCCAAATAAACAGTAGGAAACCGTTACCTCAAACCTGGTTGGCGTCACTTTCTCTTCAGGAAGACACCCTTCCCACTCCTTCCTGTTTGCGACTGTAGACTGAAATCGAGACTGCAGAAAGTATGAACTCGATTAAAGAACTTGCTCCTCTGTAAATCTTTTACGAAACACAGTGAATTTCAAGATTTTGTGTTTTTTCCTTCCAATTTTCATCTATCGTGAAGGAGGAAATCCAAAAATAGATACCTGATTGAAATGAAAGAAATAGCCGATTGAATGATTACGATTACACACACCTGTTAACAACACACAAGATGAATCGTTCATGGATCGTTCTTTGATAGATCGGTATAAGGAGAAGAGATAGCCACAAAATCGAGCAAAGAGAGGGAGAAATCGAAAGAGTAAACCAGATAAAAGATGAAAAAATAAACAATTAAAGTACCTCTGTTTTTGCAGAATTAGAACTTTTCTCATAAGCATCCATGGCTAGAGTTCTACTCCATCAACAAAATATCAAAATGTTATAAAACTAAGCGATAACATATACAGAAGATGAAGCAGAGATGCAACGTTCGGATTGGAACAATGAAATAGAGAACTGATATGGCTTTGGATTCTAGGGTTTCCATTCTTACCATTATGTAAGAAGAAGGAAAAAACCCTAATTATGAGCGAGCAATGGATGAAATCGGGGGGATGGGGAAGATATATATTAGGGCGAGAGGTCAGGAACCTGGAGAAGACGAACGTGAAGGAGAACTGAAGATGAAAAACTGAATCTTGAATAACTGGAAGAGGGACGTGGGAGAAGAGAACTGAATGTTGAAAAACGGCCTGTTGAAAAAACCCGTCAAAGTCTACTATTCTTTTAATAAAGTAGTATAGATAGATATAGATTTATGACCCGTACCCGGATCCGACTATCGGAGCTAAGTTTGATTGATCTCTATACTGACATCTCACACTGCCTATGAACACCAAACCACTGTTTGAATAGCAAAATGGCGGCAAATTTACAGTCATAAACTATATTCGTTCCTCTATGACTTCGAGCTAGGGTTCTTCAAACTCAAATTTCCAGCCCTGTTTCTTTGTTGCTGTCGATTGTTGAATTAGGGTTTATTTATCGGTTAAATCGATATAGTTTTCTTGAGCCCGCCGCAAAATGACAGCAGACGCATTATCTTCCGTTTGTAATTTGGGAGTTTTAGATTCTCTCTCCGAATCTTCAATCTCTGAGATTTTGGAAAGCTGGAACAGTTTCTGTTTGATAACAGAAACTATCGTCAAAGGTGATGATGCTGACTTATCGTCATCTTATTCCAAGTTCCAATCGCATGTTTCTAGTCTATGCAAGTATGGTCTTCGATCATTAGTAGAAGAACACTTCCTAATATCCCTCCAGGTATAATTTGCTTGTGCAGTATCTTTCAACACCACCTTATTTTTTTTATTTGGTTCACACTTACAACCCTAATTTAGTATATTAGGTTTATTTGTGATATAATTTTGTTTGGCTAAACAAGAATGTGGATCCTGTAATTTAATTGCTACCTGGATACTGACTGACTAAATAGTATGAAGTGTCATTTAAATTTATCCAGCCTGAACTTAGTTATTGATTGGCAAAAATTATTTTAAAATATAGTTTGCATCTCACATGCACTAGGCTGTTTGTTGGCTAAATTTCACTCGGAAACCACCACGTCAGACTATTTTCTGTAAGATATGTTTTGGACTAACTGATATATCTACAGTTTTCAGGATCTGTAAGTAACTACTATTATGAAAACCAGTCAATGAGATTGAAATGGGTAGATCTTATTTTTGGAATGAAAATGGAGACATGTTATTCTTTTTATTGCCAGGATATATACACAGCCACTCAGGTGAAATTGTTTCTCAGAACTCAAAGAAACGGTATTAAATAGAATTACATAAAGGTTGTGGTTAATAATGTTAAATAGGTACACCAATGTGTTACAGTCACTGCATTATCGAGACGTTTTGTAAGGGTATCAAACACACCAACACATCATCTCCTTTGCAATCCATATAATACTAGCCAAGAATCGAACAAGTAGGTGATTTCCATGGAGCCTGGTGGAGGCAGTTGACCTATACTTGATGATTTTATAAAATGTTTCCATGCCGTGAAAATTCAATTTTTCATGTCACTAGGAGGGAGAGAATGTGAGGATTTGTGGTAGCTACTCTAGGAAGCTCTAAATTTTGTTGTAATTAACAGGATTTTGTATTCTTCTTTGGGCTCCTATATACTTGTATAGCCTCACAGAAAGGACTGCTCATTGGAAGTTTTCAACAAGACCTGAGTTTTTTTTAATTGTAATCAGTTTTAGATTACATGAACTTATATGAATAAAAAATTTGATGCGATATTACTTTGATACAACAATTAGTATATAAATGACTAGTTTCACACTTTCATTGATACGGTTACTTAGAAAAATACCCTCCAAGTGGAGAAAATTCGACTGATGACGATTTGAGAAAAATCAATTAGTGCCATTTACTTTTTGAATTGCCAATTCAACAGAAGTTGCTAACCGAAATGATGGGGGATGTGTAAGCTGTAACTCATAGGTGGACAATTAAGTGGTCTAGCTAATTGAAGCTAGGGGGGGGGGGGGGGGCGCTTAATGCTTAGGCAGTCGCTTGACTGGCCCTAGGTAGGGATTTTTGGAGCACTGGTTTTGTGACACATTTTGTGGGTAAGATTTTGTTTGAGAAATTGAAAGGGCCACTATAGTATATAACCACGAACAAGCAAGCATGAACTTAATGCTTCTAGCTGAAGATATTGGTTTAATTAGGGAAAATGAGATGTTAATCTTAAGATGAAAAATATAGTATATAGAAAAGACACTAAGAGCACTCCTTGACTTGGATTATGTGTGCAAGGAATCCAACGTGTGGTGTACAAATATGTATTCCTGTATGTTATATTCACTGAGGTTTCCGTTGCTGCTGCTTTTTAATGTCTAGATATGTAGTTGTTGGTTTCATTATTCATATGTGTATCGTATGTTACTCTTTGTTCTGACATGAGCAGGACATGTTAGAGAAACATGTTACACCGAAGTTTTGGAAGAATTTTGATGCTTATAGCAATGTCACAGACCTTGAAGAGAACGACAAAGATGTATGTTAACACTTTTACTCACCATATAATTTTCTTCTTGCTAAATCATATTTGATATGCATTTGGCATTGCCCCACAGCTCAGTTGTTATTGTTCAAAACCTTCCTTTGGGATTGGATATGTGCATGAATATTTGATATGAACAACACTTTTTTCAGGGCTTTTCTTTTGAAGTCCATATAACCATAAATTTGTTAATTGCTTGATATATAAATCAACATTGGTGAGATACATGAAACTTTGAGCAGTCTGCTAATGTACATTAACTTGTACTCTGGAAATTCAAAGAAATTGTAACTTACATCTTCCTCTGTCCAACATTTGGTATCAAAGTTATCTCATTACTCCATACTTTTTTCTCATGAAGCATAAATAATTTCTTTTAGATCTTCTATACTACCGACTACTGTTGGTGGGGAAGAATAGAGACACTCTTAAGAATGTGTGGGAAAAGTTTAGTTGCTGCAAGGTGCTTATTATTGATATAAGTTAGCCTTTCTATCTTATGTTCTTTTTCAAAGTAACAGATTTGAGCATTGTGCTAGGAAGTGTTGAAGTGTGGTCTATCTATATCACCTAAGTTTCTGCATTATCTTTGTTTCTTATAGTCAAATGGTGGCAGAAACTTAGGTGATATAGATATAATGCAGAAACATAATAAATATGAGAATTAAAAGCTAAAAACTAAGGAAAATGACACAAATGGGATTCGAAACCGGGTCTAGGGTGGGAGAAAAGCCATGCAAGCCAACTGTACCAAGGGAAACTTATGTCACCATAGGAGTTTCAAAATATATACGGTTGCACAGAACAAAATGATACGGTGGCATCTTTCACGACCCTATAATTTTTTACACGGCGACGGAGGAACGAAGCGGTGGCCTGTGCCACCGTATCCAATAGAGTGGTTCTGCCCCTGTACGTACATAAATCCAATAGAGTGGTTCTGCCCCTGTAGTTCTTTTAATTTGATTCTGAATTTGGTGGATCTTCAAATAGATGCATGAGGATGAGGTTGAATTACTGCTGTGTAAAGCTTTGGAAGAAATATCGCTGGAGAAACAGTATCAAGAGAAGTATTTATTGATGTTGGTCAAGTCTTTACAGCTATGCCAAGATAGCACATCAATGGAAGGATGCCCCTCAGATGTGGAAAAGTTCTTCTTTTCTAAATATCAATTAGTTGTCTCTTCTGTTCTTATGACCACTTTGCCACGACAATTTCCAGGTATTTGAGCAATATTTGAGGTAAATGTATGTATTGAAGGCCTTTACAAATATTATCTTTAAGCTGACCCTCTACTATGCAAAGTTATGTTAGGATTCTGAACATTTGCCTATTAACATGTTTGTAGAGGTACTGCACTGGTACTTCAAGGGAAGATTAGAGGAATTGAGTACAATCATGGCTGGAAATTATGAAGATAATGAATCACAAGATAAAATTGGCATGGAATTATATGGAAAAGGTAAACACCCCACTCAATTTGGAAACATGGATATTGATGGAAGCTATGACCAGAAGAAAATTTTGGAGAACAAGTTAGTGAGGAACATTGGAATGGTTGTTCATAATCTCAGAAGTCTTGGATTTACTTCCATGACTGAAGATGCCTATGCTTCTGCAATATTTTTGCTTTTGAAGGTGCACTCTTGCTCCATGCAATGGCCATCCAGCTTATGTGATATACTTGTGATATACTGTAGTTTAATTTGTTTTCTGTTGTAAGAGTTTTTCATAACTCGATTTAAAGGTAGATTTGTTTGTATTGGTAAGTCAAAATTCTTGCTATCAAGTGGCTGAGCCTTTGGATATGTTTACTTTACACTTCTCGTTGTCTTGTTTTTCGTTCATATATGTATGCGCCTTCTCATTCTGGCAGGGATATCTTACATTACATTTTTCTGATTTATGGCAGGCTAAAGTTTTTGATCTAGCTGGCGACGATTACAGGAGTTCTGTTTTGGAATCTATTAAGGAGTGGATACAGGTTGATCTTGTTTCCCATGATACAGGAGTGGATGTTTTCAGTCTTGATAATTTAGATCTACCCATGCAAGCTTTCTCTTGTTATTCTTTAGGTTGTTTTCAGCACTATATTTGATAAAAGAACTTTGTCAATTTCTGCAGGCCGTGCCTCTCCAGTTTTTGCATGCACTTCTTGATTATCTTGGTGATTCTATAAGTTATCTCAGCCCTTCTAGTATGAAATCACCTCTGGCATCCAGCCCATCATCATGCTACCCAGGAGCTAGTAAACCATCTGAAGGAATCATTAGATGGCAGTTGCGATTGGAGTATTTTGCTTACGAAACGTTGCAAGACTTGAGAATCGCCAAACTTTTTGAGGTCATTGTGGATTATCCTGACAGGTTAATCTTTTGACCTTCAGTAGCAGACATGAGTACCCATCATTACACTTTGCAGTGGTTATGCCATGTTATTTTCATCATGTACTTGTGGATGTTAGCATAACTTGTAACTTAGGGGATGCAAAAAAGTGACCCAACCTGCCAACCCAACGCGAACCCAACCCGAAATTAGCTGGTTGGGTTGAGATTTTCAACCCATTTAAGTAAATGGGTCAACCTGCCTAACCCATTTATTGAAATGGGTTGGGTTGGGTTGAAGTTTCCGACCTGTTTACAACCTGATTTCAACTCGTTTTCAACCTGTTTTCAACCCATTAAAAATATTATATAATTTTTTTTATTTTTAATTAAATATCATTATTTAATTATAATATCCAATAAAAAGTTAAAATAGGGTTTAGGGTTTAGACGTCAATTTCCACCTACTTTCTATATTTGCAGTGCTCCTGCCATTGAAGACTTGAAACAATGTCTTGAGTACACTGGACAACACTCGAAACTAGTAGATTCATTTATATCTGCACTGCAATACCGGTTGTTGACAGCGGGTGCTTCAACAAATGATATATTGCACCAATATGTTTCAACTATAAAAGCACTTCGAACGATAGACCCAGCAGGAGTTTTTCTAGAAGCAGTTGGTGAACCAATTAGGGAATACCTAAGAGGAAGGAAAGATACCATTAAATGTATTGTGACTATGCTTACGGATGGGACTGGTGGAAATAACAATGGACCTGGGAACAGTGGAGATAGCCTCCTTGAAGAGTTAAATAGAGATGAAGAAAATCAAGAAAGCGCTGGTCTTGATGATGATATCAATATTGATGACAAGCAAGCATGGATTGATATCCAACGGTAAGAAATGAAATTGTCGTTATATAATCGTATGATGATCTTTTTTTTCCCACCATCAAAGCTTTGACGTTAATTTACAAACACTCTTCAGCTGGGAACCTGACCCTGTTGAGGCTGATCCCCTGAAAGGCAGCCGTTATCGGAGGAAAGTAGATGTACTTGGGATGATTGTTGGTATTATTGGTTCGAAGGATCAACTGGTTAATGAATATCGTGTTATGTTGGCTGAAAAACTTCTAAACAAAACTGACTATGACATCGACACTGAAATACGCACATTGGAGCTTCTTAAGGTGGGTGATTTGCAAATGGATATTATGTTTTCTTGAAATGGCGTACTAAGCATGGCGTCTTTTTATTGAAACTTTTGTCATCCTATCCAGATACATTTTGGTGAAAACAGCATGCAGAAATGTGAGATCATGCTCAATGATCTGATTGATTCAAAAAGGACAAACACAAATGTAAAAGCCACCATAAATCAATTGTCTCAAACAGGTAGACTAAGCAACTGACGACTAGTGTTATGATAACAAACGTCTTCTATAATACATTTGTTATGATTTTGTGATTATTGTTTGCAATTGACTTATAGGTGCCGAGTCTCGGGAGCACGAAGTTTCATTTGATATTCTTGACACTACAATCATATCTTCAAATTTCTGGCCACCTATCCAGGTATAATTTTCTTCACTTTTCATGTCTTTTTATTTGAACACGCGGCCAATTCAAATCTGTTGTAGCATAGTTGGGTAAGCTGCTCATATGCTACTGTATCAAGGTTCTTGCAAATGCAACTATGCATATGCATTAATTGTTATTTAAGCAGCTGATATATATAAATTATCTTTCAATAATACCATTAACCTTAAAATGGAACTGCAGGAGGAGGTTGTCAACATACCTGAGCCTGTGGACCAGCTTCTAAGTGATTATGCTAAGAGATATCATGAAATCAAAACTCCTCGTAAGCTACTATGGAAGAAAAACCTTGGTACAGTGAAGGTAAAGATTTAGTAATAACAAGTGTTATTATTGTTATTATTTTCTTTTTATGTATGCTTTATTGTTGTTATTTCTCTTTCTGTAAGCTTTATTGCTGTTATTTCTTTTCCTGTATAAGAAGACTTTTTATTGTTATCTGATTTCTGACTCATCTGTTTCAGTTAGAATTGGAATTTGAAGATAGAACTCTACAGTTCACAGTCACTCCAGTACATGCTTCGATCATTATGCAATTTCAGAATCAAACAAGGTAAAATCATGAATCCATGTCCACCAAAGAAAACATATGTTTTCAACCCTCTTTCCATATAAAGAAATAAAGAATCTACCTGCATGTGGTACTTTCAGTTGGACCTCTAAGAATCTTGCAGCTGCCATTGGGGTGCCTGTAGACACACTTCAAAGGAGGATAAGTTTCTGGATAAGCAAGGTTTGTCAACTTATTATTTTAAAATCAACCCTTGATTATTTCTTCTCTTTTCTAGAATCCTGATGGGTTTTTGTTTTCTGCTACCCTAATTTGGGATAATAACTTTGTGCTTTATAATTATACATCAAATTAAGCAATAACATTCCTTCTCATGAATTTGTTATTTTATTCTACTTCATCTGTAATCACTTTAGCCTTCTGTTTTTTTATCTGGTCTAGGGGATTATTGCAGAGTCTTCTGGTGAAGACTCTAATGACCATGTGTATACGCTGGTTGATAGTATGGCTGATGGTGGTAAGGCGAGCATTAATAATGAGGAGTTGGTAGCTGATGATGATGCTGAACGATCAGTAGCATCTGTCGAGGATCAGTTACGGAAAGAAATGACTGTGTACGAGGTATGTTCTGCTTGTATGATTGTTTTTCTTTTCCAAAAGTAGCTGCATTACGATTCTGAGCCTTTGGCAGTTGCTGAATGGTTAGGTGCAGAATGATTAAGGGTCAGGATGATTAAGAGGCTATTATGATATAGTGCAAAATGAAATATGGTTGTTTGGTACGGAATGAAATTAGGGAGCTGAATGGTTAAGGGAGGCCTAAGATACAAAATCATTCAGAGAGTTTTAGAATCATTAAGAGGCAGACTTTTTTCTTGCCAAACAAGATTTGCTTCTTAGCGATTCAGAGGTTGCCTCTTAATGGAACTATTAAGAGGTAAACAAACAGCCCTTCATCGAAGGGAATTTAAGACACTTGGTTAATAGTCAAAACACATCTCGTAAATTATATATCCAGTCAAATGTTACAATTTACACATGAATAGGATTTATGGGCATAGCATAATAAATCCTTAGATCATCATTTGAGATGGTAAGCAAAACTCTGAATACTTGTAATATGAACTTCTAACTTATGCTTACAGAAATTCATCGTTGGGATGCTTAAAAATTTCGGCAGCATGGCATTGGATCGAATTCATAACACTCTCAAGGTAATGGTCATTGTTATGATAATAATACAACGGTTATTAACTAGGATGCAAGGTTAAATAATGAGACGTTTGTTGTAGATGTTCTGCGTATCTGATCCTACTTACGACAAGTCACTCCAACAACTGCAATTCTTCTTGTCGGGCCTAGTTGCAGAAGAGAAGTTGGAACTTAGAGACGGTATGTACTTTCTAAAGAAATAAACAACCATCGGAAATGCATTTCAGAATGTTGTGTTAGAAACCTGTTGGTAATCGGCAAATGACAAGATCTCCTCCAGTCA
This sequence comes from Saussurea involucrata, assembly GCA_033807775.1. Classification (NCBI taxonomy): domain Eukaryota; kingdom Viridiplantae; phylum Streptophyta; class Magnoliopsida; order Asterales; family Asteraceae; genus Saussurea; species Saussurea involucrata. The sequence goes on from CM066315.1 coordinate 885,396, forward strand.
AAGCTGTAGCAATTCCTGATGAAGTCATTTATCGATGAGCGTAAACAATATCAACCTAAGGTGGGTTTTTTATTCGAATCCGTACATATTTGTAGCATCTTTGGTAGAGTTATTCATTTAACGCCGATATCCCAATGCAGCATGTTGACAAATTGAAATTATGGTGGAAGTTATTGATAGTCAACGATCTTAAACTTATAATTTTTTATTCATATGGGATGGATGGTTACAGTCTAGATAGATGTTGTTGTATTGTTTGTAAAATTAGAAACGTTATTTTTTCCATGATTTATGAAACTCGGGTTGCTAAATGAACGTTCATGCACCAATGAAATTGTGTTCTTTTTTAGAATTTAATTATTATAGTTAATTGTTGAATTGAAAACAAAAAAGTTGGCGTTTAAAATTCAGACGTGAGGTGAAGCCAAAGCTCCATTGTTTGAATAAGATAGATACCAATCCTGTATCATATGCTTTCGGAGTAATAAAAGTACGTATTGATTGATTAATAAAAATAGAAATTTACCATACAACTATTTTTGATTTTTCAAGTATTTGTATTATCACAAACATTTATTTTATGTTCCATTCAATAAAACCTATTTATGTCACAAGTTGATATACTTTTTACTCGTAATGCACTATACAATGATCAAATTCATAAAATGTATAATGATACAAACTTTTGCTTCAACTTAGCAAACCCTATAATTATTCAACAACCTACTAGTTCCATATGTAATTTAAAAAAAAAAAAATCATACGTCTCCAAACTCTATGCTTTTTTTCTGTCCATCGATCAATATTTGACACATCGTTGCTTTTATTAAAAAGATAAATTAAATAAAGTAATGATGTGTAAGAAGTTGATTAATGAGATATGAATACTTGAGAAGAGAGGATTTATATTTGTAAACCAAGAGTAACATTTGTTCCCTAGAAAAGAAGAGAAAATTAGATTTTCACTTTGATAGATCCCATCATTCAAAAGGTCCTGAATCCAAATAACTCGACCGTTAGATTTATAAAAGCATCTTTAATAACAATCACAGGAGGAATCTTAACTCGTAGTTAACTAATATGACCGTTACCTTCCCCTTCATTTTCAAATTTACACAAACGAGAGAGAGAGATTTTGAACCACCATTGAAGATGAAAGAAGCAGAGCAACAACCAACAAACACAGAAGAAGAAGAAGAGATGAAGATGCAACATCTCAGATTCAAAGCCAATGACCTTCTTCTTAGAGAAGAATGGGAACAATCAATTCAAACCTATTCCCACTTCATCTCTCTCTGCCAAACCCGCATCTCAAATCCCCAAATCCCACCCGATCCAAAGCTCCAAAAATCCCTCTGTTTAGCCTTCTCCAACAGAGCCGAAGCAAGGTCCAAAACCCATGATTTCAATCGCGCTCTCAAAGATTGTGACCAAGCATTGCGGATCGAAAACACCCATTTCAAAACCCTCATGTGTAAAGGTAAGATCTTGCTCGCTCTTGATAGATACAGTATGGCTTTAAACTGTTTCAAGATTGCAGATCTTGGTCATCCCAGTAATGCAGACTCTGAAACCCTAAATGGGTATTTGGAAAAATGCAAAAAGCTTGAGTCTTTATCGAGATCTGGAGGTTTTGATTTCTCTAATTGGATTTCGAATGGGTTTAAGGGGAAGTTTCCAGAGTTAGCAGAGTATATTGGTGCTGTAGAAATCAACAAATCTGAGATTAGTGGCAGAGGATTGGTTGCAACAAAGAACATTGATGTTGGTTCTTTGTTGTTGGTCACTAAAGCTATTGCAACTGAAAGAGGGATATTGCCCGAATCGAAGATGGAAAATTTGGGTGAGAATGCTCAAATGGTGATGTGGAAGAATTTTGTTGACAAAGTTGTTGAATCAACATCAAATTGCAAAAGAACACATTGTTTGCTTTCAAAGTTGTCAGTTGGCGAAAATGAGGAAGATCTTGAGGTTCCGGATATAAGTACTTTTAGGCCTGAATTAGAGCAAGATTGTAGCTTTTCGAACGAAAAGATTGAAATGGGTGTTATGTTAAGCATATTGGATGTGAATTCACTAGTTGAAGAAACATTTTCAAGTAAATTTTCAGGTAAAAATGGTGATTATCATGGTGTTGGGATATGGGCTTTAGCTTCTTTTATCAATCATTCTTGTAATCCTAATGCCAAGAGATTCCATATTGGTGATCATGTCATTGTTCATGCTTCTAGGGATATAAAAGAAGGTGAAGAGATCACAATGGGCTATTTCGATGTGTTTTTGCCCTTGAAAAACCGCAAAGAAATGGCAAAGAATTGGGGGTTTGATTGTCATTGCAAGAGGTGTAAATTTGAGGATGGGATTTCGGTAAAACAAGAAATGGGGGAGATTGAAATGGGGTATGAAAGAGGAGTTGATGTTGGTTCGATGGTGTACAAGTTAGAGGAAAGTATGAGGAGGTGGATGGTAAGAGGTAAAATGAAGGGTTACTTGAGAGCTTCATTTTGGAAGGTTTATTCGGAACTTTTTGTTTCAGAGAAGTTGATGATGAAGTGGGGAAGGAAGGTTCCGACGATGGAGATGGTGGTGGAGAGCGTGGTGGAGGTCGTTGGCGGTGATGAGAGGGTTTTAAAAGTGGTTATTGAAGGGATGAAGAGGAATGGTGGTGGTGGTGGAGTGGTGGAGATGGAGAAGGCAATGAAGTTAGGAAGGGGAGTTTATGGAAAGGTAATGAAGAAACAAGCCATGAGAAGCCTACTCTCTTTGACAAAATAGGGGATAATTTAATGGCATTTGTTGCTCTTTAGGGTTTAGAGTAAATTCTCATTGCAATTTTAGGGTAAGCTTAGGGTTCTAACTTGGGCAATTTTAGTTTTCTTGAAATTTTGTTTTCAATGTTTGATTCCAAATTATGTTGGAATACAAAGAAAAAGAAAGAAATTTGAACCATTTTGCTTCTTATAAAAGATTGTAATATATGCAAAATCAATTACGATACAAAACGTATGTGAGCACAACACAAATGACACAAAATTATAACTACGGACGAATCGTCTTGTCATACATGAAAAGTGATTTTAATTTCTTTTAAATAAACATTTTTTACTAAAAAAACATATGTGTGACTAATCAAAAACATATGTTTTGCTAGAAATTTATTCATTTTTTTGTTTTTACTTATCAGTGTTCATTGTAAAACTTATGGGTCGTTTACCAAACGTTTACTAGCTAAGCGTTTATCACTTGCCTTATTAGGCAACGTTTTCGGCTATAAAAATGAGTTGTTGATAAGCGACTTTTTACCCGATAAACACTTACAGGGTAATGTTCTTGGTCCTTCTCATGTAAGCATGAGAATGAGACCCACCTCATTGGAAACCTGGTACCCGCCTTATAGGGATCGGGGGTTCCCCACAAAATCGGGGATAGGAACGGGGGGATCCCCAATAGTTAAAAACCAGGGATGGAGCCGGGGCCGGGTAATTTGATCCCCGTTCCACCCCATCCCCGTGTATTAAATATATTGTATATTTATTATTAGATATCTCTATATACTATATAAAGTGAATTGTGGATTTGGTCCCTCTGGTTTTGTGTTTTCTTTGACTATGGTCCTCATTCTATGTTTATTATGGATATGGTCCTTGTGGTATGCAATATATTGTGGCTAGGGTCCTTCAACACTAACACCATTAAGTTTGAAAGGTTAAAGGCATCATGTGCCTTGCACATGATGGGTATAATTATCAATTTACTTTTCTCTTTTAATTAACCTATACATTTTTAAAACAAAGAATGTTGAAATTGTGGATTTGGTCCCTATGCATCACTCGTCATCTTAAAAACCCACATATCATCTCTTAATTATCCTAACAAAATTTTCATAACTTTAATATAAAATAATAATACATTCAATTACATTAAAACCTTATATAAAATAATAATACATTCAACTTTATTATTATTTAATATAAAATAAAAATACATTTAATTTTGTTAGAAAAATTTCTATTTCTTCGATATTTTTATAATAAATGAGTCGTTACTATTGCAAGTGGAAGCTCAGACCCATGGCATCAGCAAATGATTAACCATTTACGATATGGTTAGCTAAATTATGATAATGTTAAATTTTAAATATTTAAAAAAAATTGAAAGACAAAGACACTTTTATTACCAACCACATAACAATACAACGGAAACAAAAAGACCAAACAAGCGGCCCAAAAATTTAAAAATAATTTTTGGTATCACTAAAAGAATTATGTTTGAAATAAATGTTTACATGTCATTTTTAATTTAGATTTTGTTTAATATTTATCCTCTTTAGAGCATTTTATAAAAAAATAAAGATTTCGAAGTTTTTAGTATATTCTTTGCATAAACAAGGTTAAAGTAAAGAGGAAGGGATGTAAATCTATAAATTTGAACTACTCATTTATGATTAAAATATCGAAGAAATAGAAATTCTTCTAACAATATTAAATGTATTATTTTATATTAAAATAATAATGAAATTGAATGTAATATTATTTCATATAAGGTTTTAATGAAATTGAATGTATTATCATTTTATATTAAAGTAATGAAAATTTTGTTAGGATAATTAAGAGAGATGATAAATAGGTTTTAAAGATGATGAGTGATGTATAGGGACCAAATCCACAATTTTAGTATTCTTTGTTTTAAAAATGTATAAGTTAATTGAAAGGGAATAGTAAATTGACAATTATACCCATCATGTGTAAGACACATGACGCCTTTAACATTTAAAACTTAAGGATGTTAGTGTTGATGGACTCTAGTCACAATATATTGTATATCACATGGACTATATCCACAAAAAATATAGAATGAGGACACAATCAAAGAAAACACAAAACCACATGAACCAAATCCACAATTCACTCTAAAATATATATTTATTAAAATTATATAATTACTAAATTTAATGTTAAAATTTAAGGGAAATTAATTAAAATACCCAAAGTTTGACCAACTGTTACCAAAATACCCAAAAAAAATTCATTTTGCAAAAATACCCAAAATACCCGCGATGGATCCCGCGATCGCGGGCTAGGGCTGACGTGGCACGTATTTTGGCCCCAAATGCCCCGCGAAGCCCCTCAACTTTGGCCGCGGTGCACTTTTGGTCCCTGCCCGCGATCGCAGCCCGCGATGGGCCAAAATTTACAGTTTTGGTCCCTGAAAATTTACACTTTTGGTCCCTGAAAATTTACACTTTCAGCCCCTGTACTTAGACGAATCTTGCATGCTTTTACTGTTTTTTTCCACAATTATTGTACTTTGAAGACCGATTTGTGGTTGAAATTCATTTGCATGTTTGAGATTTCATCCATAAATATCAGTAGTATGCAGTTCACAATTCACACTTCCTCTTGCTTTCTTTCTTGATTTCTCTCTTGCTTTCTTTCTTTGAATTGCTTTCTCTCTTGATTTCTCTTCTCTCATTTCATCCACAAATGGCATCATCATCAAACCCTAAGTCTACTCCTGAAAAAATGCCACCTCAAATCGAGGTCGCCATAGCAAAAAAGGAAAAGGAGATAGATGAACTAACAGAAGAGTGGAAAAAAATGATGGACAGGAAGGCAGTCCATTTGAGAAAGATCGAAGAGGAAGACAGGGAGATCAAAAGGATGAAAGGGGATATAAAAGCTCGGAAGGCTCGTGTTCGTCGAGAACAAGAAGCAATTCACCATATTCTGCAAGACTTCGCAATTATTCAAGCGAAGGTAAACGAGAAGCAAGCTTGGATTGATGAAACTAAATCAATTTTTAAGTAGGTGGTGGTTATATTTTTTTTTGTTTTGTATTTTTTTACTGTGTTGTTATTTGTATTTTTTTTACTGTGTTGTTGTTTTGTATTTTTTGTTGTTGTTAATTTCTCTGAAAAGTAGTTTTTAAGCCGCTGAACCACGGTTAGGTTGGATACATCATGCAAGGTCAAGTCAGAGGTTACCTCATTCGTGGGCCTACTCTTCTTGTAGAATATATGACAACCCTCAACTCATTTGCTAAAGTGTGTGCGGGTTGTGGTACACAATGGCCATACGTAGTTGCAAAAGCAGAAGTCGTTGAAGAAGGGTCAGAAAGATTGAAGATGAAGAGCTTGTTGGATGGAATACAAACTAGCTGTGTTATCAATGTTCATTTAGAAGCATATGTATGTGTGTGTATATATATAATATGAAATGGGGTTTTGACAAGTTGGTATCACTGGACTCATTTAATAATTGTGAAAATGGGTATTTGACGAATGATGATTCATGTGTGTTTGGAGCTGAAGTGTTTTAAACACACATGAATCATCATTCGCCAAATACCCATTTTCACAATTCTTAAATGAGTCCAGTGATACCAACTTGTCAAAACCCCATTTATAAACAATTCTACCTTCTCCTATTGCCATTCACGATATCTATAAACACATTCAAATAATAATAATTTAAAACGATTTAATGAATTAGTTAATATATGATTATTATGTTAATGCGATAGGAGTGTAAAACAAAATTGAAAAAAAATATGAGATGTACCATAAATTAAATAATTAACTATAATGGTGTAATTTGTTAAAATTAAAACGTATCTAATATGAATATATAAACAGACATGTGTACTCAGAGTTAACATTCACTGCCATGGATGCAAGAACAAGGTCAAGAAAATACTAAGAAAAATTGAAGGTCTCCTATTTTCTTTATGTGTGTAAATATATAATACGAATATATATATATATATATATCATTTACAAACTAGCTGTGTTATCAATGTTCATTTAGAAGCATATGTATGTGTGTATATATATCATTTACAAATCAGTGTTTAGATCAACAGTATCATATGTGTTTGTTTCAAGCTGTGACGGGCCCGGGGTGTGACTGACAGAATGTCTCCTTGGCACGGTTGAAGGGGCGGGATTTGGACACTCTCCACGAGTGTGTCCTACGCATTGGCACCGAGTACATCTTCGTTGTATCGAACTTTCACCACGTGATGGACGTCGGTCGTTCTTTCTCGGTCTCCCGGCCCTGTTCTTATCCATTAAAGGTGGATAGCATGGTGGAAGCGGGTCGGGTGGATACACCCATGCTGCAGGGGGTCCAGCTGGGTTTATTACCTCCACGTATGTTTTCCGGTAATATTCGGACGTGAAGAAAGGTACAGCCAAGTCGCTGCAATCTGTACGACCCATATATGTTGCTGCAACGATGGCATGGCCGCACGGTAACCCAGATTTATCCCATTCGCGACACGAACAAAGGTGGTCTTCCATATTCACAATCGCGTGAATATAGTCATCATGCACCTCGTACTTCCCATACCCGATTGCTCTTACCGGCCATGTCGCCGCACGACGCGCCCTGTACTGAACGATATTCTCCGCCGTTGGTGCGAGTGCATTTTGTATCTTAGCTCCTTTTAGGCGTCGAATTTGGTACCACTCTTGTTGAAAGGCCCGAAAGTAGTCCATAAGATTAACAATCGGACATCTACGCGCAAAACGGGAGAGTGCATTCACAGACTCTACACTATTCGAGGTCAGAATGTCATACCGTTGTCCAGGAAAATGGGCCGCGGACCACCTCTCCGGTCCAGCATCGTCAAAGACTTTGGCTGCTTCCTTGACACTGTATCGTAGCATATTCATGTACTTGTTAAACTCCCGATCCGTATATGCTCTGCATGCCGCCCAATAGACATCCTTGTAGGTGGTAATACGTTTGTCCTTGAATTTGGCGTTCATCTCCAAATGTCGACAGCATATGGCGTGAGGGGCGTTTGGGTACATGGCAGAGATTGCGGCGCTTATGGAAGGAGCCCTGTCAGACATAAACACCAACCCTTGCGGGTCTCCGATAGCTTGTCTCAACATGGACAGAAACCAAGTCCACTCGTCCCCGGTTTCGGACTTGCCTACGCCGAAAGCTACTGGAACGATGGAGTTATCCCCGTCCATGGCAACCGCCAGGAACATCATACCCAAGTAACGGCCCTTTAAATGGGCTGCGTCTATTATCAGGACACGACGTAGATTTTCCAGAAATGTGCGGATCTGCAAAAACATAGGTTAAAATGTTATAGTTTATAATGTGTAAATGTTATAGTTTATAATGTGTAAACATATGACGTGTTAAAATACGTACCGCGGGTCCAAGGGCCACGAAGCACATCTCAAACCGTCCACGTGAATCGGTCCGTAGCTGCGTGACAGTACCAGGGTTCTGCATCTGCAAATTATATAAATATGTCGGGAGTCGTTCATACGACTCCTCGAACGTGCCTCTCACCATAAACAGTGCATGGCAGCGCGCACGCCACGCTTGGTGGTAATCAATCGTGACGCCGAACTGCCGGTGAACGTCGTGGACGATGTCCTTTGGACGCAATGACCTGCTAACATCAAAAAATTTGTTTTTCAGGATCGCACCCAAAGTCTTTTTGCCGGCTTGTTTGTGGTGGGGATTAAGTTGCGTCCTCGTACAAGTGTGTACGTCGTGCAACTTTCTAATCATTATCGCCCCTCCTTTGGGACCCGTGTGAATCGCGTACAACCTCCACTCACACTTTTCTCTAGCACATTCAACTACGTATTTGATTTTGTCAGATGCCCGCACGCGACTTTGGAAACCCTCTTCCAAGAACTTGAGTCCGATCTGACTTGCTAAGAGATCCTTCGAATCGAATATCTGACCTGCTGTTAAACTTTCGCTACGAATATAAGGTGTAGGTTCGTAGCTTTGTGTCTGGGTATGGGAGTCTGGAAGAATAGGGGCATATCAAAAAAGTCATTTATCTGACTACATGATTTTCTACTAGGGGTATATTCTTCGTGATCATCATTATCGGTGTCTGATCTGTCTATTTCAGAATTACCCGTTCTGAAAACGTGGGTTTCGTCATCAGCAACTCCAGCAGTACGCCATTCGTGTGGTTGTGGTGATGGTGGTGGTGGTGGTGGTTGTTGTTGTTGAGAATCAGGCTGCTCTATTTGGAGGTCTTCGTCGTCGTCACCGTCGTCGTCACCGTCGTCGTCACCGTCGGATACGCCGGGATACACAAAGAGTAATGGGGGTCTTTCTGAATCGACTGCAAGGTGCAGAAAAGTAGAGATATCCCCATCGTTGGATAAATCCACAAATGACCCATCGCCATTTTTAAACACTAACTTGCAAATATCAGAAGAGTTGATTCCACATTTTTGCATGGCGTATGCAACAAACTTCTGATAAGTATAGTTTACTGACACTTTTACACCATGCTTAGATTTATAAGCAAAATTCCACTCATTGTTATCTTGCACCCATTCACCATCAAAACAGAAATATAGCTTAGCTTTTGCAACAGATGAACTCATTTTTTCAGCAGTATCTCAAACACAAAATATTGCAGAAAGAAATATTGCAACAATGAAATCGTTGTGTGAGAATTATGGCTTGAATTTTACGTCTATTTATGAATGAAACAACCAACATATCAGAAAACCAATCTCTCATTTCATCCACAAACTGATATTCCAAAAACATTGATTTAACGTTGATTGAAACATGCAATTGAATTTCAACCACAAATCGGTCTTTAAATTGCAATAATTGTGGAAAAAAACAGTAAAAGCATCAAGATTCGTCTAAGTATAGGGGCTGAAAGTGTAAATTTTCAGGGACCAAAAGTTGAAAATTTCAGGGACCAAAACTGTAAATTTTGGCCCATCGCGGGCTGCGATCGCGGGCAGGGACCAAAAGTGCACCGCGGCCAAAGTTTAGGGGCTTCGCGGGGCATTTGTGCCCAAAATACGTGCCACGTCAGCGTATCCCGCGATCGCGGGACCCCATCGCGGGTATTTTGGGTATTTTTGCAAAATTGAAAAATTTTAGGGTATTTTGGTAACAGTTGGTTTGACTTTGGGTATTTTAATTAATTTTCCCAAAATTTAATGTCTCATGTTTAAATTTAAGGGAAATTAATTAAAATACCCTAAGTCAAACCAAGTGTTACCAAAATACCCAAAATCTCTCCCAGTTTGCAAAAATACCCCTTTTTTCCGCGATGGGAGCCCGCGATCGCGGGCCAGGGACCATTTCTGACACTTTTTTAAACTTGCAGGGACCATTTTTGAAAAATGGAATCCCGCGATGGGGTACTTTTTGTGACTTTTCAATTGCAAGGGACCATTTTTGAAAAATTCCAGGGACCATTTATGAAAAATTGAACCGCGATCGCGTAGAATCCCACTGTTCACCCCCGCTTTCTTTCAATTTGATGAATTTAAAATAAAATGTTACACTTTCAACCCCTATACTTATTTACTAAATTTACTTTATACCTTTTACTTTCATTATTTTAATTTTACATTTAACACATATAATCGTTTATTAACTAAAATACGTTAAAAAATACGTTTTAATTTTAACAAATTACACCATTATAATCGTCTATTCGATACGTTCGAAATGAGCCCAATCTTGAATTTTTTTGGATTTATATATTTTAATATATATCATATACAGTTATACACTACATAAAAAAAATATTTTTTATATTTAAAATTCATACTCTTATAGTTAATTATTTAATTTATGGTACATCTCTTATTTTTTTTTCAATTTTGTTTTACACTCCTATCACATTAACATAATAATCATATATTAACTAATTCATTAAATCGTTTTAAATTATTATTATTTGAATGTGTTTATAGATATCGTGAATGGCAATAGGAGAAGGTTTCACGAGAAGAATATTAAATGGGGTTTTGACAAGTTGGTATCACTGGACTCATTTAAGAATTGTGAAAATGGGTATTTGGCGAATGATGATTCATGTGTGTTTGGAGCTGAAGTATTTGCAGTTACAGAGTATTGCAAATCATCTTCCCAACCGAAACGGATACAGTGCATGTAAACAAAAAAATCTATTACTGGAAGGCGTCCTGGAGTCCTGTGATCGAGTTAACCTTTTCCTTGATCACGTCCTCCATTCCCATGTAGTCCGATTCGAGTTCTTCTAGTTCCTCTTCAGCTTCCTTAATCTCTCGTTGCAGCTGCCGAACGTGAGCCCTAGTCATGGCCAGTTCTCGTTTCTTCTCCGCTAGATACTCCATTTTCCCCTGCTGAATCCCCCTGTTATGGTTCCACATACCCTTTACCTTTTCGATACCGGCGTTCGCCTCATCAATGGCTTTTTGCACTGCGGGAGTAATTCGTTGACTTTGTCGAAGACCCGTCGGCATAAAATCATACATTGGTGGGGTTCTCATGCCATTATCGAAGTAGTAATTGTCGGATGCCATCTCCCAGTCTGCTTCCTCCTCAGGCGTGAATGGAAAATCGGCTGCAGTTCGCCCACAGTTTGTCCACTCCTCGTCTGTTTCTGGTACCTTCCAGGTACTCCGGCGAGCTCCGTCGTTCAGTGGTTGGTAGGCTCCCGAACGTGAAGTTCCAGCCACATTCGCCGACCTGTTCCCCCTTGATCTTGAACCTCCATCCATTGTATTAAAAAAAGCGAGAGTGTGTTTGTATAAAAGATAGATAGGAAGTTGTGAATTACTACTTCATCATGCCATCTACTTATAGCCGTGAAAATGTATGTTCTTCATCAGATATGGTCAAAGATTTCGTCTGAAAAAGTTGCCTGCATGATTCGTCTGAATAGTTCACTGCAAGATTCGTTTGAAAAGAGCCTGTAAGATTCCACTGAAAAAGTAACTGCAATATTCGTCTGCTCTTGAATAAAGGTCTTTCATTAGGCAGAAAATTAGTCTTTAAGTAGTCAAACATAGCTAATTAATGAGAATTTAGATCAGATTTATATGGTACTATCAAATGAAAGTTTCTATAATATAGATATTGTTCTACATTACATGATACCAATTTTTGCATCATATGAATCACTTCCAGACAACAAGAACCAATACCCCAATAATCAAGAAATAAATGTTTGTTCATCCAATAATCTATGTATTAGGATTATCGCAAGTTTCATAAACCTACTTACTAGGTGTTGGAAATATGGGTTTTACTAAACTTTGGACGCATTTAAATTTATATATATGTGTTATATATAACTAACTTTTAGTAGGTTTATGTTCTCCTATATGAGAGCTTCGAAATGATATATAATGCGTCCAAAATGGAGTATATGTGAAAGAGATATCGATACTCAAAGTTGAGTAAATGGATGAAATTAGCAAAAACCAAATGAAGTAAACGGTAACTGTATCACAATACTTTAACAAAATAAGTTAATACTAAAAATAACAATTATTTAATGTTACATAAACAACCTAACTACTTAGACAATGCGCATAAATTGACTCCGCCATATGTCGGCGGAAATCCATTGCCTCATCGTCGGTTTCGTTAGGGGGTACCCATATCTCCTCGTTATTTATCAACTTTTGGACATTACGACATACCCATACACCGCAATCCGCATATAACCCGGTCTGCTGGGGTACTTGGCCGGCCATCTTTGTGCGAAAGATACTTGACATTTCGCGACGTCTATGATCCCCTATCAATGAAAAGAACGTATATAGTTTTGCTTTAAACGATTGCATCTGCTCTGTCAATTGTTGTTTGCAGAGACCGTCCTTTTCGCTGTCATATAGGGTCATGACCATAGTGTCAAGTTCAAACACTCCAAGCAGCCAATGTCTGGGATGCAAGCATATGGGGATGTACACCTGAAATATTACAATATATGTCATATATGTTATTAAATAAAATAACAGTAAAACGATTTACATACCCTATCGAGGAGAGTCCAAGAGGTCCCTTCCGAGCCATTGCATATTTCGACCACGGAGGCGGGACCTTGATGGTCCATCAGTATACACTGAAAGAACATAGTGTGCATGATGGTCCACCTCGTGTCTACGCCACGATGTTTTTGCAACAGGCTAACCCAAGAATCGACGTGCTATGCATAAAAAATAGATGGTTAGACATGTAATATAAATATATTTGATTATATATGACTATAATTTAACTTCATACTAACCGTATCGTCTAAGTCAGAGTTCACAGGGTCATCCGCAAGCAATGTTTCAAAAAACGAGGGGTTGATTTCTAAGCCCCCGTAAGGGGTGAATGTCAAGTTGGGGAGGCGACCAGTCCGACACATCCTCATTATTTCTGATGCCGGGTGAGGCTCCGGTGAAGGCACCTTTCCCTTTTTCTTTCCTCCCTTCTTTCCCCCCGCTTTCTTTGCTTGTTTTTTAGCGGCCGGTGGTGTCGTAGATCCTTGTTGGCCAAACGGGTAACGAAACCATTGTGAAATTGATCGCGACCGCTTTTGAGGGAGCGGGGTCACCTGTGGTGGTGGATCTACAACATCCATCGAGTCATCGTCAGGCTCCGAGAAGTGCTCCGAGAAGTGATCCTGGATAATAGGAGACCCCGTCTGAAAATTACGTTACTCAATGTTTTAAGTACAATTTAGGAAATGTTCACAATTAAACCAAAACTACCAAAATAACTTACAGTATGCATTTCCGGCCTGTAATAGTCATCGGCCGAACCGCCAAAGATGTTTGTGATTGCTGTGGTGGCGAACGACGGCATGTGCTGTGCCCCCGACATCCCGGCCTGCGTGACATTGATCATTAAAATAGTTACAAAATTAGGATTATCGATATATAACTATAATGGTTACTCAGTGTCACTAACACTCTCCGGGATAGTCGAATATGATGTGGTGGCGAACGGCGACGGCATCTGCGAGGTGTATGCCCCCGACATCCCGGCCTGCGTGACATTGATCATTAAAATAGTTACAAAATTAGGAACAAACATATAACTACAATGGTTACTCAGTGTCACTTACACTCTCCGGGATAGTAGAATAGGATGTGGTGGCGAACGACGTTTCCGACATCCCGGCCCCCGACATCCCGGCCTGCGTGACATTGATCATTATAAGAGTTACAAACTTAGGAACAAACATATAACTATAATGGTTACTCAATGTCACTTACATTTTCAGGGAATGACGGATGGGATGTGGTGGCAAACGTCGCCTGTGCCCCCTGTCCGAACGGAGCGGGGATCGGTGTCGTACTCGACAGCTAAAACAAATTTAGAACGTAATATTAATATACAAACTAAATAAACGTGGCCAACAAATTAAGTTAAACACTAACATTGACAGCGCTAAACTGTCTGTAGACTTCCTCCAGATAGTGTACACGTGTCTCTAGCGGCCCGTGGACGTAGTCCCACAGGACTTCATGTGAGCCACGCTGTGGCTCGTAGGAAGGGGCCGCCTGATATGGATTGTAGGAGGAGGAAGGGGGCGCCTGGTAGGAGGAGGAACGGGGCGCCTGGTAGGAGGAGGAACGGGCCGGCTGGTAGGAGGAGGAAGGGGGCGGCTGGTATCCACCGGAAGGGGGCCTGTCGTCGTCTTCCTCATCTTCGGAAGTAGGGGGACGTCGAGCCATTTCCGCCTCTGCGTCAATAAAGGCCACGCTGTCTCTGTACCAATCTGTGCCCATCTCGTCGACAGTAGGCACAAGGCGATCGACGGGCAAGAGTGGCTGCTAAATATATGATAAAACATAAAAGAAATTAATAAGCGGGACTAACGTATGCAAATTGTAAACATAGTAAAAGAACTTACATTTCTAGACGCTTTGAAGAACTCAATCCAAAGCGACCTACTTAGGGTAACACGCTTGTCCCAACGGGTTCCCCTAAGTACTCGATCGTCGCGCTTGACGAAATATCGGATTGATGCGGGAAACATCTCCAAGATCCATATCTGGAATTAGACAAGAAGAGAAAGTACGTAAAAAGAAAAGCCAAACAGTTTGTATGTATTATTAACAATTGTTATACTACGTATCTAACCTTGAAGGCGTATGTAAAACCACAAAGAGTCATCTTTGCATGTCGATCGGCGCGTCTGCCTATGGCTCGGTGCATATTAGAGTAGCAATGTGTCCAGATATGGCTACCCCACGGGTAGCTGTTAAACAGCTCAAGGTCCTCGACGGCCCTAAGGACCGTCGATGAAGCATGCTGGCTATACTCACGGCCCAGGAAGCCCATATCCACGATCACCACCAAGCATACACGGACAGCATCGTCGTCGGTTAGGGCACTAAGGCCCTCTTTCATCTTTTCCCGGGCTGCCTTCAGCTTCAAACGAGATGCTGAAATGCCGAAAACCCTAGGAACGAAGGAGCAGTCTTCTAAGGGAGGAAGGGAGGGAGCCTCTCCAAAACGTAGTCCTGTAATTAGACAGAACTCCCGACGCCCAAAATGCAATTGAGAGCCGAAGAAATCAAAATGCATCTCCTCCGACTCAGCGTTGGCGTCCTCGACCTCCAACTGTAGAAACATGTGTACTAGCGTAGGGTCGCCACCAGAGTAAGACACATCCATCCATGGCCCGAACGGTGTCCCTCTATAGATGGTCTCAAGGGTATATGCGCGATCACCTAATCCCCTAAACAGCGCTCCTAATTCCTCGATGTATGAAACTTTGCACCTTACCGTCAAGTCGATGTTAAAGAAATCCTTCTACATAGTCATTCACAGATGTTATAGTTAGTGTTATATATAGATGCTGCAGTTTATTTTATTTTATATAGATGTTGCGGTTTATTTTATTTCAACGTATAATAGTGTTATATATAGATAAAGTGCGGTTGTATTTTATTTCAACGTATAATAGTGTTATATATAGATAAAGTGCGGTTTATTTTATTTCAACGTATAATAGTGTTATATATAGATAAAGTGCGGTTTATTTTATTTCAACGTATCATATTGTTATATATAGATAAAGTGCGGTTGTATTTTATTTCAACGTATAATAGTGTTATATATAAATAAAGTGCGGTTTATTTTATTTCAACGTATAATAGTGTTATATATAGATAAAGTGCGGTTTATTTTATTTCAACGTATAATAGTGTTATATATAGATAAAGTGCGGTTTATTTTATTTCAACGTATCATATTGTTATATATAGATAAAGTGCGGTTGTATTTTATTTCAACGTATAATAGTGTTATACATAGATAAAGTGCGGTTTATTTTATTTCAACGTTTAATAGTGTTATATATAGATAAAGTGCGGTTTATTTTATTTCAACGTATAATAGTGTTATATATAGATAAAGTGCGGTTTATTTTATTTCAACGTATCATATTGTTATATATAGATAAAGTGCGGTTGTATTTTATTTCAACGTATAATAGTGTTATATATAGATAAAGTGCGGTTGTATTTTATTTCAACGTATAATAGTGTTATACATAGATAAAGTGCGGTTTATTTTATTTCAACGTATAATAGTGTTATACATAGATAAAGTGCGGTTTATTTTATTTCAACGTATAATAGTGTTATATATAGATAAAGTGCGGTTTATTTTATTTCAACGTATAATAGTGTTAAATATAGATAAAGTGCGGTTTATTTTATTTCAACGTATCATATTGTTTGTTGGTGCAAGTGTACCACATCTCTATATATTTATATATATTTATTTTGATGATTACAAACACACCGTATTATTGTTTATCTAACAATCCTATCCAAGTGTACAGTTCTTGAAGAACACGAAGATTTTATCTGAAGAGTTCAAGACGGAAGATTTACGTTGTCATTAGTGTTTATAATTTATAATGATAAACACCCTAAAATAATATACCACTTGGATATTTCTAAAAACCTTTTAAATAATATTTTAAATAAGAAATTTTGGTTCTAGAAGTATCTGCCATGCGTACTGTTTCTGCAACCACTTTCTGACGCCGGTATACCGCGGGTGTTCAGCCGGTATACCGCGGCAAGCTCGGTGTGCATCTCTGATTGGTTGGAAGTCTTTTCTTCTGCGCGGTATACCGCGGTGTTCAGCCGGTATACCGCGGGTACTGTTTCCGTTGGTTTTTGCAGAGTTGACTTTCTGATCTTGATGTGCTTTTTCCTCTGCACGGTATACCGCGGGGGATAGCCGGTATACCGCGGATGCACATATCCGTTGGAAGCTTCATGCTATATATTTGCATGCTGATGGTGAAGAAAGAGCAGACCACAAAAACAACAACAGCAAGCAACCAACTCCATCCTTTTCTCAGCTCTCTCACTTATTTAATATATATATTTTATAAAACCTTTTTTATAAAATATCCAAGTGATTATTATACAAGAGTGATTACCCATTGTGAGTTATACTCCTCTTGTAAGTATTTGAATAACGGGTGTGTGATCATGTTTATCTCATAGCAGAGGCTTGAGAAACTATTACAAATTCCTTTGTATTTGGTTTGTGTTCTACCGTAAAGAATACATTTATTGGATCGTGTCGAGAAGTGTCTCGGCTGCTGGTTTATCACAGTTGGTGGTAAATCAGTAAATCTCCGTGTCAAGTATCTCTAACCTTTATCTCTTTATTTATTCCGCTGTGCTTTTAATTATATCTGTTTATATAATTGTTGTATATTTATTATTTGTATACTCTGATTTATTTATACTGTTTCTGTACTGTATTTATTTGTAAAAGAATTTTTGAAAGTAAAAGATTTTAAATACAACCTTACCCCCCCTAGGTTGTCTAACATTTGGTATCAGAGCAGGGCTTTCAAAAATCGTCTATTTAATTTTTTTTAAAATCCGTTTTTGTTATGGCTCAACAAAATGCTTGGTTTTCTAAATCTCTTCTTATTGATTTCGAAAATTTTGATCTTTGGGCAAATTCTTTTGAACGTTATGTTCGTGGGATAAATCAAAAAATTTGGGATATTATTATTAAAGGAAATTTCAAACCCACAAAATTTCAAAACAACAAAGTTGTTGAAAAACCTAGCTCGGAATGGTCCGACGAAGATGAGGCTAATTATTGTTTAAATTATGAAGCCAAAAAATTTTCTCTTTTCGGTTCTTACTAACGATGATATTGAGCGTGTTTATCTCTTTGAAACTGCTCGTGATATTTGGGAAAACTTGAACATCACCTATGGTGGAAACTCAAAAGAAAAGAGAGACGAAACCCGAGATCAAAGAAATGAAGAAACGTGTCTCATGGCCGACCGTGATGTTAAGGTATCTTCATCATGTCCTTTTGAAAATAATTGTGATAGTAATTATAGTGATAATTATGATAGTGACGATGAAAATAATCTTGACGAATTATATAAATCATTTCATGACATGGCTGCTCTCGCAAATAAATATAAAGATGAAATTTCTAATTTAAAAGAAACCGTATCTGTATATAAAAAGGAAATAGATGACGGTAAACAAAAATCTGCTCATGATTTAGATGTTATCACTAAATTAGAAAATAAATTAAGTGAAAAAGATATTTGTAAATCTTGTGTTATTTTAAATGATAAAATTGCATGCTTGAATAAAAAGACACATGAAGATATTATATGTGCAAAATGCGAGATTCTTGAAAATGAAATTGCATGTTTAAATGCTAAATGTAAATCGCATGAGAAAAATGACTTATTAGCAAATGCTTTTAATAGTAGCAATGATAAAGTGCTTAAAATGCTAAATATGCCTAATCGTATAAATTGTCGTAAAGGCATTGGTTCCGATACATGTGTTGATAAATGTTCGTGTAAACCCATTAAAAGATTTTTTGCATCTCCTAAAGTTGATACGAGAAAACCTCCATATATGTCAAAAATAAAAAATGTGAATTATGGGAGGAAACCGCATGCTCGTATGTATAATGGTAATTTTTCTAGACCTAACAATAATGTGAATATAAATGCTTCATTTTATGTGTATGATAAATACAATCGTAAAATTAAAATGGTTAGAAAATGGATTCCGAAAGGAATGTTTAATGTTGATAATCCCGGTGGGATGCGTTTGTGGTTTTAAACAAATTTTGTGGTTTTATATGTTGTCGTATTTTATTTTATGTCGACAACATGTTCTTTATTTATTTTTGCAGTTTATGTTTTATACTAACTGTTAAAAGGACCCATAAGAAAAGGGTACCACGAAAAATTTTCTTTGCCTTTTGTAGGTGTTTCCTGGCGAGGATATAATACGTGTTTCCTGACGAGGATATAATACGTGTTACCTGCCGAGGTTATAATACGTGGTTACCTGCCGAGGTTATAATACGTGGTTACCTGCCGAGGTTATAATACGTGGTTACCTGCCGAGGTTATAATACGTGGTTTCCTGACGAGGTTATAATACGTGGTTACCTGCCGAGGTTATAATACGTGGTTACCTGCCGAGGTTATAATACGTGGTTACCTGCCGAGGTTATAATACATGGTTTCCTGACGAGGATATAATACGTGTTCCCTGACGAGGACATAATACGTGGTAATTTTTTGCTCACATAAAATTAACCGAAAAATCGAAGCCTTAAGATCCTTTTTGGTGCAAGTGTTTCTTTTTGGTTATTTTGTTTCATGTCATTTATTATGCTTATTTTATCCCTCAAATTTTATAAAATCATCAATTTAATATCGTTATTAATTTGAGGGGGAGCTTTTTATCTTTTACCCATGAGATTATGCTCTCTCAAATATATGCATATTTTGAGGGGGAGCATCTCTCGAGGGGAAGCATACCGTCTTTCTTGACCCTTTTTGTTTCGACAAACGGGGGAGAGAAACCGCATATGCTCATGCTTAGCGGTTGTGTTTGTCATCATCAAAAAGGGGGAGATTGTTGGTGCAAGTGTACCACATCTCTATATATTTATACATATTTATTTTGATGATTACAAACACACCGTATTATTGTTTATCTAACAATCTAATCCAAGTGTACAGTTCTTGAAGAACACGAAGATTTTATCTGAAGAGTTCAAGACGGAAGATTTACGTCGTCATCATTGTTTATATCTAATAATGATAATCACCCTAAAATAATATACCACTTGGATATTTCTAAAAACCCTTTAAATAATATTTTAAATAAGAAATTTTGGTTCTAGAAGTATCTGCCATGCGTACTGTTTCTGCAACCACTTTCTGACGCAGGTATACCGCGAAGGTAGAGCCGGTATTCCGCGGTGGTACGGCCGGTATACCGCGGGTGTTCAGCCGGTATACCGCGGCAGGCTCGGTGTGCATCTCTGATTGGTTGGAAGTCTTTTCTTCTGCGCGGTATACCGCGGTGTTCAGCCGGTATACCGCGGGTACTGTTTCCGTTGGTTTTTGCAGAGTTGACTTTCTGATCTTGATGTGCTTTTTCCTCTGCACGGTATACCGCGGGGGATAGCCGGTATACCGCGGATGCACATATCCGTTGGAAGCTTCATGCTATATATTTGCATGCTGATGGTGAAGAAAGAGCAGACCACAAAAACAACAACAGCAAGCAACCAACTCCATCCTTTTCTCAGCTCTCTCACTTATTTAATATATATATTTTATAAAACCTTTTTTATAAAATATCCAAGTGATTATTATACAAGAGTGATTACCCATTGTGAGTTATACTCCTCTTGTAAGTATTTGAATAACGGGTGTGTGATCCTGTTTATCTCATAGCAGAGGCTTGAGAAACTATTACAAATTCCTTTGTATTTGGTTTGTGTTCTACCGTAAAGAATACATTTATTGGATCGTGTCGAGAAGTGTCTCGGCTGCTGGTTTATCACAGTTGGTGGTAAATCAGTAAATCTCCGTGTCAAGTATCTCTAACCTTTATCTCTTTATTTATTCCGCTGTGCTTTTAATTATATCTGTTTATATAATTGTTGTATATTTATTATTTGTATACTCTGATTTATTTATACTGTTTCTGTACTGTATTTATTTGTAAAAGAATTTTTGAAAGTAAAAGATTTTAAATACAACCTTACCCCCCTAGGTTGTCTAACATTGTTATATATAGATAAAGTGCGGTTGTATTTTATTTCAACGTATAATAGTGTTATATAAAGATAAAGTGCGGTTTATTTTATTTCAACGTATAATAGTGTTATATATAGATAAAGTGCGGTTTATTTTATTTCAACGTATAATAGTGTTATATATAGATAAAGTGCGGTTTATTTTATTTCAACGTATAATAGTGTTATATATAGATAAAGTGCGGTTTATTTTATTTCAACGTATCATATTGTTATATATAGATAAAGTGCGGTTGTATTTTATTTCAACGTATAATAGTGTTATATAAAGATAAAGTGCGGTTTATTTTATTTCAACGTATAATAGTGTTATATATAGATAAAGTGCGGTTTATTTTATTTCAACGTATAATAGTGTTATATATAGATAAAGTGCGGTTTATTTTATTTCAACGTATAATAGTGTTATATATAGATAAAGTGCGGTTTATTTTATTTCAACATATAATAGTGTTATATATAGATAAAGTGCGGTTTATTTTATTTCAACGTATCATATTGTTATATATAGATAAAGTGCGGTTGTATTTTATTTCAACGTATAATAGTGTTATATAAAGATAAAGTGCGGTTTATTTTATTTCAACGTATAATAGTGTTATATATAGATAAAGTGCGGTTTATTTTATTTCAACGTA
Source organism: Saussurea involucrata (assembly GCA_033807775.1). Classification (NCBI taxonomy): domain Eukaryota; kingdom Viridiplantae; phylum Streptophyta; class Magnoliopsida; order Asterales; family Asteraceae; genus Saussurea; species Saussurea involucrata. The sequence continues at coordinate 906,910 of CM066315.1, forward strand.
TAATAGTGTTATATATAGATAAAGTGCGGTTTATTTTATTTCAACGTATCATATTGTTATATAGAGATAAAGTGCGGTTTAGGAACCCTAGTTGTCATTCTTAAAAGTTTAGGACCTAATTGGCATTCTTAAAAGTTTAGGGACCTAAGTTGTCATTCTTAAAACCGTAGGGACCTAAGTTGTCATTCTTAACATTTTTTTATAAAAAACACATATTTAACAATTTTTTTATAAAATGTGTTTTTTATAAAAAATTGTTAAGAGTGTGTTTTTATAAAAAAATTGTTATAGTTTTATGTTTGAATGTGATATTTGTATGTTATAATGTGTATGTTGTTATAGTGTGTTTTTCATATAAAAATTGTTAAAAATGTGTTTTTTTTATAAAAACACACCCTTAACATTTTTTTATAAAAACACACTCTTAACAATTTTTTTATAAAAAACATGTTTTTATAAAAAATTGTTAAGGGTGTGTTTTTATAAAAAAATTGTTAAGAGTGTGTTTTTATAAAAAAAACATTGTTAACAATTTTTTTTATAAAAACACACTCTTAACAATTTTTTTTATAAAAAAACTCTTAACAATTTTTATATGAAAAAACACACTATAACAACATACACATTATAACATACAAATATCACATTCAAACATAAAACCATAAAACTATAACAATTTTTTTATAAAAACACACTCTTAACAATTTTTTATAAAAAAAAACACATTTTTAACATTTTTTTTATAAAAACTGTTTTTATAAAAAAAAATTAACAATTTTTTTATAAAAAAACACATTATAAAAACCATAAAACTATAACATTTTTTTATAAAAACACATTATTAAACATTTTTTTATAAAAAAACTGTTTTTATAAAAAATTGTTAAAGGTGTGTTTTTATAAAAAAAACACATTGTTAACAATTTTTTTATAAAAACACACTCTTAACAATTTTTTATAAAAAAACACTCTTAACAATTTTTATATGAAAAAACACACTATAACAACATACACATTATAACATACAAGTATCACATTCAAACATAAAACCATACATATCATGTTAAACATAGAACATATTCAAACATAAGTTATAAACACTATAACAACCTACAAATCATATATCTTAACTTAAAATAACATACAAAAAATAACAAATAACATAAGGAAAACATACCAAAGAGGTAATACGAGACATCTTCACAAAACCCGAACGCTTATTCCACACGAGAAAATTGAGAGAGTTTGATTAAAAATTGAGAGAGTGATTAAAAAAATTGAGAGTGGAGAGTGGCCGTGTCTTGGTCCCCCCCCCCCCCCCCCCCCCTTATATAGTGCGGCCGAAGAAACAATGGGATTAGGGTTTAGGTTCGTCAAAGGGATTTTAGGGTTAACCCTGTGCCGACACGTGGCACAAGAGCCCGCGATCGCGGGAGGTCAACGAAAGTCAATCGCGGGCAGGGACCAAAAATGCACACGCGGGTATTCTTGAGGGGGGAAAGCTGTACCGCGGGATTTCTTGAGGGACCAACGCGGGCAAAGTGGGCAAACTTTGGTGACACGTGTAGCCCGCGATCGCGGGGGTCAATGAGTCAATCGCGGGCAGGGACCAAAACTGCACACGCGGGCATTCTTGAGGGGGGGAAGCTGGACCGCGGGCATTCTTGAGGGACCAACGCGGGCATTCTTGGTGACACGTGGCCTGGAGCCCGCGATCGCGGGCTCCATCGCGGATTTTTTGGGTACTTTTGTAAACTGGGAGAGATTTTGGGTATTTTGGTAAGAGATGGTCAAACTTAGGGTATTTTAATTAATTTCCCTAAATTTAATGTTTAAAATTTAAATTTTGATATGAAACATTAAATTTAGTAATTAAATTTAAATTTAAACATTATATAATTTTAATAAGTATATATTATATATACTCTTAATATAAAAGTGTTGACGAGATCAAGAAAATATTTGTTATATATATGAAAATATTATTATAAAACTATAATATATTTCTAATAAATATATTCTAATATATATAATTATAAATTAGATAATATACTTTTATTTTTTTTAATTATATTTATAATATATAATTATATTTTATTAATATATAAAAATATTAATAATATTTATATATATATATATAATTATATTTTATTAGTTTTTAAAGAAAAAATATAAAAATAATAATAAACCACAGGGATCAGTTTCAAAGATTTCTATAAACCATAGAGACCAAAATTAGAGTTTAAACCCATCATGTGCAAGTCACATGATGCCTTTAACTTTTCAAACTTAACGATGTTAGTGTTGAAGGACCCTAGCCACAAGATATTGCATACCACATGGACCATATCCATAGTAAACATAAAATGAGGACCATAGTCAAAGAAAACATAAAACCACCTGGACCAAATCCACAATTCACTCTACTATATAGTCATGGATGGGCCTTGGATAGCGCGTAGTGTCTCACGCATAGGCGCGTCTGCTTGCACCCTCCATTTCCCTCACTTGCACCCTCCTTTTCCCTCACTTTCTTCCACGTCTCAGGGCTAATTAGGAAAATAACCTTAAATGAGGTTTTTATTAACTACATGACCTTTTAAAATCTAAAATTAACTTAATGATCTTGTAAATATGTTATTCCTAAAATACCCTTAATGAGGCAACTTAAAAAAATAAAATAAAAATACCAATATTAATGTATTACTAAAATACCCTTAATGAAATCTGGAACGTGCCTTTTATAACTACCATAGGTTGACTTTTCTATTAATTGCTCTCCAAGAAAAATTTCTTCAACAAAATCTCCTCCATTCATAAAAATTCTTCAATAAGTTTTACTAGTTTTTCTTCTACCTGTGATCTCAGTTCTACATGAAACTGATATCAAATTTGTAGGCAAAAATCATTCATAGTGGTTATAAGAACATCCTTGAAGCACATAAGAAGTAAAAGAAAATGTAAGTTCTTCATTGTTGATTTGAATGATCGGAAAAATACAAATGTAGGATGTTTGAGTTGTTTAAAATCTTTTAAAAAGATCTAAAATCATGTTTACATCCATTTTCGTTAAAAATCTACACCAATTGACAAAAAAAAGTTGAAACACTTTGAGTTATTGTGATGGAGAAGATGATACAGATGAACTCGATTGGATCTGTCGAGCACGACTGGACCCATTTGAACTAGACGTAGAAGACGATGCTCAGCTATATACGGGAATGTTCGACTGGACCAGTCAAGTTCGACCGGACCCATTCAACCTCTGTTGATTCGATGTGGCATTCTCTCGAAGACTCGACTGGGCAGTCGAGACTATGTTGGATCCAGTCGAGTCTAGCAAGGTTGCACATGTCGCGTGTTTGATCTTGATAAACTTCCATGTGTACATGCTATAGTTGCGTACGAGTAAGCAGGGATACAAGTATATGATTTGTGCTCTAAATACTACAAGTTAAATACTTAGACATTGGTATATACAGAAACCATTTATCCGGTTCCCCAAGAAATGGATTGGCATATTCCTGAAGATGTGGTGTTAATGAAGGTAAATCCTCCTGATGTTCCCAAGAAACGCGGAAGAGCTCAAAAGCAACGATACCCATCAGTAGGAGAAGAAAGTAAAAGAAAAAGAAAAAGATGTGAGATATGTGGAGACCTTGGACACACACAAAAAAACTTGCCCCTTCGACCCATAGATTCTTAGAATTTCTTTAATGTATTTTTCCTTCTATGAACATTAGCCTTGTTTATTTAAGAATGATGTTTTTTAATATTTTTTATATCATGAAATTAATTCAGAGATATTTTATTTAAGAATTATTTTTATTGTTTATGTCATGATATTAATTCAAAGAGATTAAAAGACCGCGAGTAGCTAAAGTTTTGTGAGACTGGACCAGTGTCCGACTGGCCCAGTCCAGTCATGCTTATCAATGAAGGTCGACTCCACGAGTTGGGTCATACTTGGACGAGTCATGCTTATTAATACAGATCGACTGGTCGAGTTGGGTCAGACGGGATCCAATCACGCTAGTTAAAAATAGTTCGACTAGATACAGTCTGGTATGACTGGGTATAGCCAAACAAATTTGTCGAGGGTCAATGCAGGACACGACAGGGTGAGTATGGTATAAACTCAATATAAATCAACTAAAAAGAAAGACTAGGGACTTGTGACTCTAAGGGGCCATTTGGTTTGATGAAATGGTTTGGATGGATTTGGATTTATGTGAAAGGACTAAAATTGGTTTTTAGGATTTGGAATGGAATGGAATTGAATTATATTCTTTATAAATAATTTATAAAAACAAATGTTTTAAACATTTTTTAAAGTTTATTATATATAATGCATTCATAATCCCTTGAAATAGTTGATTACGCTAAACTAGTTAAATCAAACAAGTGCATTCATACTTATGACTCTAACACGTGCATTCATACGTATTAACAATGATTGATTGGTATAGTTGTATCTCACGATGTCATGTACTTAGTATATAACCCACTTGTTGTCCAATCATGATATTTGATTATGTTAACCTATTTTGAATTGAATTACCTCCAAGTTTAACCTAGATGCCAATATAACACAATATAATATACTATAATATAGTACGTCACATACTATAATATAGTATAACATATTGATTATGTTAACCTATTTTGAATTGAACTACCTCCAAGTATGTCATGTACTTAGTATATAACCCACTGAGTGAGCCCAAAACTGTCCCCTCACATTGGTGTTCTTAGAGAGTTCTTATAAGAACCTCATCTTTTTTAGGTTCTTAAATAAGAACTTTGGTTCTTACCTTGATGTTGGTGTGAATTGACATATTTGATAGTTTTATTTTATTTTCTTTACTTTATAATTATTAAGTTGGAAAAAATACATAGAACCCACAAAAAGGAGGTTCTTATAAGAACTATCACTATAGACTTTTATATAAGTTCTTATTTTAATGAGTTGAGAATGAGATGACAACAAAAAGTGCAAAAAAAATTCTTATAAACCGAGTCTACTCATGCTAAATCAAGTAGCTCGACCGACTCGACTGGTCAGTCATGCTCATTGTTAGAGCTAGACCATATCCAGTCTGGTACGACTGTGCCAATCATGCACACTTTTTAACAGATTGACTGGACCAATAGAGTCAGATTGGGTCCGATCATGCTACTAAAAAGGTCGACTGGAGCCGGTCTAGTCCGACTGGATATAATCATGCACATTGGAACCAATAGAGTTAAAATGGGTCCAGTCATGTTTTAAAAATCCTCGACTGGATATAATATACGCACATTGGAACCAATAGAGTTAAAATGGGTCCAATCATGTTACTAAAAAACCTCGACCGGATATAATCATGCACATTGGAACCAGTAGAGTTAAAATGGGTCCAGTCATGTTAATAAAAAACCTCGACCGGGTCGAGTCTAACCCGATTGAAAGCAATATAAAATTGATTATATCAAAAAGATATCCAACTATTCTATTACACCGATAAACAAAAAGTCCAAAATAAGATATATATCATGGGTCCCAATCAGCCCAAAAACTTCCACAACTAATTTTCTAAATAACTTCCATAATGTTGCACACGAACCTGTCAAAGTGAAAATATAAACTTGGTTGCGTATAGTCGTATATACCAAAGTCACCTGCATTGCTGTTTGAAAAAAAATAGATTAATTAAATATATAATAATTAGATTCATTAAATATATAATAAAAAGATTAAAACTAAGGGGGTGTTTGGGAGTGTTTATATTTTTAACTTATGCTTATTTGCTTATAACTTATCTCCGTTCCAGAAAAGTCACTTTGGATCTACTTCTCAAAAAACTCCTTATCTGCTTCCTGGGAACGTGATAAGCAGTTTTTTTTTGAAATCCAAACACTCATGTGCTTCCTGGAAACACAATAAGCAGATAAGGAGTTTTGAAACACACTCCCAAACACCCCCTAAAAAGAAGTAAATTTACTTTGCTTGTTGAAGCACTTCCCTCCACATTTCGTTGATTGTCACCGACTTTAGCAACAATCAGTGAATCTAGCTTAGACTCCAATGATGAAAACTTTTCATTTATGTGACTCTCCAACTTAGATGTATTGGCCTTCATTTTGTTCCCTCTTGCATCATCGTTCTTTATATGCCATGAATTTAGAAGAAACCATTTGTTACCAAATAACTAAAAATATATACACTACTAGAAGAAACATGTCACAAACAAAAGATGTTAGAGAATCTTTAAAGTTCTACTAACTTAGCCGCTACTTGACTGACACTGTTTAACCCGACTGGTCCAGTCTGACCCGACAGATTGGCAACGGTGACAAGTATTATACACCTATTTTGCCAAAAATGTTGTTAAGGCTTCGGTGTGTGTTTGCCAAAAAAGAAGCTCTAACAACTTAATTTTAAATTAAAATATAACTCTTAGAAATGCATGCTTTTATAGTAGACCAACCCATCCTTTTATCAATTTATTCTTACACACTCCGTCAACATAAGGTATATGTTACTATCAGATCTTTTAGAAGGATGCTTGACCACACAATTTTTTTCCTTTACACAGTTCACTTTTGTTTCATCTAAAAACCTCTCTTCATAAAAAAGATACAGATATTTAACAAACTCACAAGTGATCAACGTAAAACTCACAAGAACCGTGAATACATGCAATTAATAAAAAAGGTAGCAATTAATGGTACTATTTGAAAACAAGGTTAGCTTAATTACTTCTTTTATTCACAGATCATAAAAGGCCAAGAATTATATGAATATATTAGTGTCAGTGTGGCATATTGTAATGAAGTTTTGGTGCCATCATTTATAATAATCTACTACATAGATGGTAAAAACTTTCGCGTATGTTTGTTGTCAATAATTTCTTGAAATCAGGTGGAACTTAATCCCTTCTGTAAGTAGATTAATTGCTAGTTGTTGGTTAATTGCTTGTCTTTTAGCATTTTTGGATCACATAATGAGATATATAAACGATACTTGACATAATTTAAAACAAAGTAGCAATTGATGGTAGTATTTGAAAACAAGAAAAATGGTTGAATGAGCAAACCAAATGAAAAAGAGACTTACAATCCTGCCGAGAGAAGCAATTTAGATGAAAAGGAGTGGAGGCGATCGGTCTACAAAGTTGTGAGTTGTCGAACTTGACGAGAGTGGCGGTGGAGCGGTGGAGCGGCGGAGCGACGATGGAAACGACCGGTAGGATGACGATGAAGGTGTGGTGGAAGACGATTCTGGGGGGTGGTGACGTCCGATGGGGCAGATTGTCGTCGGGGTAAAAATCTCACAGGGAAGATGAGGGGGCGTCAATGGAGGAAGAGGAAGATGGGTAGAAGACAGTAAAAGATGAATTAAGGTTTTTTACTGAGGAGTTTGTTGTTTTAATTATGGGTATAATTCGTTGGAAATTTGAATTATAATTAAGGATAACGAATGGTTGGTATAATTCGTTGGAAATTTGAATTATAATTAAAGATAATTAATGGTTTTAATTAATAGGGGTACTTTGGTAATTTACTGGATATTATTAATATAAAAATAATATAAAATAAAATTAAAATAAGAGAAGGTTAGATAGCTAAATCGGGTTTCCTAAAAGGCTATTCACCTAAATAACCCCACGTCTCATTGACCCACCGAATTAATCTTCAGTTCTTCATAAAATTTGGTGTTCTTCCAAAATCCAAATCACCGTTCCCAAGTATTTGAGAACACTAAACAGTGGATGTACTCATCTCCATCGTCGATCTCCGTCTCTGTAGAACTCCTTGCCGACGATCTTCTGCTAGCGCGTCTCATGTATCTCTCCCCACTCGCAGTGCGTTGAGGGGCTGTGAAAATGGAAGTAGCTTCTTCTTTCACCATATTAGACTATTAGTCATCAATCTGGCAGTTTCCTTTACAAGAAGACCGTCAATCCAAAAATCGTATGTTCTTCATCTCCCTCTTTCCTATTTGTTGTAGTATAACTTTAGATTTATGCAAATTCTTTGTCGTGGTGATGAAATCCCACCTGAATTTTGATTTTCGGAGCAGATGATGCTTCATTCTGTTATGGTGTTGTCGAATTCTATGGAACATTTCTGATTCTATCACGTTGAGTCACGAACTCTTCAATTAGGGTTTTTCTTTCGTTTGTAAATGTTCAATTTGATAATTGATCGATTCTATTAACCCCATTTCAAAACAAAAAGGATAGTCTAGAAAATTGGTGTTACAAACCCTAGATTAGTTCTTCTAAATCCAAAATTAAATGCCTTACAAAGAGAAGAACCGAGGAGCCTCTATAATTGATTACGCATTAACATTTATTTTTAAAGAAATTGAAGTTTAAAAGAGCAAACCTGCGCTTTAAACCCTAATTCCAGTCTAAAATCTTCAAAAAGTACACCAGCAAAAATCCCTATCAATGCGAAACCTTCATTGACGGATTGAAGTAATCCCAAATGAAATGGCAAAATCCCTATCGAAACCGATAATAACTCAAAAATCAAACTGAAACTCTGGGTGTATATAGAGGTCGAGATTGGGAAATTTGAAACGAGAGAGAAGGCTGTGAAGAACCCTAAAAAGGGAGGGAATATGATTTCATTCTTTTTCTTCAATTCTTCAAAACATTTTTTTTCCAATTTTAACTTGGAATTGTGTATGTTTTCCATGGAGTTGCTATAATGTTTGATTGATTAAAATTGGTTTGTGATGCAGTGCTGCGGTCTCCGTTGATACTTCACTTGCTAGCCTTGCACCACCAGAGAAGGAATCTGGGGAGAAAGAATGCACAAGGAAGAGCTAATGCTATTTTTCATTTGAACATAGCATGATTAAGTTTGGTAAAACTCCACAAGGGGGGGCGTCTATTTGCATATTTTATATTTATCTTCAGATTGTTGAGATTGAAGAGGAGCGTGTTGATGATCGGTCCGTTGATGATCTTTAGTTGTTCATAAACAGTGGAGATGAAAGTATGTGCATATTTATCTTTCTGTACCCTAAAAAATTTGGTTCAATACTATGTTTACCTATATTTTTTAAGCCTTTTATATTTTACGCTATATGAGTTCATAAAAAAGCACCATATCATATGCTTGAAAAGAACTATGTTCATATTATACAATTAAACATCTCTAATTGTTCAAAATCAAATTATGTTGACAGGATATCAGCATCCGTCACTCCAGATAAGCATGTTGCTCGATCTTCAAGACAACGCATGTCTTTATGTAGTTGCCAAAAAATAGATAAAGCCTCAATTCCAATGTCTTTTGTTAACTTCAATATAAGCATATACACCAGGTTCTAAATCAAACTATCTGAATTTATACGTTTAGTATCCGGTTATAACATTGCACTTTACAGGACCCGTGGGCAGGGGGCCGTCTATGGACGGCCGAGAACACGCCTAGTATATACAATATGAAGGGAGAGGGGCCTTATATTGCACGTGACACATCACGCAGGGGCGCGTCTCATTCGTTTCTCCCCACTCGCACAGTGCGTTGAGGGGCTGTGAAAATGGAACTCGCTTCTTCTTTCACCATATTACCCATCAATCTGGAACTCGCTTCTTCTTTCACCATATTACCCATCAATCTGGCAGTTTCTTCTACAAAAGTCCGTCAATCCCAAAATTGTATGTTCTTCATCTCCCTAATTCCTATTTGTTGTAGTATAACTTTAAGTTTATGCAAATTCTTTGTCGTGGTGATGAAATCCCACCTGAATTTTGATTTTCGGAGCAGATGATGCTTCATTCTGTTACGGTGTTGTCGAATTGTATGGAACATTTCTGATTCTATCACGTTGATTCACGAACTCTTCAATTAGGGTTTTGCGCCTTGAGGGAATTTACACAGTGGTGGTTTGCTTACCCTCCCTCCCTCTACAAAGGAAGCGATAAAAAGACATAATTTGGAGAATGGGTCATTCTTCATTTAGTACATGTTCATTTAATTAATACATCATTAACTTCATCTTTTCAATCGTACAATTTTCAACAGATTAGAAAACCTCAAATTCCAAATGTGCACCAGCATCAATGAACCCTTGAAATCTACCAACAATAACGAGGATTAATTTCTTTAAGGTATTATTTCTTTTTAATAAGTTTAATGATTTTTTTATAGTTGTTAGATATTGTCTGGCTTTTATCAGTTCATCATCATCATCAAATCTTTGTGATTTGAACTCAAAATATTAATCTATTCGTCAAAAGTCATTTTACTTATTTATTTTCTATATTTCTGGAAGATCGTGTACAAGGAAGACAAGGACATGGAAACAAAAACGATGTTAACTTGGTATGGTGGTGATGTAAATATGTAATATCAGACTGCAAAGACAAAGGTTATAAACAGCCGCAAATTAAAAGGTTATTTTGTGAGCTTATTGAAAAAGCCCTGTTTGATTAGCAAAGATAGCTTTTTTAAAAACTAAACTTGGGGCTTTTTTTTAATTAATTTTTAACATGTTTTTAGATCATTTTACATTATCATCTAGCTTATTAGCTAACAACTAGCTTTTCAGCCAACAAATAGTAACAAATAGTTTATAAGCGGCTGTTTGGCAGTTGCTGAATGGTTTGGTATGGAGTGGTCTGAATGATTAAGAGGCTCTTTTGATATAGTGCAAAATGAAATATGGTTGTTTGGTAATTGTTTAGAATGAAATCAGGGCGCTGAATGGTTAAGGGAGATCCAAAGATTCAGAGGGTTTTAGAATCATTAAGAGGCAGACTTTTTTTTGCCAAACAAGATTCACCTCTTAACGATTCAGAGGTTGCCTCTTAATGGAACTATTAAGAGGTAAACAAACAACCCCTAAGGGGCTGTTTGGCAATTGCAGAATGGTTAAGAGCAGAATGGTTGAGAGGTCAGAATGGTTGAGAGGCTCTGTATGGTTGAGTGCAGAATGAAATTTGGTTTTTTGGTAACTGTTCTGAACGGTGGGTCTGAATAACAACAAATTACCATTTTACCCTTCTCCAATAATTTTTTTTATTGTCCAGTATACCAAACCCTAATTGCAGGTTTGTGTTTTGTTAACCCTCTCCAAAATCGTAAACCTGCAACAAACATAAACCTGCGACAAACAGAGAAGAGAGACGAGAATACCTAAATCGAAATCGATTTACAATACCTAAATCGAAATCGATTTACAAAATCGATTTACATAAACCTGAACCAAAATCGATTTACAGAGAAGAGAGACGAGAAGAGGCGAGAGGCGAGAGACGAGAAGAGATGCGAGAGAAGAGAGACGAGAGACAGAGACAGAGACAGAGACGAGAGCAGAGAGACGAGAGAAGCCGGCAATGGGCTCTAGAACTGAACGCCGTCGTCTTCCCCGAGAGGGGCAACCACCCCGAGAAACCTCCCATCTCTCTCGCCGGAGCCTCCTCCATTTTTTCTGAGCATATCTTCCGACTGTGCTCTGTGTTTTGATTGAGCTGCAAGAAGAAGGGCAAAAATGGAACAAGAGATCTCTGAATGGTTGAGGGGGTGGTGGTATGCAAAATGGCTCAGAGCCATTTGTCATGGTTCAGAGGTGTTTTTTTTTGCCAAACAACTCCAACCTCTGAGCGATTCAGAGGTGACCTCTGAATGTCACCATTCAGAGGTAAACAAACAGCCCCTAAGTTTCTTAAACATGGCGAAATTTCTTTCCTCCCCTTGGTTAATGGTGTTGTTTCTTGATGGCAGGTGTCAAACAGTGATAGACATAACTGTGAAACATGCTTTTGACAATGTTAGCTGATTTACGTCCAAACAGAGTAATGCAATTGAGAAACTGTGGGGTTCTATAAGAGAGCAGCAGAACCGAAGGAAGCAAGGAAAATCTGTTTCTGGGAAGCTGGACGTGAATGCTTTTCGAGTGGCTACAGCAGAAACACTCAACCGAAAAGATAAGTATACGCCATTTTGTTGGTGGCAATACCCGTCGTGCTGAACAGTGGCTTGGCCGAATGCCATTTGTTTTCCCGTGTCTGTATCAAATAGAATACAAACACAAAGTTCCGAAATTGGAGAAGTGAAAATGGCCATGTAGTTGTATGACATGTATGCTCGTCGTATATTTATGTGATTAATTTAGATTATTTTGGCACAGATTTTGCATTGATGCTGATGGATGTAATTCCAAGGTCCTCAACCAGCTTAGAAGACAGCCTTTTTTATATACAAAAATAACTTGTGAAAGAGAAGTATACTGAACCGTTGATCACTTTTAATCAAATGTCCTCCCATGAATTACGCCTTAGAAGGGAATTGATCCGGTGCATCTCATCCTAATGTGCGTCCATTTCTCATCCAACGGTTGATAACCACTTCTCACGTTAACCTCAGCTTCTCACCGGAACCCAACACTATATATATATATATATATATATAGGTGTTTGAGGTTTAATTGATTTGGTGTTAATGTTACATTATTCACAATGAGCAGAATAAAAGTGTTCTGATTCAACTTTATGCAAAGAGGGGGGATGTAGTTCTTGATCTTGCGTGTTGTAAGGTACTATAAGTATCTTATACTTTGTTTTTTCCTCATAAAACATATATTTTATACTTGATAAATTATATAAATGTTCATTAATAATTAGATCGACCTTTAACCTTGACTTTTAATTAGGGTGGTGATTTGATCAAATGGGACAAGGCAAAAATTGGATACTATGTTGGCATCGACATAGGTGATGGCTCAGGCTCGGTAAATTGCTTGAAATCAACAATCTCTTTAATTAGTTGTGAAAATTTTATGCATATATGAAGTTTATGTTAATCACAACTAATCTCAAAACTTGTGTTCTTAATATCACAATGAATATGTGTAACGCCCCGAATTCTTGTAAGTATTATTTGTCCCAAAATCTTTTCTTGGCGTATTAAGTTTTCTTTACTCATGCAAGTTCATACATATATGTATAATGGTATATATATGGGTGTGTGCATGCGCCGTTTCCATGCACAAGTATTTTCCGCATGCACAACAAACGTCACCAATCATCCATCGAGGCAAGGAACTCTCCGTCGTCAAGATCGACTCTCGGACAGCAGCTAGGCAGTCACTCGCGACTATGCCCAAGGGCATAGTCGCACCCCAGCAGCAGCATCGACCATTTCGAACAGTAGGTGGGTTGTGAGTCGCGACAAGGCCCGCGACAATGCCCTGGGCAAGGTCGCTGGGGCACAGTCGCGATCGGGCATCGTTTGGCAGCTACTTAGTTCGAATTGTTAGGGTTTGGCAGCATTACTTTCCTTCTTTCTGTAGCAGCTCGACTTCCTCTCTCTACTAGGACGATTTCCTCACCCACTCCATTCTCTCTTCATTTAATGCCTTGAGTTCCATGGGTATTAATGGTGATTGCTAGTTGCTAGTTTGCCTATATATTGAAGAGCTACACCTCATCTCAAGTCTTCAAGAGAAGATCATCCATTTATTAAAGCTAGGGTCTTCTATTGATAGGGTTTTCCAAAAAAAAAACCCTTTAGGTGAGTCATCTTAACACCTATTTCATATTGTAAGTTGGGGTTTACATTTATGGCAAGCACTAATCCTAGATCCTTGTTTAAAAATTAGGGTTCTTCAAGATTTGGGGTTTTCACCTTACAAACCCTAGTTGGTGAGTATTCCTCATATATGTGCTTAACTAACTTTATATTACTAAAAAAATGTAATGAAATACTTATATGTGGAAATGTTAACTAAAAGACTCGAGTCCTTGTAAGTCGTAAATAGCTAATCGAATGTGGACTCGTAGATAGGTGGGTTTATATCCCATGGACATAAATGTGTATGTATAAAAAATATATATATATATATTTATACATATATATATATATATACATACTCATGTGTGTAAATATGCAATTATACATGTCTCTACAAATATCCAAGTACTTGTGTAAAATGAGATCTTAAGCTTATATAAATATTCATATGCGAGCTTTGTGTACCATACGTGAAGACCATTTATATTAACATGTAAGTTACTTATGCATGCCTTTTAATAGTGGACATGGTATATGCATGACATAATCTTGATGTGAATTTGTTGTCGTCCATCTCCTTGTGCACGAGGGTTTGGACCTTTATGGAATATGTGTATGTAACGGTTAAGCCATTGGTGGCTACTAGCGGGTATGCAATAAGGGGCAATCGTCCTTGAGGTGTAACTCGTCTAGGATGGATATGCAATATGGTCCCCGTAAGTCCTTGAGGTGTAACTCGACGGAGTATGCAATAAAGGCAATTTATTTATGGTTTGAGGTTGTGATGTCTATATGGCATGGGAACTAAGACCGGGATTTGAGTTGTAATCCATCAACATCAAGGTGACCCCACTCACGTGTTCTCGTCACCTAGATGGTAATGGGTCTCCCCCGTTTCGGAGAAGTGTCTCTTTTATTTTATGACAGGTGTGGATCACTGTAACTTGTGGAAAATTGGTAATGTGGGAAATTAAGTGGAGCCGATATCTTTACTTTTGACATTACTTTAATTCTTTATTAATGCATCATTAACTTGAATCTTATTAGACTTTTGGTCTAACACTTGAGTGTATGTTGTGGATTACAGGTTCCACTTAGCGGCGTCTAGTTCGTCGTGTTGCCGACCATGCTTAGGAGCTTGGGAAGGTCGGGCTTTTTGGGAATCGAGAAGAGAGACATTTTTGGAGACATAGTGACACCCGGATTAATCTAGTTAATTATAGTCTAGATTAATAGGTTGTTGTACGTTATGTCTTGAAACTTCTTTAATTGTACATTGACCAAACTACCCCATTGCATTAAGGGTTTTAGTTGGCTTATATTTTGAGGTTTAAATTTATCCATTTCCGGAATTTTCCCTATATTTAATGTTTAAATTTTAGGGTGTTACAATATGTGCAGATAGAAGATTGCCGCACTCGCTACAATGGTGATGCAGATCATCATCAGCGTCGTAAAAAGTTCACTTTCCCCGCTCGACTTTTAAGTGGAGATTGTTTTGAGGTGACTAATAGACACATCTTTTACAATATACAAAAGTTGAACATTGAAATTGTTCTTTCACTCTGTTCTTTTATCTTAATCTGCTTGTTAATTTTTTTGGCTTTTTATTCTTTTATCTGAAGGGATTTGCTAAAAGCTACTACGTGCAGGCAGGATGCATATGCTACAACCACTTAAAGACAATGCTAGATGTCGTTCATTAGACATAATACTTTTGTAAAGGTACTCTACATCCCGGTGAACACTACTCAATATCTTTAATATAGCACCTACAACAAGTTCCAAATCCAACTATCTGCATTCATATATTTCATATCCAATCATAACATTGTACTTTATAGGACCCGTGGGTAGAGGGTCGTCTAAGGACGGCCGAGATCATGCCTAGTATTATTTATAAAGAATTAGATTTACCATTTCTTTTTTAAATTTAGAAAAAAAAATATTTTGACTCTTTTTTATATATACATTTTTTCTAACTTGTCTTAGGCTGTGTTTACTAACCTCTTACCGTGTCTTTTTCGGTAAGAGGCTCTTGTCCAGGTAAGAGTTGCCATGTTTACCAAAACAAAAGCTGCCTCTTATCCAACTCTAACTCTTAACGTGCATCTGGTTAGAGTAAGATATCAGAGTAATACTTACCACAGTCAGTGGTCAATAATTCCATATTTACCCTCCCCTTTAAACTACAGATCCTCTCGAGAGTGACCCATCTTCTCTTTCTGTTTTTTTGTGTTGGACGATTTCATCTACTTCTGCCTCACGATGAAACGAAAAAAAGAAGGAAGAAAATGTTAGCATCATCGATGATGCTATCGGCAGAAGAAATCTTTAAGAAAAAGGATAAGCTAGTTGCAGAGTCTTGAGATGGAGAAGGTGAAGATCATAGGTCCCACTAGAAGAAAAATAATAAAATATTTAAAGGATGGTAAATTATGACGCAACCACTTAAAAGAAAAAATAAAATTGCTTACTTCAAATTGGTTTGAACATAATAACGTGTATTCTTTTTAATTTAAAAATTAAAATTATAATATGTTATTATTATTTTGTGTATTAGTATACTTTTAAAAAATTTAAAAGTATATGTAAAGTATTTAGTGAACGAAGGGTATAAATGTCTTTTTTTTCCAATCAATGATAAAAACAAAAAAATTAGTAAACAATAATTTTTAGTCAGCACTAATTCTGGTCAGAGCACTTATTCCAGTCAAAACTCTTACTCTAATCAGCGCTTACCTATAAAATTTGGTAAACAGCCCCTTACTTTTTTAGATAAAACATGGAGAGTCGAAAATATTTGATCAAACAATTACGTATTATGTGTGATTTTGTTAACATATGAATATTTGATAATCCATAAAAACAAAATTTTCGAAATATGTGAGATTTAAACATTGATCATTTTGGATCAAGAATGACATTAACACATTTTATTTAAAATATCTCACATAAACGGGGAAAAATCTCTGATTCCCCGTTGGGGATCCTCGTTCCCTTGTTGGGCACGGGGATGGAGATTGGGGTCCTCACCTCATGTCCACTTGGTAAGGTAAGCGACACCCGATAAATGTTTGGTAAACGACTCCTTAGTTAACATTGCGTTTTTGTTTACAAAAGTTCCCTTGTTATTATTTAACGGATGATCTAAATAATATATCAATTGTGCATTAAACTTATATTTCTTTTGTCTTAAAATAAATGTCCACAATAAAAAAAATACATACTATTTTATAAATATGTAATTATTATACTTTTTAATTAACTAAATAACAATTATACTTTTAATAATAAAGAGATAGTTTTTTTACATCCCATAATTAATGCTAGAATTAGAAAATAAACATTTTTTCAAATACACCTATTTAAAGACAAATAAAAATATAAAGACTTATTTTGAAACGGAAATTAAAGTATAAAAAAGAGAATTTGAGTTCCCAAGTTTATTGAGCTCCATGTACCAAAAATATGTTACATTTTCCAATTAATGAACAAATATGTTTCAAAATTATATTTTATCCAAAGTATTTGTTTTTTTAGGTATACTTTCAATTTTAGTATTTCTTATCTTTTTGACACTAGACATAACGAAAAAGATCATTATGAATACATGATGGTTGTTTGATAACTCTCAAAGATTTTGGCAAGTTATAGATTCCAATAAACAAAGACCTTAAGAAAATAATCTCGATTTGAATTACAAGTGAAAGATTATGACCCTTACGATGATTATACTCAGTGGACCTCCAAATTCTTATAGTATATTGATCTAAAAGAATAAACAACTAAAAAAATACGCGATTCAAGTGAAAACTGCTGACTTCATGGTAGTTACTCCATAACAATTCGATGGATCTAAAAAACTAGTATGTGGATATCGAAAAAATCAACGTTCCAAATGACGTGAGGCGTGGCAGTGAGGCCAAGCCCAAGCCTTAGGAGTCATGACGTTTTTCAAGGTGTGACTTATGACGGCAAATCTCCATATCATATATAATTTTGTACCATTGCTCAATGAGTCGGTGATAATAAACAAGTTTGTAACAACCCAAAATAACCAAAGTAATATCATAACCATAAGCCCCTGAGGGTCCCAAATTACATCAAAAGACTAATAACATACTCAAAGGTTTAATGGTTCACATACGAAATACAACCGAGATGTCTAAATAATAAAAGAGAGTCATGACGGTCTCTACTCCCAATCCCAAGGATCTTTAAGCCTTCTCCTTCCCCTTAGAAGATGCACCTATCACGTTCTTACCTGAAAATGATTTTTAATTTTGAAAAGCGAGGGTTAGACCATAAGGTCTAGTGAATTCCCTGGCAAACAGTTTGAAAATCACCGCAAAATAACATGTAACAATCATAACCGTTCGAAGGCCCATTTAGAAAAGTGAAAGCACACATAACAGTTGCACAACGTCCATAGCCTCACCTACCACACGGTAGTAACCACGATCGGGACCCAAGCAGACTCCCCTCTCGTCCTCGGGGCCCAAGCAGACTCCCCTTAGCCTCGTATGTAGGAAACGAATTCCACACATACGGAAATATATCACCACTCCCATGGGGTATGTATTACCCCAAGGTACCCTATGTTCGTTGTGCAACCCGACACGAGTACATCACGCCAATAATAAAGCATCCACATAATGCAAGTATATTTGTAAATATTTTCATATCATTCGAAATCCATTCTCATATGCATGCAAGTAATATGAACGGGTTTAACCAATTTCAGTAAGTAAAACATGTACCAAACAATCTTTGTGAGTGTTAAAAGATTAAGGGAACTCACCTGCAACTCGGCTAATTGACACCCTAATCGAAGCTCACTTTTCCACCAACCGAACACCTGAATTGGGGTTAATAGAAGTGATGTTAAACTCCCTAATTATGCCCCAAAACACATCTAAGACAACCCTTAAGTGATACCACAATTCTAGCCTAAAACAGTACGCGAAACGAAAACCGGAAACGCAAAACAGTGCCCGACGCCACTGCCCGCGCTAGCCAACTCGCGCCACAACCTGCGCGGGGCACTGGACAGAATCTGGCGCCCCTTCTCGCGCTAGCCAACTGGCGCCACCACTGGCGCCGACACCTGCACTTCGAACCTGAAATCCCATCTTTCCCAAAACGATTCCAATTGAAGAAAAACTCTCAAAATTAATAGTTTAAGCTGAACACACTACAAAGGGTGAATCCCAAACCTTTAAACATAACATTTCTCATCAAAATCAATCAATGATTCATCCCCTTCATCACCCAAATTCCCAATTTGGTTCAAAACCCAAAACCTCCATTGGAGTGGTGCAAGCTTTTCAAGAATAGCTCACAACCAGCTGAGGGATTCATTAATCCCACCCTCTCCAATGGTTTTTAGTTCAAACTTGAAATCAAAAGAAAGAAGCCAAGAGTTCTACCCTCATTATTTCTTATTACCAACAAGAAGATGGAGATTAGGAGAAAATCATACATTGTGATTGAATCTTCTGGTTGCTTGAAGAAAATACTCCTTCTCCAATTCCTCAAGAGCTACTTCTACACAATGACCCTTCTCCTCAAACTCTCAGCCGACACTATAGAGAATGATAGGGTTTTCATCCTATTTAACTTTCTTATTTCACCCCTTGGGCACATAAGTTCCAAGTCTCACACTTTGGCCCCCAAAGTTTTATTTATTCTAAATTGCAAGAAGAATTAGTATGAGGTGTTACAAAGTTATTATATATTAAAAGCTAGCAAATAAAACATTAAAAACATAAAGAAAAATTAAATATTGTGTTACAAAAACCGTGCATTACGCCATGACGTGCCACATGCTTAAAGTGGCGTGAGACACAACTCTTGAGTCACGGCGCGCCATGACGGCTGTTGCATCGAAACTTTTAGAACAGTTAAAAAATAAGCAACTTCAAAAAACTATCTCGGTTCGAGTTACGAGTAAAAAACTATGATCTCACAATGGTTACATGATAACCACTCGATTGAGCTCAATAACAACTCTACGGTCGTTTAATTTGACGGATCTTCAAATTTTGCCAACATATAGATCTAAAAAATTCAAAGAGATCATCTCAATCTGATACAAGTGAAACGTAGGACCTCACGCGATGGATGATGGATCTGCAAGTTTTGCCCACATGTATATCTGGGAAGGATAAACAAGTTCAAATCATCTTGATCCGGGTTACGACTAAAAAGTTGTGATCTTACGATGTTTACACAATGAGTAGGGTTATTATGTAATCTATCATATAACCATTATCAATTCATACATAAATTTTCACTTGTAACTTGAATCGAGACAATTCTTTTTTCAGACGTTGCTTATTCTTTCAAAATCTACATATTCACAAAATTTAAAGATTTATTGACCAATCATCCAGTTGATATCAAGTTTTATTGAGTATACACCGTGTAACCATCGTGGGATCATAAATTTTCACTCCTAACTCAAATCAAGATAATTTTTTTATGTCGCTTATCTTTTTCAGATCTACATGTTGGAAATTTTTGAATGTCACTCCTAAATCATAACTCGGATCGAGGTGATTATTTTAAGCTATTTATTTTTTCAAGATCTAAATGATGAATATTTTTTGGATTGTAAGATCCCACATTGGTTGGCAAAAGAACAAATGTGCTACTTATGTGGACAAAGTGAACAATATTTAATACGATTATTCAGACATGTTACATGGGTATCTATCAAACGACTATTTATCGAGTTCTATCATGGATAAATTGTGTAATCATCATTTAACCATCTTGAGGTCATAATTTTTTATGATTAAAGACGAAAGCAATGATAAACTTCGAAATTTGTTAAGAAATTTTGATTTTTACGGTGGAATAGTTTTCCATAATAGAAGAGAGGAAAGAAGATAAAAGATATATATAAATAGAATAAAATATTAAAAATTAAAATGGGTATTTTTGTCATTAAAAGAAGATAAATATAAAATTCCAATAATTAAACATTGGAGCATATTTCTTAGGGAATTTAATTAAAATACTCAAAGTTTGACTTTAACTTACCAAAATACCAAATTTCTAAACCATTTTACCAAAATACCCATTTTTTCCGTGATTGGGTTCGCGATCGCGGACCAGGGTCCATTTTGAAAATACTTTATCCCGCAATCGAGGGAGTGTCCGCTAATAGTCCCGCTACCACTCAAATTTGTAATTAAAATTTACACTTTCAACCCCTATACTTATTTACTTACTTTACTTTATACCTTTTACTTTCATAATTTTAATTTTACACATTCACCATATTAACACATATAATCGTTTATTAACTAAAATACGTTAAAAAAATACGTTTTAATTTTAACAAGTTACACCATTATAATCGTCTCTTCGATACGTTCGAAATGAGCCCAATATTGAATATTTTTTGATTTATTTATTTTAATATACATCATATATACTACATAAAAATATTTTTTATATTTAAAATTCATATTCTTATAGTTAATTATTTAATTTATGGTACTCTTATAGTTAAAATACGTTTTATTTATTTTATTATCGATGGTCCAAGTGTAAGTATTAAAAATTGGCGGAGGCTTTGTGATGGACATACATCGATCCTTTTGTGCATACTCTGTAACTGCAAATACTTCAGCTCTAAACACACATGAATCATCATTCGCCAAATACCCATTTTCACAATTCTTAAATGAGTCCAGTGATACCAACTTGTCAAAACCTCATTTCATATTCTTCTCGTGAAACCTTGTCTTATTGCCATTCACGATATCTATAAACACATACAAATAATAATAATTTAAAACGATTTAATGAATTAGTTAATATATGATTATTATGTTAATGCGATAGGAGTGTAAAACAAAATTGAAAAAAATAATAGATGTACCCTAAATTAAATAATTAACTATAAGGGTATGAATTGTAAATATTAAAAATATTTTTATGTAGTATATATGATATATAATAAAATAAATAAATCCAAAAATATTCAATATTGGGCTCATTTCGAAGGTATCGAAGAGACGAGTACAATGGTGTAACTTGTTAAAATTAAAACGTATTTTTTAACGTATTTTAGTTAATAAACGATTATATGTGTTAAATGTAAAATTAAAATTAGGAAAGTAAAAGGTATAAAGTAAAATAAGTAAATAAGTATAGGGGTTGAAAGTGTAAATATCAATTGAATTTCACAATTTTGAGTGGTAGCGGGACTATTCGCGGGACACTCCCTCGATCGCGGGATAAAATATTTTCAAAATGGACCCTGGTCCGCGATCGAAAACTCAATCGCGGAAAAATGGGTATTTTAGTAAAATGGTTTAAAAAATGGATATTTTGGTAAGTCAAAGTCAAACTTTGATTATTTTCATTAAATTTCCTATTTATTATGCCCATTATTTTTGTATAAAAGTTACATTCATCCCATGTCAACATTAACTCATAAAGGGATATGATGGTGGGGAATTAGCATTGAGTTCATCTTTGATTGCTATTATGGAGTCTTGTGAAAATATCTATTTCCATTGGGTATATGTGGAAATGAAAATAATGAAAACAAAAACAAGAAAAAACATAAAAAACAAAAACATCATTTTCATAAACTTTTATATTTTGTCATTGTTGAGTATAAGATCAAATGGAACCTCAATTATTGAAGGCATTTACATTGATGTTATAGGATAACAATTAAACAAGTTCTTTGAATATGAACTTCACATCTCTTTTTCTCATGTAATCTATTCTTTTTGAGATGTTGATTGCTAACAAATATATTTTTTTCTTTTAAGATGTTAAAAATGATAAGTATAGATATAAAGTTAGATAAATTAAGATTATTAAAAGAACATGTTAAATATGATAAGTATACGTATAAAGTCAGATAGATTGGATGTCACCTGAAATGTTATGAAAACCATGTAGTTTGAGGGACAAAAGGTTTGGAGAATCCAGGGTTTTCAATCATTTTGGAGGTCCTGTTACACTTGTGCCAAGACTATAAACCGATTAGACGAGTAAGTAACAAAATATAAAGGTTCATATCATATATTATCTTAAAAATCTTATAAATTAAAACAAACAAACATGTCTTAAATTGACAACGTTACATACACATTTTACTTAATAGGGAATCATTTTCCAAACATTTTTCGAAACAAAATATTAAGTAAGTTATTTCATGATCAACTTTCTTTGATAAGTCATTGATTGAAAGGAGTGATATATAGGAGTTTACAACTCGTGTTACCTAAAATTCTCAAGAAACCCTAACTCGATTTTAGGGCCGAATTGATCTCCCCCAACTCTCAACGTTTCTGCGTGTTTCTAAAGGGTCATAGTGTTATGAATATGGTAACCAATATCACAATGAATGAAGCTAACGGAATTGTAGATGAGACTGCTCGTCAAACAAGAAAAGGAGAAACAAAGAACAATATGAAGATTATTAAACAAAGTCATGCTTGGTACTAGAATAAAAAAATTAGCCGTCAAAAAAATTAAAATGAATGAGATTGTCCGACTAGGAGAGGTCAAGCATCAATGTAAATGCACTTGCAAAGAATAAGTAAAACAAAATGTAATTTCCATTTTAGTCATTTTTTGTAATACCACCTCATCATTCTCAAATGATAAATGATCAAAGAAGCTTAGAGGGGTTGTGAATGCGATAAGGAAATGATGGTGTTATTTTACGTGGTTTAGGTCAATAGGAAAAAAAGGAATATTATTGACAGATGGCGGTTATCGATTTATTGGGTCCAAAAATGTCGAAATATCCAACACGTATATATGGTTGAAGATAAAGAACGATCGGATCGAATCATGTTGCCTTAGTATTGAAGAATGATCAATCATGGTCATGGTGGGGCTTCCTTTCGCTTCAAATGTTGAATTGAAATGAATATCTTTCATGGTGTATAAACATATATATAATCAAAGAGATTACACCGTTTTTCAAGATTTATTAAAACCTATTAAAGTTATCCTAAGAAAATAATATATTTTTCTTTAAACAGATAGAATATATATATATATATATATATATAGAGTATATGTCTTTTCAAAAAAAAATATAGAGTATAGGTTATAGGGAAATTAATTAAAATACCCTAAATTTTTTCCATTTTGCAAAAATGCCCTAAATACCCGCGATGGATCCCGCGATCGCGGGCTAGGGCTGACGTGGCACGTACTTTGGGTACAAATGCCCCGCGAAGCCCCTCAACTTTGGCCGCGGTGCACTTTTGGTCCCTGCCCGCGATCGCAGCCCGCGATGGACCAAAATTTACAGTTTTGGTCCCTGAAAATTTACAGTTTTGGTCCCTGAAAATTTACACTTTTGGTCCCTGTACTTAGACGAATCTTGCATGCTTTTACTGTTTTTTCCACAATTATTGTACTTTGAAGACCGATTTGTGGTTGAAATTCATTTGCATGTTTGAGATTTCATCCATAAATATCAGTAATATGCAATTCACAATTCACACTTGTTCTTGCTTTCTTTCTTGATTTCTCTCTTGCTTTCTTTCTTTGAATTGCTTTCTCTCTTGATTTCTCTTCTCTCATTTCATCCACAAATGGCATCGTCATCAAACCCTAAGTCTACTCCTGAAAAAATGCCACCTCAAATCGAGGTCGCCATAGCAAAAAAGGAAAAAAGAGATAGATGAACTAACAGAAGAGTGGAAAAAAATTATGGACAGGAAGGCAGTCCATTTGAGAAAGATCGAAGAGGAAGACAGGGAGATCAAAAGGATGAAAGGGGATATAAAAGCTAGGGAGGCTCGTGTTCGTCGAGAACAAGAAGCAATTCACCATATTCTGCAAGACTTTGCAATTATTCAAGCGAAGGTAAACGAGAAGCAAGCTTGGATTGATGAAACTAAATCAATTTTTAAGTAGGTGGTGGTTGTTTTAGTTGTTTTGTATTTTTTTTTCTTGTTTTGTATTTTTTACTGTGTTGTTGTTTTGTATTTTTTGTTGTTGGATACATCATGCAAGGTCAAGTCAGAGGTTACCTCATTCGTGGGCCTACTCCTCTTGTAGAATATATGACAACCCTCAACTCATTTGCTAAAGTGTGTGCGGGTTGTGGTACACAATGGCCATACGTGGTTGCAAAAGCAGAAGCCGTTGAAGAAGGGTCAGAAAGATTGAAGATGAAGAGCATGTTGGATGAAATACAAACTAGCTGTGTTATCAATGTTTATTTAAAAGCATATGTATGTGTGTATATATCTAATATGAATATATTTATCATTTACAAACTAGCTGTGTTATCAATGTTCATTTAGAAGCATATGTATGTGTGTATATATATCATTTACAAATCAATGTTTAGATCAACAATATCATATGTGTTTGTTCCAACAAAAATGTCAAGAAATGATCATTTCCAGATCTTACAGATAAAGGTCTCCTTTTTTAAGTCTTATTCTTCTTCATATATACATATAATATATATATATATATATATATATATATATATATCTAAAAAGCTAGAAACCTGCTTCCATTCTTGCTACTAATCTTTCTTGCTATATAAACAGACATGTGTACTCAGAGTTAACATTCACTGCCATGGTAACAATCAACCTTTCTTCTTTCTTTCGCTTATCATATCAAACTCCTATTTTCTTTATGTGTGTAAATATATAATACGAATATATATATCATTTACAAACTAGCTGTGTTATCAATGTTCATTTAGAAGCATATGTATGTGTGTATATATATCATTTACAAATCAGTGTTTAGATCAACAGTATCATATGGGTTTGTTCCATATGGTTCAAGCTGTGACGGGCCCGGGGTGTGACTGACAGAATGTCTCCTTGGCACGGTTGAAGGGGCGGGATTTGGACACTCTCCACGAGTGTGTCCTACGCATTGGCACCGAGTACATCTTCGTTGTATCGAACTTTCACCACGTGATGGACGTCGGTCGTTCTTTCTCGGTTTCCCGGCCCTGTTCTTATCCATTAAAGGTGGATAGCATGGTGGAAGCGGGTCGGGTGGATACACCCATGCTGCAGGGGGTCCAGCTGGGTTTATTACCTCCACGTATGTTTTCCGGTAATATTCGGACGTGAAGAAAGGTACAGCCAAGTCGCTGCAATCTGTACGACCCATATATGTTGCTGCAGCGATGGCATGGCCACACGGTAACCCAGATTTATCCCATTCGCGACACGAACAAAGGTGGTCTTCCATATTCACAATCGCGTGAATATAGTCATCATGCACCTCGTACTTCCCATACCCGATTGCTCTTACCGGCCATGTCGCCGCACGACGCGCCCTGTACTGAACGATATTCTCCGTCGTTGGTGTGAGTGCATTTTGCATCTCAGCTCCTTTTAGGCGTCGAATTTGGTACCACTCTTGTTGAAAGGCCCGAAAGTAGTCCATAAGATTAACAATCGGACATCTACGCGCAAAACGGGAGAGTGCATTCACAGACTCTGCACTATTCGAGGTCAGAATGTCATACCGTTGTCCAGGAAAATGGGCCGCGGACCACCTCTCCGGTCCAGCATCGTCAAAGACTTTGGCTGCTTCCTTGACACTGTATCGTAGCATATTCATGTACTTGTTAAACTCCCGATCCGTATATGCTCTGCATGCCGCCCAATAGACATCCTTGTAGGTGGTAATACGTTTGTCCTTGGATTTGGCGTTCATCTCCAAATGTCGACAGCATATGGCGTGAGGGGCGTTTGGGTACATGGCAGAGATTGCGGCGCTTATGGAAGGAGCCCTGTCAGACATAAACACCAACCCTTGCGGGTCTCCGATAGCTTGTCTCAACATGGACATAAACCAAGTCCACTCGTCCCCGGTTTCAGACTTGCCTACGCCGAAAGCTACTGGAACGATGGAGTTATCCCCGTCCATGGCAACCGCCAGGAACATCATACCCAAGTAACGGCCCTTTAAATGGGCTGCGTCTATTATCAGGACACGACGTAGATTTGCCAGAAATGTGCGGATCTGCAAAAACATAGGTTAAAATGTTATAGTTTATAATGTGTAAATGTTATAGTTTATAATGTGTAAACATATGACGTGTTAAAATACGTACCGCGGGTCCAAGGGCCACGAAGCACATCTCAAACCGTCCACGTGAATCGGTCCGTAGCTGCGTGACAGTACCAGGGTTCTGCAGCTGCAAATTATATAAATATGTCGGGAGTCGTTCATACGACTCCTCGAACGTGCCTCTCACCATAAACAATGCATGGCAGCGCGCACGCCACGCTTGGTGGTAATCAAGAAATTTGTTTTTCAGGATCGCACCCAAAGTCTTTTTGCCGGCTTGTTTGTGGTGGGGATTAAGTTGCGTCCTCGTACAAGTGTGTACGTCGTTCAACTTTCTAATCATTATCGCCCCTCCTTTGGGACCCGTGTGAATCGCGTACAACCTCCACTCACACTTTTCTCTAGCACATTCAACTACGTATTTGCTTTTGTCAGATGTCCGCACGCGACTTTGGAAACCCTCTTCCAAGAACTTGAGTCCGATCTGACTTGCTAAGAGATCCTTCGAATCGAATATCTGACCTGCTGTTAAACTTTCACTGCGAATATAAGGTGTAGGTTCGTAGCTTTGTGTCTGGGTATGGGAGTCTGGAAGAATAGGGGGCATATCAAAAAAGTCATTTATCTGACTACATGATTTTCTACTAGGGGTATATTCTTCGTGATCATCATTATCGGTGTCTGATCTGTCTATTTCAGAATTACCCGTTCTGAAAACGTGGGTTTCGTCATCAGCAACTCCAGCAGTACGCCATTCGTGTGGTTGTGGTGGTTGTTGTTGTTGAGAATCAGGCTGCTCTATTTGGAGGTCTTCGTCGTCGTCACCCTCCTCGTCACCGTCGTCGTCACCGTCGGATACGCCGGGATACACAAAGAGTAATGGGGGTCTTTCTGAATCGACTGCAAGGTGCAGAAAAGTAGAGATATCCCCATCGTTGGATAAATCCACAAATGACCCATCGCCATTTTTAAACACTAACTTGCAAACATCAGAAGAGTTGATTCCACATTTTTGCATGGCGTATGCAACAAACTTCTGATAAGTATAGTTTACTGACACTTTTACACCATGCTTAAATTTATAAGCAAAATTCCACTCATTGTTATCTTGCACCCATTCACCATCAAAACAGAAATATAGCTTAGCTTTTGCAACAGATGAACTCATTTTTTCAGTAGTATCTCAAACACAAAATATTGCAGAAAGAAATATTGCAACAATGAAATCGTTGTGTGGGGATTATGGCTTGCATTTTACGTCTATTTATCAATGAAACAACCAACATATCAGAAAACCAATCTCTCATTTCATCCACAAACTGGTATTCCAAAAACATTGATTTAACATTGATTCAAACATGCAAATGAATTTCAACCACAAATCGGTCTTTAAAGTGCAATAATTGTGGAAAAAAAAAACAGTAAAAACATGCAAAATTCGTCTAAGTTTAGGGGCTGAAAGTGTAAATTTCAGGGACCAAAAGTGTAAAATTCGGGCCATCGCGGGCAGGGACCAAAAGTGCACCGCGACCAAAGTTGAGGGGCTTCGCGGGGCATTTGGGGCCAAAATATGTGCCACGTCACCGTATCCCGCGATCGCAGGACCTCATCGCGGGTATTTTGGGTATTTTTGCAAAATTGAAAAAAATTAGGGTATTTTGGTAACTCAATGTTTGACTTAGGGTATTTTAATTAATTTCCCAATATATTTCAATGACTTTTTAACCGTTTAAAAGCAAATAATCTACACGTGTTCATTTAAAAAACTGAATTGAAAGACCATATATGACCATACCAAGAAAAAAATATTTTTTATATTTATATACGTATCACCTTTAAATTTGGAAAAAATGATTGAATTAAAATTTTCGATAATACATCAAATAAAGATTTTAATCCCTTTCTGAAAGTCAACATTTTTTGGATAAGATTCATCTAGATTTTGCCTAGACTACATCCTTGGTAATTTGGAAACAAACAAACAAAGCGGCTGTCTGAGACTAAGCCTGACCACAGAATGCTGACGTCTGGACTCGAACCCCTGAAAGTCAACATTGTGATTACCTATAATGTCAATCAAGATTTAACGTCAATATAAAATATTCCAAACCTCACACAAATCTATATTTAGGGACGGGTGTTACTAAAACTCAATAACCGTCGTTATCTCCAATGTGCGGAAGACATCACCCAATATCTATATCATTTTACGTGCATCTAACTAGCACTCAACTCTTCATGGTGTCGCTAGTACCATTCCCCAACAATCTCCTGATGCACATGTCGACAAATATAAAAGGTTAGGCTTAACGCCTATGAGTTCAAACAGTTTTCATCATGATAGTAAAATGGTAAAACTATTAGATTGTTATTTAAGTCAGAGTTTCTAAAATGAAGTGTAATAACTGTGTTCCTAATTTGAATAAATACTAGTTTTAGGGTGTAAAGTGTGAAAAGGAGAAAGTTTGGTGTGCTAGTGGGAGAGTATTTAAAGATGATAAACCCTAGAGATCCTAATTTTCTCAAGAAGCTCTATGTGCGGCTGAGGTGAAATTGAGAGTGCGGAATCAAGAGATCAAGTATTTCAGAGTTCTTCAAGTGGGTGCGTGAGGATTCATCTTGCAAGGTAATCTTCAAGTTACTTCTTCTTTGCAATTAAATCATGAGGTCTTGAGTAGTAAGTTTGAGTCTGATATCCATCTTTTAGGAAGAAAAGAATTGGTGTCTGGATGGGAACCTCTTAATTTCACTTAGTGTAAATTGGTAGGTTTGATGAGTAATTAGTCGATTTTGGTGTCCTCTTACGGCTATTGTTTTTCCCAAGGATTATTTTGAATGTATAGTGGTCGCATCTGTTGAAAATCTTAGAGTTTGAAGTATTAATCCGATACCGAAACCCAAGTGGGAACCGGAACCCAAATGGGAACCGGAACCCAAATGGGAACCGGAAGGGGCACCGAAACCCAAATGGGAACCGGAAGGGACACCGGAACCCAAAGTGGGAACCGGAACAATATCAGAATTGTAGTTGGGCTAATATAGGATCCAGAGTCCTTAAAGGATCCGGTATTGTGTGGGCCGAAGAAATCCGGAAATCCATTAAGGGATCCAGTGTTGTCTCGAGGTCGTAGGATCCAGAATTTTAGAGGATCCGGAATTGGTGTTGGATCCGGGATCCTCACGAGGATCCGGAATTGATTTGGGCTTGGGCCGCGATTAAGTCCGGAATCCTTATGGATCCGAAATGGGTTCGGACTATATGAATCAGTGTCCCGGAATGGGCCAAGTTCGGCTATGAACCCAAGAGAGTTGTGAGGAGTCAGGTTACTAGAAAACTGTTCACTCACTATTCCTATTCTTATTTTTTTTACAACATAGGTGCCCCTTAAAATCTGAGGTTTTGTGAGAAGAAATTGCTAAAGCGTCAGGTGAGTTTTTCTGATCCTAAAATCTTTTTAAGTGTGAAACTCTACGCATGCTTATATTGGCCAATGTACGTACTGCTTTCAACTTATGCTTCAAAGGTGTGATTTAATAATATGGAAATATTGTTTACATATGGACATGCTATGGCATTGGTGTGAGATGGGGGTGTGTCCCATAATATTAAATATATGAATTCGTTTCATATCTGGGCGGTGTGTGCCCTATTACGCTATCACGGTGTGTGTGACCATAGCGTGTGCCATTAGCATGTCATGGTGTGCTGATCATATATGTGTGTTTTATGACAAGTTTTGTATAATCATTTCTTACTGAAAAATTTATATAAACTGTGTTATTTGTAGTGTGGATTTTGAGGGAACTCACTAGACCTCATGGTCTAACCCTCACTTTCAAAACTAAAAACCTTTCAGGTAAGCAGGTGGTAGAAAGCTCGGTTAAGGGGAAAGGGAAGATGTGAGCCGGAGCTTACATCTTAAGGATTAGAAGACTCCTGCTTTATTATTTATAGACTTATTCTCAGCTGTAATTAGGGTTGTATTCCGCAAACCCATTGTTGAATTTTGTTGTGGGCCAAGTTTTGGCAGTTTTGATTATTATCTATTGAAACCATGTTTGGCTACTTTTGGTCGGGTTGTTACAGTTGGTATCAGAGCCTTATTTTAAGAGATTTAAGTGACCGGAGGGGCTTAAACTTAAACTGTGGGAGTCAAGTAGTACAACTGAGAACTAGGAGGACCTTAGTGAGACTGGGTAGAACGATTAATAGGGTGGTGAGAACTGTCATGTAAGGTAAGTTGGCGATTACACCTGGCCAGTGTAATTACGAACTTACAGGTACATGTATGTGCTTAATTGCCTTATTATCTTGGAACTGTAGGTTTAATGTTGTTGGTGTTTCTTTGTCAGTCAGTAATCATGTTGAGGAGATCCATGAGGGGTGTTGTTAATGCCAAAAATCGTCCAAAAGGATAACTTAAGGTTGATTGTGGAATTTAACAACTAAAGAAAGGAATCTTTTGACAAAGCGTGCGACGAAGACATAAATATAAATGAGACAAAGGATTTGGTGACGCGGGAAAAACCTCAACGAGAAAAAAACCCGCGGACGACTGTGGAAGTCGTCGCTGCACTATGGTCGCCAAACAGGGGCGATATCCTTATGTTTCTGGTGTCGATCGTACAGTGATTACAATACAAATGAAAGAAAGACTTTAAATGTAAAGTAACAAGTGTTTCGAATGTAAAAACAACGTGCGTCGTGTGTAAAAATGAAGTGTCGTGCGTGAATGTCGTGCGTCGAGAGCGATTCTTCGGGAGAGAATTCCTTGCTTCGAATGTTCTTCTGAGTTCAGATGATTATGTGATGCCCCTTGAAATGATGATTGAGCCTAGTATTTATAGTCTTCGGGTGCTTTAATTGGTTCCTTAAATGCTTCATGTAACAGATGTAACAGACGCTGACTTCAATGCTGTTAATGGCCTTCGCCGGTTATAGCCGTTGGTCACCAATGACATTGACTCCTGCATTAAACACTGAACAAACGTAACAGTCATATTGCACGTTAGTCGGTCGAGATCGCAAGGTCCCACGCGACGGTCGTGTGAACTAGACGACGTCATGGTCGAGTGTCGTGAGGTGAATAACTTTCAATTTCAACTTTAATCAGGGGATAAAGTATTATGATTTTATCTTATTGTGAGGAAGTGTAATAAATGTTTTCCTTACCTCGATCGTGGTCGAGACTGGTGGATTTTTACCCAAACAGTTTGCCCCCAAAATTTGAAAATAGAATGGCAAATTCAAATTTTAAATTTTGTCAATCGGACGTCTAGGGTCGTGACACGTGTCAAAAGTTACCTTAGTTGTCTTGGAACTGGATCGGTTCAATTCTAACTTGAAGGGGAAGTCGAAAGAAGGATATGATCGTGACGTCACGCTGACGCACGATTATGCTTAGCAGCTGTCTTTGCCAGGTGTCGGCTATCCGTGGGGTCATACGAAAAACAAGGACGCGTGTCGATCATCGAGGGACTCGACCTGACACGATCGTTTACATAAATAGATTCCACGATGGATCTTTTCCTTTTTACGATTTCAGAGAGTTTTAGGCAGAGATTTCTTCTTGATTCCTTGCTCGTTCTTCATCGATACTCTTTCCAAACCTGTAAACATTTCCAAATCGGTTAGGATTTTCAAGGTTTGGAGCACCTATTTAAGGTACGATCCTTCAGTCTTTGTATGCGTCGTAAATCCATTGCTAGAAAGCCTAGGAAAAACTGGGATATTTGGGGCCTTTTAGAGAGACAGACTTGGTTGACAGGGTTAGCAATGTCGACAGAGCCTAGAAGTACCATTCGAAACGAAGATGACTTCAGAAGTTTAGCGAAAATCCCTGCGGGGATTACTGTGAGCAAGGCCGGTAAGATTCGACCGGAGATGTGCCCCGAAGAGTACGTCGTGATATATGAGTACCCGTTCAAGATAGGCTTCCACTGGCCATATTCGCCTCTGGCCAAGGCATTTTTGTGCGAATTCGACCTTTCGCCGAGGCAACTGATGCCCCAGTTTTGGCGAGTTATCCAGGTCATCGAGCGTCTTACTTCGAATTGGGAGTCGCAGATGAACGTGACGGATCTGCTGACGGCGTATCAGGTCAAAAAGGATACATACCATCGCTACAGTCTATTTTCGAGATACAAGGGCGAGCGTACCTTGGTTTTAAAATCTTCGGTCAACGATCGTAAATGGAAGACTAGGTACGTACTCGTGCGGGTGGCGACGCTGGACCCTGAAAGTGACTGGATCAGGTATGGTTGGAACATGGCAGGCGAGTTTCTAGCTTTTGTCGAGCGTTGTCATTGTATTTATTTCTCTGTTTCTCAACTAACTTCCTCTCTCTCTTATGTTTTCAGACATTAATTTCGACAAGGTAAAGCCCGACGAAGACTCCAAGGCTAAGGTTGAGAAGTTTTTGGAGTTTAGTGCTGACGACCGGTCGTTCATTACACGCCATCTGGTAGATGAGGACGACGACTTGATGTTCTTGGGTGAACGCCTACGGGCGAGACGGAAAGAAGGAGAGGACGAAGAGGAGGGAGAAGAGACTGAGGAGGAAGAGGAGAAAGAAGAGAAAGAGGAGAAAGAAGAGAAAGAGGAGAAAGAGAAAGAAGAGTCGAGGAGAGAAAAGGAAGAAACGACTGGTAAGTATCCCTTCGCTTTCTTTTTGTTCAACCTAGTCTTTCCCTTCTTCCACTCGTCTAATAATTCTTTCTTTTGCCATACAGGAGAACCTCAGGCGAAGATGACGCCTACAGCTGCCAAGAAAGCGGCTCAAATCGAACTGGCTCGCAAAGCGAGGGAAAAGAAGAAGGAGGCCCCGACGACTGGGTCGGGAGTCTTGAAGAGAAAAGAGGCCCCGACAACTGGGTCGGGAGTCTTAAAGAGGACGAGGACGTCCGTCCTGAAGGAACCATCTTTGAAGACGGGTGACTCGTTGAGGGTAGTCACGCCTGAGAAGGCGAAGGTGTCGATCGTATCTGTCGAGAAGACTTCTGACACGATCAGCGCGACACCCGTCGATACTGCGCAACCGGAGAAATCGACGGTATCTCCTACCGCCACGTCAGGCCCTTCGTCGGCCGACAAGGGCAAGGGCACGCATACGGGCTTTGGAGAGGAAACGACGGTAAACTTTACGTTGCTGTCGGATTTCTTGGTGGATAACGTCTTGGACGAGACGAAACTGTTCCCTTATTTGGGAAAGTATTTGCTCCCCTCTTTCACGGAGCGCTTTAACGGGGTCTCTATCGAAGATGCGGGGGCTCATGTTGCCGGACTGGCGTTCCTGGTAAACTTGTTGTGTTTTTTCGTTTTGTTAATTTTGCCGAATGTTTTCTTTAATGATATATATCGTGTTTTTCAGACATTTCAGTCTTCCTTGGCGTTTCATGCTGAAACGTCAAAGATAGAAGGTCTCGTGGCTTCTGCCATCAAGAAAGAGGACGCGACGTTGGAGAGGGAAAGGTCCGCTCTGGAACGCGAAGAGGCGATGTAGATGCGACTCGACGACGCCCTGAACGATTTGGAAGCGGTCGGTCACGCAAAGAACGAGGCGACTTCTCGTCTAAAGCAGTCCCTATCTTTGATATACGACCAAAGGGAGGAGCTGGAGGGGATGAAGGAATCCTTGGCCATGAAGGGAAAAGAAACGGAGGAGTCCAAGTCCAAGGTGGCGAGCTTGGAGAAGGAGTTGAAGGAGCTGAAGGACGAGTCTAAGTCCGTCTTTGCCTTCGCTCGACTTACTGCACGTGCGGCGATCATGCGACGTCACCTATTGGGAAAGAATCCTCTGGCCTCGGCGTCGAACGAGCTGGACCTCTTCTACATGGAGGTCGGGACCGAGAGAGATCTCGATTCGGACGATGAGAAGGAGGTCGAGGAGGAGGAAGGTCCCCAGGGCGAGGCGTCAGGCAAGGATGTAACCGATGCTCCTCCCCTGCCTTAGAAAATATCTTTGTTATTTCTGTTTCTTCGCTACTCGACCATTGGTGGTCGATTTATTTGGATGTAAATGACCGTTTATTCAAGAAATGAAACTTATATCTCTTTTGAACTTGTGTCTTGTATATTTTGTGAATAAATACAACAACAATTGTGAAATTCACTAAGTATAGAATGAACAAGAAATCATGTGACTTAGGCATCCATTGCAACACAACAACTAGAACATAAGTCATAATATTTTTAAATCGTGCTGGGAAACATAAGCACACGCGATCACAGCATTCATTCAGAACATAAAATTCTTCTAAGTTAGAGAACTGAAATCATGGGGTCATTAGACCTTGCGGTCGTACGACTAGATCATATGATGAATTTGAATCATACGTTCTTGTGATAGGATAATCGAGTTATACACCCGACCGATTATGTCGTGCGAGCCTGCGAGACTAGAGTCGTATAGTAGACTTAGCAACTTATGTCGTGCGATCTGCGACAAAACAATGTCAGAGGTTGGTCGTTGGCTAGCCAACGACCCTCCGATGCTTAAGTCAGTAATCGTCCGACAAGACAAAAATAGTCGGTAGGTTTTTGCAAGAAAGGCATTAGTTTGTCCCTAAGGTTAGGGATAGAAAGACGAACCTGTCAAGACCTTATGATTAGGCTTGCTTTGGTCCAGGATGATTTCCTCGACCCGTGACTGCTAGACGGCTTACTTCCGCGGCTTCAGGGTGGTCTTATAGCAGTCACGGGCGACTTTCGGCTCACTTTTGATTTCTTGGACCCCCCACGGCGTAGGGAACTTCATGGTCTGATGATACGTCGAGGGAACATCTTTCATTTCATAGATCCATGGTCGACCTAAGATGATGTTATAGGCTGACGCACAGTCGATGACGCTAAACTTGGTCTGCTTGTTGATTCCTCCTTCATAAACGGGCAAGATGATCTCTCCAAAGGTACTCGTCGCGTCTCCATTGAAACCGACCAAGGTTGTCGAGCGTCGGGTGATTTCCGATCGATCGATTCCCATGGCCTTGATGGTATCAAGGAAGATGATGTTTGCTGAATTGCCTCCATCGACCAAGACTCGTCGGGTTAAATAATTGCCAATTGTGAGTTGAATGATCAACCCGTCATGATGCTTGTGATACGAATCTCCGAGGTCATCTTGGTCGAACGAAATCTTCATGGCTTCTAACTCCAGATCTCCTTTGGGTTTTGATGAACGCGGGATAGGTCGATCGTCGGGTGCTTGACTGGCGTGACGTTTGGCTGCGGAATACGTCAGACCGCACACTTCGGAACCACCAGTGATGCAGTTGACGACCTTTGAATGTTCGGGGGTCGGCGGTCGATCGTCGTTAGCTGGAGTAACGACGTCATCGATGATGCTCTTGAGATTACCTTTCGGGACGTGATATGCCAACTCTTTTTTTAGAGCTATACAATCGCCCGTCAGGTGACCGTGGTCGACATGAAAGTCGCACCACTTTGACTTGTCTTTCTTCCTGTCGTCCTGATCTGACTTCTTCGGCCATCGGATGGTCGTCTGGACGCTCTTTAGGGCTTCGACCAAGTCCTTAGTAGTTCCTTTGAATCCATAAGAGGATATCTTAGGGTACTGAGGGAACTTGGTAGAGTTTGCGGTTTTGGATTCATCCTTCGTCTTGAACCGGACGTTCGAGATTTGTCGCACAGGCTCTGATTTGGATGCTGCCTTTATTTTGAATTCTGGCTTCTTAACACCAAGCGACCTCTTGTCGTCGGTGTGCTTACGACGGAAGGCAGCATCATCTTCTACCCTCATATAAGCAAGGGTTCTGGCTCGAACGTCTTCGAAATTCTCCTGGGGATACTTGGTCAGATCGGTGTATAGACCCGAACTGTCGTCTAGACCACGCTTGTAGGCTTCGATCGCAGTTTTGACGTCACAGTTACGGACACTGATCATTTCTGCATTGAACCTATTGAAGTAGCTTCGAATGGATTCATTGGCCTTCTGCACGACATAATATAGGTCGCTGGTCTGCTTCTCCATCTTGCGACTACTGGTGAATTGCTGGGAGAACTAGTTGACCAACTCAGCGAACGACCCGATGGATTTTGGTTTGAGGTTGATCAACCATTGGAGGGCAGGACCTATGAGGGTCGCCCCGAAACTTTTGCACATGCAGACTTCCTGATACATTTGAGGGATCGAGATCGTCCACATTAGCTGCTTATACTGCGCCAAACTGTTAATGCCAAAAATCGTCCAAAAGGATAACTTAAGGTTGATTGTGGAATTTAACAACTAAAGAAAGGAATCTTTTGACAAAGCGTGCGACGAAGACAGAAATGTAAATGAGACAAAGGATTTGGTGACGCGGGAAAAACCTCAACAAGGAAAAAACCCGCGGACGACTGTGGAAGTCGTCGCTGCACTATGGTCGCCAAACAAGGGCGGTATCCTTATGTTTCTGGTGTCGATCGTACAGTGATTACAATACAAATGAAAGAAAGACTTTAAATGTAAAGTAACAAGTGTTTCGAATGTAAAAACAACGCGTGTCGTGTGTAAAAATGAAGTGTCGTGCGTGAATGTTGTGCGTCGAGAGCGATTCTTCGGGAGAGAATTCCTTGCTTCGAATGTTCTTTTGAGTTCAAATGATTATGTGATGCCCCTTGAAATGATGATTGAGCCTGGTATTTATAGTCTTCGGGTGCTTTAATTGGTTCCTTAAATGCTTCATGTAACAGATGTAACGGACGTCGACTTCAATGCTGTTAATGGCCTTCGCAGGTTATAGTCGTTGGTCATCAATGACATTGACTCCTGCATTAAACACTGAACAAACGTAACAGTCATATTGCACGTTAGTCGGTCGAGATCGCAAGGTCCCACACGACGGTCGTGTGAACTAGACGACGTCATGGTCGAGTGTCGTGAGGTGAATAACTTTTGATTTCAACTTTAATCAGGGGATAAAGTATTATGATTTTATCTTATTGTGAGGAAGTGTAATAAATGTTTTCCTTACCTCGATCGTGGTCGAGACTGGTAAATTTTTACCCAAACAGGTGTATCAGAACCTGTTGATGAGGAGATCGAGATGGAAGCACCGGTGAACCCACTTGTGCCAACGGCCACCAGTGGTAGGGGTAGAGGCCGAGGAACGGGACGGGGAAGAGTACCCCGACGAGCGGTTACTCAAGTGAATGAGAATGTGGAAAGAGCCGTAGTAAGGGCACGTGTTACCCGTGGGACGAGGAGCGCAAGGATTCCGCCAGAACCAGAGGAGTCTCATCAGGAGAGCTCTGCGTCCAGGCGGGGAGCGAGTCGAGGTGGAAGCCGTGGCGAGGTCGTGCTCAAACTTTCGTAACCCAAGAAAACTTCACCACTGCTTTGGGTGAAATTCAGGATACATTGAAAGCTCTGTTGGCAAAGCAGTACGGGTCAGCATCGGGGAGCAAAGAAGCAAGTGCTAGTAAGGAAGGGGCGACTAGCTAACATGGTTCTGCTTCGGGGAGTCCTTCTCAATCGAACCCGTTGGCGGTAAATGACCGGGTGCTGAGCGGGGGGTGTAGTTACAAGGCATTCGCCTTTTGTAAGCCACCCACTTTCAAGGGAGAATGTGATCCAGTGCTGGAAATAAAGTGGTTAAGGGAAATGGAACTGGTGTTCGACACCTGTAAGTGTGCTGATAGCGACAGGGTGATGTTTGCTCTGTCCATGCTGATGTCGGAAGCTGTGTTTTGGTGGGATGCGGAGACAGCGGGAGAAGGGTCAAAGGCTGCTAAGAGTATGACGTGGGAGACCTTTGTCTCAAAGTTTAAGGCATCGTTCTGCCCACTGGCGGCAGTAAAGAGATTGGAGGAAGAATTCCTGAGCTTGGAACAGGGTGGATTGTCGGTGAGAGAATATACATCGAAATTTATGGAGAAAGTGAGGTTTGCTAAGTTGTACGTACCAAATGAGGAGCGCCGAATCGAGAGGTACATATTTGGATTAAAGAGTAGCGTGCGGGAACTGGTGTCGGCTAGGAACCCGACTACCTTTCAGGCAGCCATCAACGCGGATGAAATGGTAAAAGAAGAAAAACCGACAAGATGAGGAGAAGGATAAAGAGAAGAGAAAGTGGGAAGGACCAGTGCGTGACTTAAAGCGGGCTAAAGTGTTTAAGCCGGAATTCCGAGGGGGACCGAAATTTGGAGAGAAACCTTGTGGAAAGTGTAATCGAGTCCACCGTGGGGAATGTACGGGTGAACCTGAGGGGTGCTTCAAATGTGGAAAGTTGGGGCATATGGCGCGTGATTGTCGGAACCCCAGAGCATGTTACCAGTGTGGTTCTTTGGAGCATCTGAGGCCGGATTGACCACAGTTGAAGAAAGAATATTCGGGTGGTTACGGTGGTAGACAAGGAGGAAAGGTGGGAGAAAGGAAAGTGGAACCGGCACAGACAAGGGCGAGAGCCTTCCATATGACGGCTGAAGAAGCAGTGGAGATACCTGATGTGGTGACAGGTACCTTTCTTATTAATTATGTCTTTGCAAAAGTGTTATTCGACTCGGGTGCAAATCGTTCGTTTGTATCGCTGGAATTTGCCCGACGTCTGTGTGTTAAGCCTAAGCGTTTGGGGTGTGGGTTCGAAGTAGAGATTGCTGATGATAGTCGAGTCTTGGTGAGAGAGGTGTATGAAGGATGTAGTATCGAGGTAGAGGGTCACTCGTTTCCCTTGCGATTGTACCCCATGGGCATGGGAGAGTTTGACGTTGTCATAGGAATGGATTGGTTGGCAAGTAATAGCGCTAGCATAGTGTGCAATAAGAAAATGATTCGTATGGCTTTGCCTGTTAAGTCGGAAGTGGTAATCTATGGAGATAGGCGAGAGCGTAAGTCTTGCCTTATTTCGGTGATGAAGGCGAGACATTGTCTGGAGAAGGGGTGTCAGGGGTTTTTGGCGTATGTGTTAGACGCTAAGAAAGAGAAGAAGGGACTAGAAGATGTTCCTGTGGTGAGAGAGTTTCCGGAGGTGTTTCCTGATGATCTTACAGGTTTACCCCCGGATCGTCAAATCGAATTCAGAATCGAATTGATGTCGGGTGCGGCCCCAATAGCACGTGCACCGTATCGGTTGGCACCGGCGGAGATGAAAGAGATGATGACGCAACTGCAGGAGTTGTTGGATAAGGGATTCATACGCCCTAGTTCCTCACCCTGGGGAGCGCCAGTGCTTTTCGTCAAGAAGAAAGATGGGTCTATGCGGATGTGCATAGACTATCGTGAGCTTAACAAGGTGATCGTCAAGAACAAATACCCACTTCCAAGGATCGACGATCTGTTTCACCAGTTACAGAGAGCGAGATTCTTCTCAAAGATAGATTTAAGATCCGGGTA
The DNA here is from genome assembly GCA_033807775.1 of Saussurea involucrata. Lineage (NCBI taxonomy): Eukaryota > Viridiplantae > Streptophyta > Magnoliopsida > Asterales > Asteraceae > Saussurea > Saussurea involucrata. Next base: position 946,806 of record CM066315.1, read on the forward strand.
TCACCAATTGAAGGTAAGGGAAGAAGATGTGCCGAAGACGGCATTCCGCACGAGGTACGACCACTATGAGTTTCTAGTCATGCCCTTTGGCTTGACTAATGCTTTGGCAGTCTTCATGGATTTGATGAATCATGTGTGCAGCGCGTGGTTGGATAAGTGCGTGATCGTGTTCATAGACGACATCCTTATCTACTCCCGATCTCAGAGTGAGCATGAAGAGCATCTTTGCGTGGTGTTAGAATTGTTACGACATGAGAAATTGTATGCAAAGTTTTCCAAGTGTGAGTTCTGGCTCCGAGAAGTCCAATTCTTGGGTCATGTGGTGTCGGGGGAAGGCATCAAAGTGGATCCAGCCAAAGTGGAAGCTATTAGAGAATGTGAACAACCAACGTCGCCATCGGAAATTAGGAGTTTTCTTAGTTTAGCGGGCTACTATCGGAAGTTCATCCAGGACTTTTCTCGTATAGCTACGCCACTGACCGCTTTAACCAAGAAGAGTGCTAAGTTCGAGTGGATGGAGGCTCAAGAAGAAGCATTTAGTAGATTGAAAGACAAGTTGAGCAGCGCTCCGATTCTCTCCTTGCCTAGTGGATCGGAAGGATTCGTAATCTACAACGATGCATCTAAGTTGGGGCTAGGATGCGTGCTAATGCAGAACGGGAAAGTAATCGCGTATGCATCCCGTCAGCTGAAGGAGCATAAGAAGAATTACCCTACGCACGACATAGAGTTGGCGACGGTGGTATTTGCGCCTAAGATTTGGAGACACTACCTTTACGGGGTTAAGTGCCAGATCTAGTCCGATCATAAAAGTCTTAAGCACCTGTTCGACCAGAAGGAGTTAAATATGAGGATGTTGATCCAAACCCTCAGTGATTTGATAATGACTCTGAGAAACCCTTAGTGAAAATTGTAAGTAGACAATATGTATTAGAGTTTCACTATCGCTGATAAATACTAAGTCTGTTTAGTACCGCTGATAGGAACTCTCGTTCTTTAATTTACATATTCAGCGAACACTGTTCATCAGTGAGCCCAGAGCATGTTCAGCCTCACTGATAATCGCTGATAACTTCTATTGTTTACTTATGATTCCTGAAGACAAGTTTCACGTCAATCATGTTCTACGCTAAAGTCGAAGATCAAGCCAAAGAACCCGCGACAAGTCTACTAATGAACTAATACGGATATCAGCAAAGCCAAGACCTGTCCACTCAACGTGAAGTTCAAGTAGAAGACTTCAGCGAACGCTGAACTTTATCATTCGCTGATAAAGAATCATTCAGCGAACGCTGATCATGAAGCCTTCTCTACAAATAACTTTTGTCTTACCTCCTTGCACGCCTCCGTACGATAATGTCAGAACGGACGTCCCTTTTGTCCAGAATCGTACAACCAACTCTGATTCTACATTGTTCATCATGCGGCCACTAGGTTGTCTACTGAAGTCAAACCATGCAACCAACCAGAGGCTGCCACGTGTAAAGTTGTACTGACATGCATTAAATGCATGTAGTATATAAAGGAAACCCTACTTCATTTTTGAAGTGCTCGGCCATTTCCTTCTCTTTGCTAAATCTGCGTGTTAGAATATTATCCTTAGTATTCTTAATTTCTCTCTATCTTATTTCTAGTGCAAGAAATCTTAGTGATTCTCATAGCTTGTTTAGATTAGGTTTATTCCTTAATCTTGTTCCGCAACAAGTTGTAAATTGTTTGATACATATCAATAAACAATTTAGAAAAGTAAAAATCGTGTGTTTGTATTCAACCCCCCCCCCCCCTTCTACAAACTTGTATAACCCCTTTGGGACCAACAAGTGGTATCAGAGCAGTTTGTTTAATCTCATAAACAAGATCTTGCTTATACTATATTCTTTTCTCTTCATTGCTATTTTCTAAAATGGCTAACACCACAAACACAAACTATATCGACAATGGTTCTCTTGCAAAACCCCCTAGATTTTCCAGAGATAACTTCAATCTATGGAAAAATAGGATGATGCTCTTCTTGGAAGGTGTAGATCCTACTATGTCTTACTACATCGATAATGGTCCATATATTCCTGTGATGATTGACCATGAAGTCCCAGGCACTGCTACTAGAGTTGCCATTCCTGAAAGAATCATTCCCAGGGCTGTCAACACTTAGACTGATGAAGACAAGAAGAAGGTGACCATCGACACTAAGGCCAGATCCATCCTCTCTATGGCTCTTCCTGATGAAGTCTACCACTCTGTCATGAACCTGAAAACCTCTAAAGCCATGTGGGACACAATCTGTGTTCAATATGAAGGTACATCTGAAGTCCGGGACTCAAGAAAGACTAACCTGGTAAGACAGTACGAAAGCTTCATTTATGGTAAGAATGAAACTCTCTCTGAAGTTCACCAACGTTTTAACTGTTTAATCATTGACTTAAAAACTGTTGGTAAGGAATGTTCTAACTTTGAGATCCTGACAAAGTTTCTGGAATGTCTTCCTGAAAGTTGGGACAATTATTCTATGTGTCTTAAACTCTCAAAGGATCTGAAATCTATGACCCTTTCTACCTTATATGGCACTATGCTCAATCATTAGCAGTCGTGTCATCTTAAGAAGAATCTTGTAAAAGATTCCAAAAGCACACCTGTTGCTTTACTCTCTTCAGAGTTGGTGCCTACTCAGCGATCTACTGTCACTATCACTGAGTTGGAGTCTAACTCTGATGAATCATCAGAAGCTGATCCTTCAGAAATTGATGAGTCACTGCCCCTCTGACTAATTCTTTCAAAAGATTCACCAGAAAGAGTAACTTCAGAAGAAATAAACCTCTTTCCCTCACTGACAAGCCAAAATCTTCAACCCCTGTAGATAAGGCAACTGCCACTTGCTATAACTGTGAAAAGATAGGTCACTTTGCTAGTGAGTGCAGGTCAAAGAAAGTCTTTAAACCCTCATCTTCTTCCAAGAAATCTTCTAACCCCAGGGCTAGAGATGACAAATACAAGAAGCTGAAAGAAAAGTATGCAAAGCTGAAAAGCTTTAAGATGAAAGGCAAAGACATGATCGCTGAAGATCATGACTGGGCTCTTTCTGATGAAGAATCATCTGACTCTGAAGATGATGATGAGGCCAATCTCTGCCTCCTGGCCAAAATAGAAGAAGAGGAAGAACAAACTGAAATACCCTCTACTTCTGCATCCACCTCTCAGGTATCAAACGCTCTCACTGATACTCAAACTTCAGCCCTTAGTGACATCGAAAGACGTCAGACCGTTGATCTTTTGACTATTGATTTATATGATGCCATGAATGGCAAAACCAAAGTTGAAAAATTAAATATTGATCTTGATGAACAGCTTAAGAATTGTCACTTAGAAATTCAAAAGCTTTCTAAAATAGAAGAAAATCTAAAAGATCAGGTCTGTATAAATCAACTCATTCGTATCGAGTGAGAAGATGATGTCGCTGCATTAAAGTCTGAAAAGGCTACTGTTGAAGGATGGTGTAAATCCTCAACAACGATAACTGAGATATTAGGTGCTCAGATTCCCCTGAGTGATAAAAGTGGTCTTGGTTATAAAGCTGATACTCAAGAACCAACCACTGATCGTTCCATGCTTAAGTTTGGAATGTTCATGTCCTCTATCCCTGACACCTCCTCGTCTCAGTGTTCCTCTTCTAAAACTCCCACTCCTGAGGAAAAACCTACCTTAAATTCTAAGGGTAAAGGTAAAGAATAAGTTTTTAACCAAAAACCTCAGAAGGGTACCTTTGTACCTAAGCTGGATGTTTCTAAACGTTCAGTGAATTATCCCTCTACTTCTAAGAACAAGATCCCTGGATTCGTTCAGCGATCTACTCCTAGAATCAGAGTGGATATAATTGGTAAGAAATCCGAAGAACTGATTGTTCCTCCAATTTCCAATGCCAAAGGTATACTAGGTGTTGGCCCAACTCATTTAAAAATCTCGGCTAAGCATGCAAATGGTCCTAAAGCTACTTTTAGCAATAGGAAATGTTATCACTATGGATTTACCGATCATATTGCTAGTAAGTGCCCCACAGCCACCAAAGCTGAAAAGTTAGCTAAGGTGAAGATCAATGCCCCCAAGGCAAAGAAGACCAATCCTGGTGCAAATCAGGCTAAGGTGAAACCAACCACTGAGGTTAAGAAAATAACCAAAGTGAAAACTAGTCCTGAAGCTGAATCTTCAAATGTTGCGAAGATTGTTGAACCTTCCACTTCCTATACCACCACTGATAAGTGTGGACCCATAGTAAAATGGGTGCCCAAGTCAAACTAATCTTCCTTTGTGTGCAGGTCCTGAAGGGTATCTGGTATCTCGATAGCGGATGCTATAGACATATGACTGGCAAAAAGAAACTGCTCACTGAATATAAGGAAGAGAAGGGTCCCTCTGTGACCTTCGGTGGAGACAGAAAAGGCTATACCCGAGGGTATGGTGTACTTTCTAATGGTACAACTACCTTCAGAAGAGTCGCATATGTTGAAGGACTGAAGCACAATCTTCTGAGCATCAGTCAGCTATGTGACAAGGACTACAAGGGCTGTTCACTAAGGAATCCTGCTTTGTCACTGACAAGGAGAAGATTGCTCTCAGCGGATATCGTTTGGAAAATGTTTATGTTATAAACATGGACTCGACAACCACTGAGAACTCCTGTTTCTTCTCAAAAGCCTCATCTGATGTCAACTGGCTATGGCATAAGAGGCTCTCTCATCTCAAATTCAAGACACTGAATACTCTTTCTTCAAAAGAGTTGGTCACTGGTCTACCTCAACACTCATATGCTAAGGAATCTCTATGTTCAGCGTGTGAGAAAGGGAAACAAACCAAAGCAAGCTTCAAATCTAAGCAAGTTTCCTCAGTGTCATCTCCTGTTCAACTTCTCCACATGGATTTGTTTGGCCCTGTTAACAAACAATCCCTCACTGGAAAGAAATATACACTAGTCATAGTTGATGAATTCTCTCGCTATACCTGGGTTATGTTTCTCCGCTCTAAGAGTGACACCCCTGAATTACTCATCTCTTTCGTCAGGAAAATGGAAGTCCTGAACAATATGACCGTTCGCTTAATAAGGAGTGATCATGGGACTGAATTCAAAAATAGTTCCCTTGATTCCTTCTTTGAAAGTAAGGGTATTTCTCACAACTTTTCTTCAGTAAGAACACCGCAACAAAATGGAGTCGTTGAAAGAAGAAATCGAACGATCATAGAAGCTGCACGATCAATGCTCAGCGATTCACATCTACCTACTCAGTTCTGGGTAGAAGCTGTCAACACTGCTTGTTTCACTCAAAACAGGTCGCTGATAGTCAAAAGATTCAAGAAGACGGCCTACGAACTTTTCCATGGGAGAAAGCCTTCAATTAGCTTTCTTCACATCTTTGGATGTCAGTGTTTCATACTGAACAACAGGGATGCCTTTGGAAAGTTTGATCCCAAGGCTGATGATGGAATATTTCTTGGATACTCCTCAGTCTCCAAAGCCTTCAGAGTATTCAACAAAAGAACACAAACTGTAGAAGAAACAATCCACGTCACTTTTGACGAATCCCGTTCAGCGAACTCAAGATCTTCTGCTGATACTGAAGAACTGAATCAATGGATGTTTTCTCATCTTGGTGATTCAGAAGCTACTCCTATTCCTCAAGTTATTCCTCCTACCGCTGAAGATGATGATCCTACTATCATCCCAAGCATGCAGACATGTGAAGCTGAATCTTCATGGGTTTCAGCTGTTCCTCTCAACACTGTGCCTGCTTCTGAACCATCTATATCAGATATCCCATCTACTTCTCAACAATCAGTGAATGAAATGACATCTGATCCTCTACCTCTTCTACCTGAAATACCTGAAGTTGCTGAAGCCTCTTCTTCAGCTCCTCCAGAAGCTTAAATCGAGTCAGCGAGTTATGCTCCGGCTCAGCGATGGACTATAAATCATCCCATCGATCAAATTCTTGGTGATCCAAACACTGGTGTTCAGACTCGACGAAGTGCAGGTAATATTTGTCTATTTGTTAACTTTATTTCTCTGATTGAACCAAAGAAAACAAATGATGCCCTCAGAGATCCAAACTGGGTCAGTGCTATGCAAGAAGAGCTGACATAATTTGAAAGAAACAAAGTTTGGAAGCTCGTTCCACGACCATCTGACAAGTCAGTGATAGGCACTAAATGGGTCTATCAAAACAAGTTAGATGAACATGGAACTATAACCCGCAACAAGGCTCGTCTTGTTGCTCAGGGATACAGACAAGAGGAAGGCATAGAGTACGGCGAAACATTTGCCCCAGTGGCAAGACTCTAAGCTATTCATCTATTTCTAGCTTACGCTGTTCACAAAGACTTCAAGGTATATCAAATGGATGTGAAATCAGCATTTCTTAATGGAAGGCTGAATGAAGAAGTCTACGTGGAACAACCTCCATGATTCACTGATCCTAAGCATCCAGGTTATGTATATAAGCTGGATAAGGCACTTTATGGCTTAAAGCAAGCTCCTCGTGCATGATATGACACTCTCTCTACTTATCTCCATATTGAAAAATTTGAGCGTGGTAAAATCGATAAAACTCTATTTTTCAGGAAAGTAAAAGGTCATATCATTCTTGTTCAAATATATGCACTGTTCTAAAAATCTCGCCGCAACAGCCGTCATGGCGCGCCGTGGCTTAAGGCTAGTGTCTCGCGCCACGCTATGCTTGTGGCACGCCATGGCTTAATGTGCGGTCTTTTATAACGCGATACTTGATTTTTCTTTACGTTTTTGATGTCTTATTTGCTAGTTTTAATATATAACATAATTTAACTTGTTTATCATCATTGACTCATCGATTAATAGTACAAAACATATGTTTTTGTATATAATATTATATAAGATACAAATATTTGCCGCCATAAGTCACGCCTTGATAAACGCCATGGCCTAGTCGTGGCTCCTAAGGCTTGAGGCTTGGCCTCGCCGCCACACCACGCCTCACGCCATTTAGAACCTTGAATATATGTCGATGATATTATATTTGGTTCTACTAACCCTGACTTATGTACTCGTTTCGCTGAAAGAATGAAAGTTGAATATAAAATGAGTATGATGGGTGAGCTAACATATTTCCTTGGTCTTCAAATAAAACAGAATGAAAAAGGTACTTTTATTCACCAAGGAAAGTATGTTAAAGATATGCTGAAAAAGTTTAACTTAACTCAAAGCTCAGCTATGAAAACCCCAATGGCACCGCCGCTGACACTAAACAAGGATCCTTCAAAAAACCTGTTAATGTCACAACATACCGTAGGATGATCGGCTCTCTTCTGTATCTTACAGCTAGCCGACATGATATTATGTATGCAACTTGTTTGTGTGCACGATATCAAACTGAACCTAAGGAATCTCATTTGATCGCTGTAAAGCGTATTTTTTGATACCTTAAGGGTACTCCTAACCTAGGTCTTTGGTATCCAAAGACTCAGGGTTTGATCTAATCGCCTATTCAGATAGTGATTTTGCAGGATGCAACGTGGATAGGAAAAGCACCACAGGAGGTTGTCAGCTCCTGGGTGGAAAGCTGGTGAGTTGGACAAGTAAAAAGTAAAACTCAGTGTCTACCTCAACCGTTGAAGCTGAGTACGTAGCTGCTGGAAGCTATTGTTCTCAGGTCTTGTGGATGAGAAATCAGCTACTTGACTATGACCTTCAGCTCTCCAAAATTCCAATCTATTGCGACAGCACTAGTGCCATCGCCATAGCAAACAATCTAGTGCTACACTCAAAGACCAAACACATCGAAATCAGGTATCATTTTATCAGAGATCATGTGATAAATGGTGATATAGAACTTCACTTTATCCCAACTGACTTTCAGTTAGCTGATCTGTTCACCAAACCTCTTGATGAGACAAGATTCAACTTTCTCATCAGCGAGCTTAGAATGTTGAATCTAGAAGAGTAAAATCTTCAGTGATTCACATTTGATCAATGATAAAATGAATTTGTATAACCCTATTAATTACCCTATCTCTGAACAAAATTGATTTGCTGATATCAAGGTATGTTCTCTCTTACTCGCTGACGTTCGCCTAAGAATGCAAGATTTCAAAACAAATTACATTGCTGGATATCTCTTCCTTTCAGTGATACTTTGAAATTCAAAAACTCTCACTGATATTTCTAATCAGTGCTTCGTGTTTTAAAAATGTCCCTGAGCTTTCAAAATCCTCAGAGACACCTTAAAATATGAAAGGACGTTTGTGACGTCATCACAACGGATAAACAATGGCACGCCTTTTTTTCTGACACGTTCGCCCGTTTCGTTTCCTTGTCCAATCAGATTTAAGGGACGTGTCTGTGTCATCATGAAAAACTTTTCCCGCTCATAGTTTTTCTCTCTCTACTATCACTATATAAACCCTTCGAGTTTATATTTTTACCTTTTACGTGAACTTAATCTCTCTCAAGCAAGAATCAACTGTTGCATTTGAACTAATCTCTCAAGAACTTGTTAATCTTCATCTTGTTCATCACAAAAGGTTAATATTTCTCTTATTATCCATCAAATAAACTTGTTTTTTATCCTATTATTGTTTCTAAAAGATCAAACAAAAGAACTTTCTCAAAATGAAATCATTTTCTTCATGGTTTTATGAACACAATCTGTTTTCAGATTGTTCTTTGAGTTTATAATCATAATCTTAAACTTGACATTTTCATACGTTTTTCCAGAATCTTTTCCATAAAAGGAAACTGGAAAACAAGAACTTTCACTATGTTTTGAACTTCTTTTCAAAACTAGAAAACCCTAATTTCCATTTCTTTCTCAAAATGGAAACTGTAAAACCCTATTTTTGGAATCCTTTTCATTCCAAGAACTTCTCTTCATCTTCTTCATGTTTGTATGTTATGAACAGAAATGGCAACCACTGAAGCTACCAACACTCAGTCTCCTACTACCTCTGACAAAACTGAGATTGTCAAAGCACCCAATGTCAACTTCACAATGGAATAAATCACATTCCAAGGAAACAACCCCTACGCCCTGTTCAACTTCCCCCCAAAGAAAAACATCACTCATCTGGATGAAGCTGTAAACTTCCTCAAGTCCTGCCCTCTGGCGACAGCACTGACCATCAAACCTCCAGCCCACAAGAATCTGCTATCCCAATTCTGGTACACTGCCATAAAATCTCAGGTGGCCTCCATCAGAAACCCTAAAAAAATGGTGGACGTCATCCTCTTTGACACAGAGTTTGGTGAAGCAAAGATCCATCCCGAGGCAATCAGGTCTTCCCTCAACCTCCCTGGAAGCTCCAAAGACAGACATTTCATTTCCTTACCTGATGTCAAAACCGAGGCAGGTAGAGCTGAAATCATTGCATTTCTGGATGCAATGAAGTATACATGGAACACAGGGAGAGATAAACTCCCTGAGAAGAAGCTAACCTCCGTCCTCAAGAGCAAGATGCCAAGCGAGATGAACTTCATCTTCACACACCTCATCAGCTGTATGACAGCTAAGGTCGGGTCAACTGATCAGGCCTCCAAACCCCAGCAGGCTATGGGGTATGCACTGATGAAAGGGCTCCACATCGACTGGGCCAAGATCATCTTCGACGACATGATGCTAAGAGTCGAAGAAGCAAAGCGAGGACTGAATGTTCCTTATCCCCGCTTTCTCAGTGCTCTCTTCAAGCAAGCACTTGGGGATAAGTACCCAAAGGTGGGAGACCTGAAGTTATCCCAGGTTGTCCCTAAGATCCTCGACTTCAATCCACTGGAAAACGAGGTACGTCTCTCTACACTCTTACCTCTTCTCAGACCTCCTCCTTCTTCTACTTCTATGGCTACCACTTTGGCAGCGGTAATCCCAACCGCTGGTACCCAGGCCGCACCATCCACTCCTTCTCGAAAAAGGAAACAATCTGAAACCCCACTTGGCATCCATAAGACCAAGAAGATTTCCAAGGAGCAACCCCCCAAGCCTTCCTAGACTGAAGACTCCACGTCTGTCTCTCCAAAGAAGACGCTGGAAAGTTTAGTGGCACGCTCCGCTACATCTGCTGAACCAACTCCTTCCATTCCCACTTCAGTGCCTCAAGACGCTGAAGTTATCCTGGATTTGGACCCCCTTCCTCAGCACCTCTAAGTGCTGCTGAAGTATTCCTCGACGGATCCAACACTGAATCCGACACCCATTCCTTCTTCTCAACTCTTGTTCCTCCCTCATATTCTTTGGTCACTCCACCTCTATTCCCCTTCTCTACAACAAACGTCATTCACCTGAATGACACATCGGCTGACGATCTACAACGGCTGATGGATCAGAATAAAGAAAGTGCGGACTCTCAGCGTCGACCATCTCTGGAAGACGATTACGAGCACTATTCAGGTCACCGGAATTTCGATGACTTCGTTAACCAACCCGCAGGTATACATAACACCCTAAACACTCCTCTCTCAAAACCCCCAACTTCTAAGCTTTCCTTTGTTCATAAGTTCTCATCTTTTACAGGTCCTAATTTGGGGACAATCAACACGTCCCTCAAGGATTTGTCTACCAAAGTGGAATCTCTCAACACTGCTCTCTCCAACAACTCCTCAGCGGTTACAGACACTGGGGACGCTCTAAAGAAACTCACCACCGAGGTGAAAGACAAGGCATCCAGCGCTGATCTAGAAAAGCTGGAAGGTAGCGTCTCTAATGTCGCTACTGCTCTCGCTGACAACTCCACCTCCATCAACACTTTGAACACCACCAACGACAACCTCTCCAACAACTTCACCACACTGTCTAACGAAGTCACATCGTTGAAGACAGTGGTTGGAAATCTTCAAGGAGAGGTTACGTCCTTGAAGACAGGGATGAGTGATCTCGGCAAAAAGGTCGACTCTTCCAGCGCTCTGATCCAACAACTCTTGGATCGTTTGAACGCACCCGCTGTCCCTCTATCCCACTTCTCTCAGACTGATCGGGAGAAGGTGGAGCTGGCAGTGGACTTCATTTTCAATAGTACCCCTACTATTTCTAGCATGGAAGACAGAATAGCAGCGGTGGGAACTTGTGTTGGGATCACTAGCCTGGAAGACAGTAACCCAAAGGATGCTGCTGCTGCTGAAACTACTACCTCCCCCATCCGTCATGTGGAAGAGGGGGAGAAGAATCAGGAAGACCTTCCCCATAACTCTGAGGGGGAGGGTGTTATCTCTGAAGCTGCTGATAAACCTCAAGGAGATGAAAACCCTGAGGAAACCCAAAAGAGTCCCTCTCATTCTGAGGGGGAGCAACTCGATGAAGAACTGGAAACCGAAGTTCTTGTCCCTTCTGTAGACGAAGCTGAGGAAGAAGAAGAAGACGAAGAAGATCTCGATCTTCATGATGACGAACCATCATCATCACCTACAGATGATGATGATGATGATGATGATGTCGAATTCTCCTTCCAACCCAGAAGGACCCCTGCTCTTAAAGGGGTAGTTATAAAAGAATCAGGGGAGGGGACCACCAAAAAGCCTGCAACGACTGAAGCCGATAAAGGCAAAAACAAAGGCATCGCTGCAGAAGACAATCTGACTATCCTTATCAGAAAGCCAGTTTGTTAGGTAACTTATCTATTATCCCCTTACACTACATCCCTCCTCTATCCATTCTCAACCTCAGTTCTACTCTCCATAAAACCTCTATACACTTAAACCTCATTCTTTCTCTCTCTCTTTCTCCCAAATGATCTTACCTATGTGATCTTTTTGTTTCAGCTAGTCCTCTCCCCTGCTTGAGGGTCAAGCTGAAGCTCCTATTGCTACTACTCCAATAATCCCAGCCCCGAATGCTGATGAAATAATCTCGGTCTTAGACTTCGCTGAGACTGATGAACAAGAAGAAGAACTGCTCTCTCACAAGAAAAGACCTTCCTTGGTTCCTCAAAGGCCAAGTGAAGAAGAGTTGGAAAAGAGAGCAGCTATGATCAAAAAGCTTGAGGATCAGCGAATCATTCGTGCTCCTCGATTCCTCATATCAAAGAAGAAAATTGCTGAACACCTCAAAGCTGAGAAACTCCTCTCCGATCGAAAGAGAGCTGAAGAAAAAGACAAAACTTATGCTATTGAGCTCGTCCAACGTTCAGTGAAAGATCCTGAATTGAAGAAGACTCATATCTCTGTTCAGCGACAACGGTGGAAGGACACCAAAAAGATCATCGAGAAGAAAACCAAAGTCTCTGACTCCACTCTGCAATGGTACAAAGAGAGACTTCACTTTCGACATCATGTGTCCAGAATCAACAAGGTGAACATCAGGGGAAAGACAGCCGTAGACATTCCAGTCATTGACATTGACATCTTCAGAGAGAATGGTCAAAAGGAAACCATCTACCCTTCGTCGCTTACCAAGTACGGTTTATCTGAATGGTTGGAGATTCGAATAGCCATTCAGCGATCACGTTCAAACTATAAAACCTTTGTCGAGAAAGTTGTGAATAAGCAGATCGACTTGGTTACATCAGCTGTGGATATTCCTCCTCCTCCTCCTCCAGTTCAACGAAGAAGGCCTGCTGCAAAGAAAAAGATAACATCTTCAGCTTCAGGTCCTCCTATCAGAAGTGAAACCGGAATTGGTTTTTCACGAGAAGAAGTCCTTGGTCCTGACACTGATCTCTCAGTACTCGATGTCTCTCTGCCCCCTGGTGAACGCTTCATCCCTGGAAAAGTCTTAAGTGATCCTCATGGTATCTTCTTCAATGACTGCACTGGACGAGAATGCTTCCAACGCGTCTCTGAAATATGCATTGCCCCTATCGAACAGCTCAGAGATCTTGTCTACTGGTGTGGATTCAGAGATGATCTTCTCGGACACTTCATGAAGCCCCTGATCTTTAAAGAAGCACAACGAAGAAAGGATATTGGAGAAAAAGTCCCTGATTGGATGATCCCTACCACAAATACCCTTGATGAACTTCTCATCAAGGATGAACCTAAATAGCTGATAGGATTCCCTGTAATTCTTCTATCTTTATCAGCTTGTAAACTTTTTGTACTTGTAATTATTATTTGTTGTACTTGTAATTTTTCCACTCCCCTTTGTAACTGATACGAAGTTTAATGAAAAATTTCAGCGAATTTACTTTACTCCATCAGTACTTAAAAAGATCACCGAAAACAGTAAATGGGACAAATATTTTATGAGTCCTTTTTATCCTTATGTTTTCTTACTTAGCAATTTTCTTTTATTGCTATGTCATAATCAAATAGGGGGAGATTGTTGATCTAAACCCTCAGTGATTTGATAATGACTTTGAGAAACACTTAGTGAAAATTGTAAGTAGACAATATGTATTAGAGTTTCACTATCGCTGATAAATACTAAGTCTGTTTAGTACCGCTGATAGGAACTCTCGTTCTTTAACTTACATATTCAGCAAACACTATTCATCAGTGAGCCCTGATCATGTTCAGCCTCACTGATAATCGCTGATAACTTCTATTGTTTACTTATGATCCCTGAAGACAAGTTTCACGTCAATCATGTTCTACGCTGAAGTCGAAGATCAAGCCAAAGAACCAGCGACAAGTCTACTAATGAACTGATGCGGATATCAGTGAAGCTAAGACCTATCCACTCAACGTGAAGTTTCAAGTAGAAGACTTCAGCGAACGCTGAACTTTATCATTCGCTGATAAAGAATCATCCAGCGAACGTTGATCATGAAGCCTCCTCTACAAGTAACTTTTGTCTTACCTTCTTGCACGCCTCCATACGATAATGTCATAACGGACATCCCTTTTGTCCAGAATCGTACAACCAACTCTGATTCTACACTATTCATCATGCGGCCACTAGGTTGTCTACTGAAGTCAAACCATGCAACCAACCAGAGGCTGCCACGTGTAAAGTTGTACTGACATGCATTAAATGCATGAAGTATATAAAGGAAACCCTACTTCATTTTTGAAGTGCTCGGCCATTTCCTTCTCTTTGCTAAATCTGTGTGTTAGAATATTATCCTTATTATTCTTAATTTCTCTCTATCTTATTTCTAGTGCAAGAAATCTTAGTGATTCTCATAGCTTGTTTAGATTAGGTTTATTCCTTAATCTTGTTCCGCAACAAGTTGTATATTGTTTGATACATATCAATAAACAATTTAGAAAAGTAAAAATCGTGTGTTTGTATTCAACCCCCCCCCCCCTTTTACAAACTTGTATAACCCCTTCGGGACCAACAGAGGCAACACCATTGGGTGGAATTGTTAAGTGACTACGATTGTGAGATCCTTTACCATCCAGAAAAAGCGAATGTTATGGCCGACGCTTTGAGTCGGAAGGAGAGAAGAGAGTCAACTAAAGTGGTAGCCTTTCGAGTCGATGTGATTCCTAATCTGTTGGAAGAGATTAGAAGTTCCAAGAGGAATCTCTCGTGGAAGAGAAGTGGAAAAGTGAGAGGATTGTCAGTTATGTGGCATCCTTGGTACCCAACGGGAGTGGTGTGAGATGTTTGGGGAACCGAGTGTGGGTTCCTAAGCTGGGAGGTCTACGGGGATGAATTTTGGAGGAAGCGCACAAGTCGCGATACTCGGTGCACCCGGGGACCAACAAGATGTACCGAGACCTAAGGCAAATGTAATGGTGGCCGGGATTGAAGAACGATGTCGCGTACTTGGTGGAGCGGTGTGTGACCTGTCTGAAGGTCAAGGCAGAACATCAAAGACCGTACGGGGAGATACAACCCTTAGAGATACCCATGTGGAAGTGGGATTGTATCACCATGGACTTCGTTACGAAGTTACCAAGGACCCCGAAGGGGTATGACGCCATTTGGGTGATCGTGGACTGTCTCACCTAGTCGGCTTACTTTCTACCTATTCGGGAGAGCGATTCGCTAGAGAAGTTAGCAAGGTTGTATGTGAATGAAATAGTGATGAGGCATGGAGTGCCGTCGTCCATAGTCTCGGATCGTGATAGTCGCTTCACGTCCTCTTTTTAGAGGAGTCTTCAACGGGAGTTAGGTACGCAACTTTTGATGAGCACTGCCTATCATCCTCAGACGGACGGATGGACAAAGCGAGAGAACTATACAGACCTTGGAAGACATGTTGCGTGCTTGTGTGATAGACTTCAAAGGATCGTGGGAATCTCACCTACCGTTGATCGAATTTTCCTATAACAATAGTTATCACGCCAGTCTTCAAGCAGCACCATTCGAGGCATTATATAGGCGTAAGTGCAGGACGCCATTGTATTGGAATGAGGTGGGAGAGAAACAGCTGGCAGGGCCGGAAATCGTGCAATTAACTTCCGATAAAATTTGTGTGATAAGAGATAAGTTGAAGGTAGCTCAGGACCGTCAGAAGGCCTATGCGAATAAAAGAAGGAAACCGATTGATTTTATGGTAGGAGATAAAGTGATGCTTAAGGTGTCGCCATGGAAAGGAGTCGTACATTTTAGGAAGAGAGGGAAACTAAGGCCTAGGTATGTCGGGTCGTTTGCCATCACCGAGCGTGTGGGTGAGGTGGCGTATAAGCTGGAATTACCCGAGGAGCTTCGGGGAGTACATCCGACATTTCATGTGTCGAATTTAAGAAAGTGTCTAGCCGAAGAGAACATGGCGGTGCCCTTGGAAGACATTCGTGTGGATGAGAAGTTAAGTTATGTAGAGGAACCATTAGCAATCACGGATCGCAAAGTCCGAAAGACGAGGAATAAGGAAGTCTCGTTAGTGAACGTTCAGTGGCGTTTCCATAAGGGGCAAGAGGCAATGTGGGAAGTGGAATCAGAGATAAGGGCCCGTTTCCCACGATTGTTCGAAGATGGAATTCCGGGGACGGAATTCTGTAACACCTCGATTTTTATATAAAGTGTTACGATTGGTTTTATTGAATAATTTGAGTATAATTATATGATAGATTAATTTTAGAGTTTATCCCCAAGTAAGTTTTGTTATTTATTTTTCGGAGTTATTAGATTATGGGGTAAACTTTAATTTTAATTTATAAGTTGGAGGGTGAAGTTGTCATTTGATGAAAGTATAGGGTTGGTTTGGTTAAGGTGATGAAACCTTAACCATCACCACCGCCTCATTTATGCATATATGTGGATATGAGACTTTTATCCATTTTTGGAAACTTTTTTGTGTGTGTGTTACTCTTGGCAGTAAGAAGAAGAAGAAGAAGAAAGGAAAGCAGATTTTTGACAGAAAATTAAGGGTTCAATTAGGTGAAAAACAAAGGTATGTTCTCCACAATAATCATTCCTATTATGTTTATGTAGCTTTCTATGGGTTTAGAAATCGGGTTTTGATGTTTTGAAAGATATGAGAAATCTGGGTTTAGGAGTCTCTTCTTCTAGTAATATTAAGCATATCTGCAAGTTTATAGATTCAGACTTGGCTTAAAAGTATCAGTTTTGGCTTAATTACGATTTCTGTTGGTTGAGACAAAGTTGATTGTCGCAACACACTGGTTGCGATAAGTGAGCATGTCGCAACAGTTGGTTGTGATAAAATGTTATGTCGCAATAGTTGGTTGCGATAAGTATGATTGTCGCAAGCTTTGGGTTGCGACAAATAGTTTAGGTTTCTTTAAGTTGAGATAAGTCAAGATTGTCGCAAGTAGTTGGTTGCGACAAAGATGGTTGTCACAAGAAGTGGGTTGCGACAAGTGTTGTCGCAAACAGTAGGTTGCGACAAAGTGAAAATGCATTTCCTTTGGGTTGCGATAAGTGACGAGATGTTGGGTTATTTATGATTTTTAAGAGTCCTATTCAGTAGATTGATACAAGTACAATATGTATTTGGATATTTCAGACTTTTGGAAGTTTGGTGGCAGAAATTCTTACAAATCTAAGAAGTGAAGTAAGAGTTACGTTATTGCTACCAGGTGAGTTCATTCTTACCTTACCCTTTTAAAACGTATTTAAATTATGGTAAGGTACATTTTATAATGAGATATTTTCCTGGATGAATTTTGATGGATAATTATACGAAGCAAGATTCTTTATCTTTAAATTATTGGTTTTGCTTAATTTCATTAACATTATTTGAAAATGATTTATATTAAACAATAACATGCACGAGTACGAATAAGTGTAATGGATCCATATGCACTAGTGTAGAAATTACAATTTTATTGTATGAATTGTTAAAAAAAATTAAAAAGTTGACATTGGGTACCCGAAACCGGTCCCAGAACCGCCGGTTCCGGTTCTGGTTCCAAAATATAAAGAACCGATGTAAGCGGTTCCGGTTCCGGTTCCTTCATTCTAGGAACCGCCGGTTCCGGTTTCATGAATTTTAGCCGGGTACCCGGTTATGCTCACCCCTAATAGGCATGGCATAATTGTAATCTCTACTTCCTTTTCAAGAAATAGGCATGGACTAATTGTAATTTCTTGGATATGAGCATTAATCTAGAATCCATGGAGATTCGTAGTGGGCTCTTGAACGTGATATCATGACTGACTTAGTGTTAGTTGTTGTCCCATAATCGATCGACAAATTCAAGTATATTGAGAGATAGAGATACAAACGTCATCCTCATATTAGATTTAATATCATTTTAGTACAATTGATGACTCTCTCTTTCTCTCACACTTTAGCTCTCTCATTGTGCCTTACCTTTACAAATGAGCCTCTAACCTCTATTTATAGAGACACTCACACAAGTCATAAGCATAGCAAGCTTTACACAAGCTTTACAAAACTTTCACATAATTAGGACATTTCCGGTCCTAACATTCTCCCCCTAAAATTTTGTAAAGCAAAATCATTAATCTTCAAAAGCTTTAGCTCCTCTCCCCCATGATTTTCTTGGAAAAACTTTAGCGATGCTTTTTCTTCGAATGAAGTCTAGGCTCCCCCTTGAAAGAAGCTCTTACTCTTCTTATTTTCAACCATGAAAAACCGGATTCGATGTACGCCATAACCTCGACTGGATGCACGAGCACATCTTCAAAAAGTAGAAACTCAAGCTCGTTCCGATAAGCTCACAAGAAAGATAACAAGCGAGTTTTGAGTGACAAAACGAGTGAAATCACAGTTTATAACAAAGAATCCGTCAATGAACCGCGGGTCGAGTAGGAATTCGGCTTAAGAGCTTGGTTCGGATTTGCTCGAAGGAGGAACGTCATGTAGCACCCACTCTTTATGATCAAGTCCAAGAAAAATGTCCCCCTCCCGAGACAACTTCATGTGAACAGTAGTAGTCGTATGACACTTGTACGACTTGATCAAGTGAATAGTAACTGTCGGATGGGTCTTGTACGACTAGCGCCAATGAACAGTAGAAGTCGTATGCCTCTTGTACGACTAGCGCTAATAAACAGTAGAAGTCGTATGCCACTTGTACGACTAGCGCTAATGAACAGTAGAAGTCGTATGCTTCTTGTACGACTAGACCCAATGAACAGTAACTGTCGGACACACCTTGTACGAAAGTTATGAGTTTTAGTATCGTACGACAGTTATGAGTTTATGAATATAATATCGTACGACAATTATGAATATATGAATGTCTATGTTGTACGACAGTTATGAACATCATCGTGTTGAGTTTCCGACGAACACTTTTAACAACCCCAACACCTCGATATCTTGCTGAATTTCACCTCAAATGACTGCAAACAGATCGTTACTTTATACCGAACAGATCTGTGAGCATCTAACATCAAATCTCCGGTAAAAATAGCAAATTCCGGCCAAAATCGCTTTTCCGACGAGGAACGCACTGTTCATTTTAAAAAATCTTAATTCGCACATTTCTTCACCAATTTCGGATCTGGTTGTTGCATTCTCTTCATAATCAATAGAGAAAATGATCTGAATGGCTAAAATCAATCCATGCACTTCAAAATCTTCTAGATCTTAAGATTTTCCGAAAAACTCAAAAACATTCAAAATCACCAATTTGTTCACGTTGATCGATTCTGAATATAGGAATTGATCTGGAATCGAGCAACGAACAGATCTTTACGAGATCAGGTGATTAGAACATACTTACTTGAAGATCAAACTCCAAAATCTTCAAATTCTTCAAAAATTGGCGCTTTTTCACTTGAAATTGTCGAGATTCGAATGATCGTATCGAAGAAATCTTCAACGATTCTGCTCTGATACCACTTGTGATCCCAGAAATCAACAACAATTCAAGTAATTTAGAGAGATTGAGATACAAACGTCATCCTCATATTAGATTTAATATCATTTTAGTACAATTGATGACTCTCTCTTTCTCTCACAATTTAGCTCTCACATTGTGCCACTCTTTACAAATGAGCCTCTAACCTCTATTTATAGAGACACTCACACAAGTCATAAGCATAGCAAGCTTTACACAAGCTTTACAAAACTTTCACATAATTAGGACATTTTCGGTCCTAACATTAGTCATATTCATGGAATCGGGTATGATCCCGTCATCGCAAGATGTTTATACGTATGGTAAGAATGATGGTAAATCAGGTTTGTTATGCCTTGTTTACATTGATTTTAAAAGTATTATTTTGAAATTGAATGTTCTCACTAGGCGTTAGCCTAATCGTTTCAAATTATATTTTCTTACCATGTACGAGCTCAGGGAAGTAATGGGATGAGTGGAGAGTATATGATGGTGACAAGTTGATGTAAATATCTTTTGAAGATACGATAGTCTTTAGAGATCCTTTAGACAACTCAGATAATCTAGAATCATGTATGAATGGTTTAGATTAATAAGTTGTCATTTAGTGATCCTTTGATGTAGTTTGAATTTTTTCACTATTTCCAATCTTTATGAAGGAATATTTTATGGATATTAGATACGTAAACCCTTTTAGTTCAGGTTTAAATTTGCCCTGATTTTTAGGGTGTTACAAATTCTCTTGAGGGGAGGATGATGTAATAATTGTGTTCGTAATTTGAATAAATACTAGTTTTAGGATGTAAAGTGTGAAAAGGAGAAAGTTTGGTGTGCTAGTGGGAGAGTATTTAAAGATGATAAACCATAGAGATCCTAATTTTCTCAAGAAGCTCTGTGTGCAGCTGAGGTGAAATTGAGAGTGCGGAATCAAGAGATCAAGTATTTCAGAGTTCTTCAAGTGGGTGCGTGAGGATTCATCTTGCAAGGTAATCTTCAAGTTACTTCTTCTTTGCAATTAAATCCTGAGGTCTTGAGTAGTAAGTTTGAGTCTGATATCCATCTTTTAGGAAGAAAAGAATTGGTGTCTGGATGGGAACCTCTTAATTTCACTTAGTGTAAATTGGTAGGTTTGATGAGTAATTAGTCGATTTCGGTGTCCTCTTACGGCTATTGTTTTTCCCATGGATTATTTTGAATGTATAGTGGTCGCATCTGTTGAAAATCTTAGCGTTCGAAGTATTAATCTTATACTGGAACCCAAGTGGGAACCGAAACCCAAATGGGAACCGGAAGGGACATCAAAACCCAAAGAGGGAACCGGAACAATACCGGAATTGTAGTTGGGCTAATATAGGATTCAGAGTCCTTAAAGGATCCGGTATTGTGTAGGCCGAAAAAATCCGGAAATCCATTAAGGGATCCGGTGTTGTCTCGAGGCCGTAGGATCCGGAATTTTAGAGGATCCGGAATTGGTGTTGGATCCGGAATCCTCACGAGGATCCGGAATTGATTTGGGCTTGGGCAGCGATTAAGTCCGGAATCCTTATGGATCCGGAATGGGTTCGGACTATAGGAATCAGTGTCCCGGAATGGGTCAAGTTCGGCTATGAACCCAAGAGAGTTGTGAGGAGTCAGGTTACTAGAAAACTGTTCACTCACTATTCCTATTCTTATTTTTTTTACAACATAGGTGCCCCCTTAAAATCTGAGGTTTTGTGAGAAGAAATTGCTAAAGCGCCAGGTGAGTTTTTCTGATCCTAAAATCTTTTTAAGTGTGAAACTCTACGCATGCTTATATTGGCCAATGTACGTACTGCTTTCAACTTATGCTTCAAATGTGTGATTTAATAATGTGGAAATATTGTTTACATATGGACATGCTATGGCATTAGTGTGAGATGGGGGTGTGTCCAATAATATTAAATATATGAATTCGTTTCATATTTGGGCGGTGTGTACCCTATTACGTTGTCACGGTGTGTGTGACCATAGCGTGTGCCATTAGCATGTCATGGTGTGCTGATCATATATGTGTGTTTTATGACAAGTTTTGTATAATCATTACTTACTGAAAATTTTATATAAAATGTGTTATTTGTGGTGTGGCTTTTGAGGGAACTTACTAGACCTCATGGTCTAACCCTCGCTTTCAAAACTAAAAACCTTTCAGGTAAGCAGGTGGTAGAAATCTCGGTTAAGGGGAAAGGGAAGATGTGAGCCGGATCTTGCATCTTAAGGATTAGAAGACTCCTGCTTTATTATTTATAGACTTATTCTCAGCTGTAATTAGGGTTGTATTCCGCAAACCCATTGTTGAATTTTGTTGTGGGCCAAGTTTTGGCAGTTTTGATTATTATCTATTGAAACCATGTTTGGCTACTTTTGGTCGGGTTGTTACATGAAGTGTATCAAATATAAAAGCAACATTTTTTCAAAGCCTACTATTTTCATTATAAAAACTCTCAATCAAAATACTCATTTACATGAAACCAAAACTCAATGGTCACATGTAACAACCCAAAAATATAATAGAACAAACATAGCATTTAAGCATAAATTTACCAAACTGGGTCCCAAAAAATTTCGTTACAACATACATAAACTAAGGTTGGCGGAAACAACCTATACACAACTGAGAATAATCTAACTTCTACTAGGGGCACCCGCACTATCGCTAGCCGCTTCCGTACTCTATCTTGCTGCTTGCTCATTTACCTGAGTCTCCAATGTAACGCTTACCTGAAAAGGGTTTTGGTTTTGAAAAGCGAGGGTTAGACCATGAGGTCTAGTGAGTTCCTCCTAAAACATGTTCACAAATCATTTAAAGAAAAACGTTCATTTCAAATCAGTAACGTATCAAATCATGTACTCAACAATGGTATGCACAGCGGAGAAGACCATGGTAAACACCCTACAAAGCCGGGTACGACAACACCCTACAAAGCCGAGTACGGCAACACCCTACAAAGCCGGGTACGGCAACACCCTACAAAGCCGGGTACGGCAACTCAACACCTTACAAAGCCAGGCACGGCAACTCAACACCTTACAAAGCCAGGCACGGCAACTCAAGAAGTCTTCCACTGTGCAACCCGACTCTGCCATGGCAATTTCACAAAACATGCGGTTTCACACACTTGAGGGCAATCCTCCTTTAATGGCAAAATAATACTTTTCATGGAAAACATTCGTAAAAGCTTGTAGATAAATCATGCTCATAAACATACCCTGATCAGTAAAACATAAAGCTTTCATTTATGTAAAATTCATGTAAATTAACGAGGCACTTTCATATAATCATTTTCCTTCGGAAACACGTAAAATCAAGTATTTTAGTTAGAAAAACTCACCTGGCTAGCTTGCTCCAAAGCTCCTCACTTACACTTCCGATCTCTAGGCGGAACACCTATTATATATTAGTAGCGTTCGTCATAATCCGTTCAATTAATACTCGAGTTAAATCCCGAACTCAACCCTAACTTATCTAAATTGGTAGATTACCTTCTAGTCTAAAAGTCATAATTAAAGGTCTTTGCTTACCCATCCGATTGACGTACTATACCGGATCCATTAATTTACCCGACTCTAGGTCCTCAACATAAAATTATAACACTTGATTCTAAATAATAAAACCGGATCGCGTTAATAATAATATGGCCCAAATTAATAATTAGCCTATCACACCCTTATTATATAATTATAGACTTTAATAATTAACTAAGCCCAAAAGGACTTAATAATTCTCTCGGCCCAACACTCAATTCGGCCCAAACTTGAGTTACGGGCCAACTCCCGGAACATACCGACTTCCGATACACACGGTTCGAAACAAAAACCCACATTCTTCGTCATTATTCTAATTCTACACAAAATTTGGCGACAACCTCTTCTTTTATTAATTAACCGATACACGACTCCCTAACCAAGTATTCCCATAACATTGCTTAACTTGACAATATGAAATGGGAAAGCTCTATTAACACTTTTACTTGCTTTCCCACATTACATAACCGAGCACAATAGGAATTTACCAATCTAATATTACTTGAAAAAGAGAGCAATGCAACGGAAGGGTTTCTTACCGGAATAAAACCTCACGGGATGGAAACTGCTGCCCAAAACTCCGGCGACCACCTCCGGCGACCACCACTGCCGGCCACCGCCGGCCACCACCGGTCTCTTCCTTCTTCTTTCTCCCGCCGGCGCCTCCATCCCGCTGCCTCTTTCTATCCCGTCGTCTATCTCTCTCTCTCTCTCTCAGCTCTCTCTCTCTCTTCGTCGTCTCTCTCCCTCTCGACCGCATCTCTCTCTCTCTCTCCGGCCCCTTCTCTCTCGCAGTCGTCTCTCTCCTTCTCGATCTCTCTTCCCGTCTGTCTCTCTCTTCTCGACTGTTTCCCTTCCTCTCGCCGGCGTTCCCTCTCCCTCGTCGGCGTTCTCTCTCCCTCTCGATCTCTCTCTGCCGGCTGCACACAAAACACCTCACAATACTATCTCTCTTTCTCTCAATGTGCAGCAGTAAGAGTTACCCACAAAACCCTAAAATGATATCTAATTCCCTTACAAAAAAAAACTGCACACTAGAGGGAATTAATTTCCCAAGTTCCAACTCTCACCCTCAATCTTTGCACAATATACAATACACCCCTTTAACCTCCATTTAAATTAAAACACTTAATTTGGGTTATTACAATCTCTTTAAACTTTCAATGATCCCAACATATATTTACTTAGCGATTCTTGCTACCAAAAACACTTGGTTCCTCCTTTGGGTAACCTCACACCACTACTCTGTCTTTCTATCCCGAACATAACACACTAAAAAGTCAACTTACACCCTGTGTGCTCCAAAAATCTGGTTAATAGATCGAACATCTCATCCGAAAATCCCAAAAGCTTCTATAGGAGGCTTTCTTTCCCTCTAACATCAACTCACTACGATACTAGCTGGTACGCTTAACTTGGCAATGAATGCCCTCACATAGCTGTACATTCCTCTCTCATACAGCAAACAAAATCTCTCACGGTCCTTCGTACCCAATTCGCACTTTCCTTCATAATCTCCCGTATACTACATTCAAACCTATCTCGCTATTTAGTCCTCCTTACCTCATAGTTAAACTGCTTATTCATAGCAAAAACTCTCATCCTCTTAACACTCTTACAAGGTGCTATATCAACTTTCAACTTTCTGGTCCACGTCTTCGGCCTCGGCCACACTACTCAACTGTCGGCTTCTATAACAACAGGCAACCTGTAATTACTTTCCTAACTTATTCTTAAACATGGGTTCTCTTACGGCACCTAATTCTACCATCATGTCATAATTACTTCACAATACGTCTCCCTCTTTCTGGACTCACTCCTGTAATAGCGATCTTACAAACTCACCTCAAGACTCACATTTCCACCTCGCGGATATTTCATTCTTCCTTACTACACCGCTCTTTAACGAGTCGCTAAAACCATCACCTTAAAGGCTTCAAGCCCTCCCTCTGAACACAACCGTCCCTTGGCAACCGTTCTTCTAGTTACCGAACAATGGTGCAAACCCTCCTACGTCCGAGACTATAATCCACTACTGACGGAACACCTATCCCGATACTACAATGTTCTCTCCTGATTTGACCAATATCTCTTCACTCTCGGAGTTCTCCCTTGGCTTAAAATGTAATACTCTATGACCTAGTGAGTTCATAGTCTTCATGCATGACAACGCATTAAATAAATCATTTCGCACACTTTATCATTTTAAGTACACAACACTTGAAAACATCTTGGGTACCCCTGCCCCCACCACTCTTATAAATTCAACGCCCTGCACCACGATCTCGAGAATCGTTTGCATGTAACTTTCCATAAACTTAATCTCACTCCACCAATTATGTCGTTACGACGGAAATATATTAAGTGAAAATCTTTTCATACGACCCATTCCTGAAAGAAATTTCCGACACAAAGTAAACCAGTCGGTTTTCGTACCCATAAATAACTCCAATATGTCATTGCTCACTTTGGTTATAAAAGTTTTCATTTAATCGTTTTCTTGACTTTTGCAATAATTTAACTCGTCATGAAAAGAGCGAAATACTATACAATTCATAAAACTCAAAACTTCATGGTGCCATGTGAATGAAATCACCTTTTTCTTTAAACATATGTGTGCACATTCTGACTCGTTTTCAACCAAAATTTATCTTTACATATTTAACTTAAATCGTGAAAATTTCATGTTACATAAAAAAGGACACCATGCATGAGACTCTACTTGCATTTGAAGGCTACTCACCCTAACAAGGTCAACTGCTTTACTCGCTTAGCTTATCCTTGACATTCTACCTACGACCAACGGTCGCCCTCTCGGTCATGCAACAACTTGCTGAACACACTTTCCACATCTCACTTACTCTGCCCCCTTCATACTATTTCGTTTTAATCACTATCTCATTTTCTACTTCTACATGCTTTCATTTCACAATAGGTATCTTATTTCATTTACACTGCATTTGAAAAGCTCGACTAAGAAGTCAGGGTTCTACTGATACATCCAAAATTTCAACACTGTTATTCCTTACCATTCTAACTGATCTCGTCCCACTATTTCTAGAACTGGGGCTTTCTAGAAACAAGAGTCTTACTCAAAATCAATCATTTTATCTCTTCGAACCCACGAAGATCTATCTCTATACGATTCATAACATTTTAAACAATATTTCGCCTCTACGATGCATACATTATTCATTTCATAAATAATTTCCCCTGAACTTCCCCAACAAGGGGTCTTAGTCTACACTTCAGAGATCTCGTTGACATCCTAACGTACTGAAACACGGCATAAATACTGGGTAGGTTAATAAGGTAGGTTAAGCACATACATGTACCTGTAAGTTTGCAATTACACTGGCCAGGTGGAATCTCAAACTTACCTTACATGACAGTCCTCAGTACCCTATTAGTCCTATTTCTACAATAGTGTCATTCTAACGCATCTTCTGTATTTACAATAGTGCCCTCCTATCGCATTTCCTGATTCTCAGTTGTGATTTCTACTCCCAAGTTTAAGTTTAGGCCCGTCCGGTCACCTAAATCCCTTAAACTATGGCTCTGATACCATTTGTAACAACCCAAAAATATAATAGAACAAACATAGCATTTAAGCATAAATTTACCAAACTGGGTCCCAAAAATTTTCGTTACAACATACATAAACTAAGGTTGGCGGAAACAACCTATACACAACTCAGAATAATCTAACTTCTACTAGGGGCACCTGCACTATCGCTAGCCGCTTCCGTACTCTATCTTGTTGCTTGCTCATTTACCTGAGTCTCCAATGTAACGCTTACCAGAAAAGGGTTTTGGTTTTGAAAAGCGAGGGTTAGACCATGAGGTCTAGTGAGTTCCCCCTAAAACATGTTCACAAATCATTTAAAGAAAAACGTTCATTTCAAATCAGTAACGTATCAAATCATGTACTCAACAATGGTATGCACAGCGGAGAAGACCATGGTAAACACCCTACAAAGCCGGGTACGGCAACACCCTACAAAGCCGGGTACGGCAACACCCTACAAAGCCGGGTACGACAACACCCTACAAAGCCGGGTACGACAACTCAACACCTTACAAAGCCAGGCACGACAACTCAACACCTTACAAAGCCAGGCACGGCAACTCAAGAAGTCTTCCACTGTGCAACCCGACTCTGCCATGGCAATTTCACAAAACATGCGGTTTCACACACTCGAGGGCAATCCTCCTTTAATGGCAAAATAATACTTTTCATGGAAAACATTCGTAAAAGCTTGTAGATAAATCATGCTCATAAACATACCCTGATCAGTAAAACATAAAGCTTTCATTTATGTAAAATTCATGTAAATTAACGAGGCACTTTCATATAATCATTTTCCTTCGGAAACACGTAAAATCAAGTATTTTAGTTAGAAAAACTCACCTGGCTAGCTTGCTCCAAAGCTCCTCACTTACACTTCCGATCTCTAGGCGGAACACCTATTATATATTAGTAGCGTTCGTCATAATCCGTTCAATTAATACTCGAGTTAAATCCCGAACTCAACCCTAACTTATCTAAATTGGTAGATTACCTTCTAGTCTAAAAGTCATAATTAAAGGTCTTTGCTTACCCATCCGATTGACGTACTATACCGGATCCATTAATTTACCCGACTCTAGGTCCTCAACATAAAATTATAACACTTGATTCTAAATAATAAAACCGGATCGCGTTAATAATAATATGGCCCAAATTAATAATTAGCCTATCACACCCTTATTATATAATTATAGACTTTAATAATTAACTAAGCCCAAAAGGACTTAATAATTCTCTCGGCCCAACACTCAATTCGGCCCAAACTTGAGTTACGGGCCAACTCCCGGAACATACCGACTTCCGATACACACGGTTCGAAACAAAAACCCACATTCTTCGTCATTATTCTAATTCTACACAAAATTTGGCGACAACCTCTTCTTTTATTAATTAACCGATACACGACTCCCTAACCAAGTATTCCCATAACATTGCTTAACTTGACAATATGAAATGGGAAAGCTCTATTAACACTTTTACTTGCTTTCTCACATTACATAACCGAGCACAATAGGAATTTACCAATCTAATATTACTTGAAAAAGAGAGCAATGCAACGGAAGGGTTTCTTACCGGAATAAAACCTCACGGGATGGAAACTGCTGCCCAAAACTCCGGCGACCACCTCCAGCGACCACCTCCGGCGACCAACACTGCCGGCCACCGCCGGCCACCACCGGTCTCTTCCTTCTTCTTTCTCCCATCGGCGCCTCCATCTCGCTGCCTCTTTCTATCCCGTCGTCTATCTCTCTCTCTCTCTCTCTCTCTCAGCTCTCTCTCTCTCTCTTCGTCGTCTCTCTCCCTCTCGACCGCATCTCTCTCTCTCTCCGGCCGTATCTTTCTCTCTCCGACCCCTTCTCTCTCGCCGTCGTCTCTCTCCCTCTCGATCTCTCTTCCCGTCTGTCTCTCTCTTCTCGACTGTTTCCCTTCCTCTCGCCGGCGTTCCCTCTCCCTCGCCGGCGTTCTCTCTCCCTCTCGATCTCTCTCTGCCGGCTGCACACAAAACACCTCACAATACTATCTCTCTTTCTCTCAATGTGCAGCAGTAAGAGTTACCCACAAAACCCTAAAATGATATCTAATTCCCTTACAAAAAAAACTGCACACTAGAGGGAATTAATTTCCCAAGTTCCAACTCTCACCCTCAATCTTTGCACAATATACAATACACCCCTTTAACCTCCATTTAAATTAAAACACTTAATTTGGGTTATTACATCACACAAGATATGGGTGAAAAACCTTAAAAATCGGGCCTTAAAAGACATTCCAGAGGCTTCCCGCGATCTTTCATGCGGCCTAAGTTGTGGGGCTAGTCGCGCGTGTAAAATAACTCAAATTTTCAGAACCGAAAACTGTGCGGCTTGCCCCGCGGCTTCAAGTGGCGGGACAAGTGGCCAAACTTTCCGTTGGCTCCCGGTACACCCCTTTCCATACCAAAACTCTCTCGCACCAATTGTTTTCATAGCACAATGCAATATGAAGGAGTCCGAATCGAAAAGGAGGAAGTGGAGATTTCTCACTTACAATATGCCGATGATGTAATATTCTTCGGCAATTGGAACACCGGAAATGTAAAAAATCTAATGAAGATTCTTCATTATTTTTTTGAGGCTTCGGGCTTAAAGATCAATATTAGTAAAAGCAAACTTTTCGGGGTGGGCATCGAAGAAGAGGTAATTCAAGCGTGTGCAAGGGGAATTGGTTGTGGATGCGGGTCGTTCCCATTAATGTATCTTGGTTTACCGGTTGGTGCGGCAATGAGCAAAATTGATAATTGAAAAGAAGCAATCGAGAAGATGAAGAAGAAGTTGGCATCGTGGAAGGCGAAAGTACTCTCATTTGGAGGAAGACTAACTTTGGTGAAGTCCGTTCTTGGTAGCTTACCGTTGTTCTATTTCTCGCTTTTTCGTGCCCCGAGAGGAGTGATTAGTGACCTTGAGAGAGTAAGGAGCTCGTTCTTTTGGGGAGGAGGGGTGGTAATAGTTGTAATAAAGGGGTGGCTTGGGTCAAATGGGTAAAGGTAGTGAAAGGATGTAATAAAGGAGGTCTCAAAGTTGGAAGTTTACAAATTTCCAATTGTGGATTGTTGGGGAAATGGTGGTGGAGGTTCGAGTGTGAGAAAGAGGCGTTGTGGGTTAAGGTGGTTGAAAGTATATATGAGAAAGGAGGAGGCATTAAGGAGAAGAAATTGGAGTGGGGGGTCGGTGTGGGCAAACATCATTAAAATAGGGAAAGATTTAGAGAAGGTGGGTATCAATTTGGCTTCGTCTTTCGGGAAAGAGGTTGGAAATGGTCGGGATACGAAGTTTTGGTCGGATAGGTGGTTAGGGAACGAAATGTTGGGGGAGCGGTTCAAACGGTTGATGAAATTAGAAACAAACCGAGATGCGCTAATC
Organism: Saussurea involucrata; assembly: GCA_033807775.1. Classification (NCBI taxonomy): domain Eukaryota; kingdom Viridiplantae; phylum Streptophyta; class Magnoliopsida; order Asterales; family Asteraceae; genus Saussurea; species Saussurea involucrata. Next base: position 976,429 of record CM066315.1, read on the forward strand.
TTCGAAAGAGGCATGTGGGTAGGTGACAATTGGTTGTGGAAGTGGGTTTGGAGAAGAGAATCAAGGGATAGGGAGATGGGTGAGTTGGAAGACCTTAAGTCTCTTTTGCAAAATTGGAAGCCTAAGCTTAACGTCCGAGACAAAGTCAAATGGCTCTTCGGGGAGGATGGGAGTTTCTTGGTACAAGAGTTCAAGTCGATTATTGAGGAAAGTGTGTCCGATTTGGGAGAACAAAGTGTGGAAACTAAATGGTCTAACTTGGTTCCAAAGAAAGTAAATACTTTCGTTTGGAGGGCAAGACAAGGTAGATTACCGAGTAGAACGGTTCTAGATAGGATGGATATGGGCATCCCGTCTCTCCTTTGCCCAAGATGCGGTACGAAAAAGGAGTCGGTAAACCACACGTTGGTAAAATGCGATGAGGTAACGGAGATTTGGAAATTCATCTTTCCGTGGTGGAAGATGGAGGAGGTTACATTAGAAACGCTCAACGATATCACCGATATTAGTGCTCCGCCTAAATTGTGGGAAGAGATGGTTTGGTGTTTCTTGTATTTTGTTTTTTGTTACACCGTAATCGGTTGGTGTTCAAAGGAGAAAAGAGTAGCTTGGAAGGTATGCTCTTTGAATTCCAAAGAAAAAGTTATGAGTGGATCGTAAGAAGAAGCGGTGATAAAAAAATCGAGTGGAACGGGTGGCTCGCAAACCCGTCGGGGCTACGGTAGGCGGACAACTAAGACATTAATTTGTTTGATTCAAATCTGTATTTTTAGCTTTGGATGATGCTGGTCTGTTTGGTTCTACTGGGGCTTAGGGGCCGTTTACCTAATCACTTACCCGGGTAAGTCCTTACCCGTAAAATTCAACACTATCACTTACTTCCCGGGTAAGATTTTAGTCCACCAAAATGACATTGTATGCAACAATTTAGCCGGTAAGCGCTAACCGTGGTAAGAGTCGTCGCACTCACTTACCGGGTAAGACTATCGATCCTTGCTTTCGACTCTCGGTCTTTGCTTCCGCTCTTACCGGGTAAGATTCTTAGTCCTTGTCATATTCTTCCGGTGAGCTAATGTGACTTGGTAAGCACTTACCCGGGTAAGCGTTTTGTAAACGGCCTCTTAGTGTCAATTTCTTGGTTGCCCCTGTTTAGATGTTAAGGTTTGCCTCTTGCAATCCATAGCTAGGCGGGTAAACTTTTGTGACTATCTTTTTCTGGGTACTGTACATTGGTTGGTGATATGAAATTTGGTTGGTTGCTTTTCAAAAAAAAACAATGCATTTCATTCACTAAAGATCTCCAAAAGCTTATAAAAAGAACGTCAATCCCAAAATGCTGTACCCATAAGAATTGGGTGTTACAATATATACATTAATATTTGATGATTAATCGAATGTTTAACGTACAGTTAACAACAAAAGCTTATTCAGTTGTGAGTTTGAATAATTATACGACTTTTAACATCAAGATTTATTGTATATCCTAAAAATATAAAATCAAGTTGTATAATTTTTATAAAGAAATGATATAATTATGATATATAGTTCATTAAGAGTTATTTTAATGTATAAACCATTTGTTTGATTGTTAAGCTAACCATGTGTGCTCTGGTTAAGATCTTAGGCTATGTTTGGCAAACTAGCTGATGACTGATAAGCTAGCTGATGAAAAATTCACGTTTAGCAAAACTAGCTTATAAGCGTGTAAAATTACCAAAAAGGACATCTTCAAATAATTATCAATTACAATATTTAATTATGTAATTAAAACAAATTTATAACAATATAATATGTTAATTAATATAACCAATGTAATAAAGAAAAATTAAATAATATAACATGTTAATTAAATAAAATTTAAAATTTATTATTACATATATACTATAAATTTTGAATTTATTAAAACAAGTTTTAGAAAAAAAATATATATTAGCTTATGATTTTAAATAACCGTTACATACAATATGAAAAAATAATCAAATAATAATTAAAAAATAATATTAAATGATGATTAAAATATATTCATTAATAATAAAAAATAAATAAAAATAATTTATATGATTAATAATAACTCTAAATAATTAAAACTTAATATCAATGTATAATTAAAATTTAATTTGATAATTTTCAGTTAATATTAATTAATTATAATTAAATTTAATTAAATTTAAAAATTTAATATTTATTAATAATAATAATTAGTAAATAATAATAAGGGGCAATATTTGAATATTCACAAAAAGCTACTGAAACGCTACTCCAAGTAGCGTTTCAAAAAACTAGCTTATAAGCTAGCTTATGGTCATCCAAACGTGTACCTCAAAAAAAAGCTAGCTTAGAGCATCTCCAACAGCTTCCCCATAATTTCTTCAAATGGGGAACCAAAAGCCAAAATCCCCAAAAAAATATAGATTCATCTCCAACAGCTTCCCCATTTTGGAGAATCCAACATTAATTAAAATATTAAAATATTTCATTTATCTATTAAAATATTATTTCTCTCTCTACATATTTATTTTCAAAATTTTCTATTGTGGTCCTCTCACTTTGTAATCATTTTTGGAATAATCTCCATATTTGGAGGAAAAAATCTTCTCTGTCAAACTTTATTCATTTTGAAGATAGTTTTGAGGAAGCTGTTGGAGCACATTTTTAATCCAAAATCCCCATTTTTCCCACTTTGGGAAAGCTGTTGGAGATGCTCTTAGGGCATCTCCAACCATGGCACCAAAAAAAACACCAAAAACACCAATTTTGGTGGGGCCAACACCAAAAAAAAACCTTTAACTCCAACCATACTTCAAAAAAACACCAAATTTATGGACCTCACATTAAAATAACATATTTAAAACTGAATATTATCTAAACAAAAACCAATAAGTAATAAATTATATATTAAAATAATATATATGGGTTAAATGGTGGGCCACACAGATTTGCCGTTTCCAAATTTACACTGCATATTTACAGTGTGAATAATGCGACCGGCAATTAATTCTCATTTTTAGCGGACGGTTGGATGCAAAAAAACGGCAATTTCTCCTATATACCGTGCGATTGGAGATGCTCTTATAAGCTAGTTTTTTTTTGCCAAACAATGTCTTAATCAAATTGCCAAGCAATATCCACACACCCTTATGGATAATTACAAAAAGGTCCCTTTTACTTTATATAATCTAATACATTCACCTTTTAATATGACGATATTACATAAAATAGTTGTATTATTTTCCTTCTTTTTAATTATTCAGATTTTTAAGTATCTCTCTCCCTCTCTCTCTCTCCCTCTCTCTCTCTCTCTCTATATATATATATATATATGTGTGTGTGTGTGTGTGTGTGTGTGTATAAGTTAATGCAGATGTATCTGCTACAAAAGACGACATTTTTGAAATGAACATAATATATGGTCCCGTATGTGAATGGATACGTGTTAGATGATATAAAACAAAAACAAAAAGAATCATATAATGACATATAAGTTGCAAAGACGAATTTTAGTGTTTTATGGGTTGATAATGTTTAGTTAGGTAGGTTTAAATAGACCATACTAAACTAAATTAGGTGATGGCACTTGTTTGAAGATTTTTTTTTGGTTTCGTTCATAGTATTTTTTATACCTTTATTATTTATCAAAAGAACTTTAAATATTGTTTTCCGCATTTTTAATATTCAGTTACTCAAGACCTTTATTTTCACAACTTTAATGTGTCTACCTCCCTCTCCTTTCTAATATTTTGGTTCCAAAACTTGGTAATCAACTTCTTCTTTTAAACATGTATTTTGACAATAATTATGAATATTATGTAATATATATATTTTTAAACCTTCTGAACGCAAAACATGTATATACATATGTATTCCTAATATATATATTTTTTTAATGCATGTAAATATATTTTTAAAAGATATAAATACCCAAAATTTTGAAGTAAATGTGAAGAATAATTTTTAAAAGTGTTTTATTTAATAGATAGGAGTAGTAGTTTTCAAACAGTTTATTTATAGGTAAAATTTACACTAGTTATTGTAGTATTTGATGACTTGATCTGATCAAGTTGTGCCGTAGAAAATTATATGTTGATAGCATATATTTATTCTACATTGTTTTAGTATAATAAATTACCAATCAAGAAGAAACTTTACATAATTTTGTCTTTTTGTCAAAAAGTTCTTATTTACGTCGTATACGTAATATGATATGTAGCATATAATGTATACATATAATTTTACAGTGTAATAAAAATATAATATTAAATGAAAACAAAATGCAAATTAATTCATTAGTCATCCTCTCCCCCCTCTCAAAGTAGTTGTCTCCATCCTGTCATTCTCCTGCTTAAACTGCGCCAACGTCGGAGAATGTTAACAGCCCTTTTTTGGAGGCACTGGTTCTCGGTAGGGGTGTTAAATTTGTACCATGACAAATCAACTAATTCAATACCAACCGTACAAATTCAAATGGTACCAACTAAATTGGTACCAACTTCACAAACTTGGTTGGTACGTGGTATTGAAAATCGTATACCACGGTAATACCGTACCGTACCAACTTTTATATACTTATATATATAAGGATATATTATTTTTAAATTATTTATTAACTAGGAAATGAAATACAATATATATTTATTAATGATTTAATGTAGAAGAAATAATTATCTGATTGTTTTTTAATGGACCTCAAAAGGGAATTATTGGATATTGACTTACAACTCATTAAACTCACCCCTGACTTCCTATTCCTAAGCCTCTAATCCTAACTCTTATGTCTTTTCTTCTCAATGCAACTACGCAATGATTATACTAAACCTAATTCCCTAAATCTCTTCTCTTCACAAACGCCACGCTGAACAACACGTTATTTGGACAGTCAACTTATTTGTATCATCAATTTGTATTAATTCATTTAATTTTAATTTCAACTTTTGAGATGTTGTACAAAACCGTACCAACATGTACCAACCGAAAAATGTTGGTACCAATTAAGTTGGTACCAAGTAGAGTTGGTTGGTATACGGTATAATTTTTGAAGTATCAATTATAATTGGTTGGTACACGGTATCGAAAAAAAAAACATGGTATCGTACCATGTTCACCCCTAGTTCCCGACAAACACGAACCTTGTCGTCGTGGAAAACTTCTCCCCCTGTAGTTATACTGGGGAATTCCCTCCCCCCTCATTTACGCCTTACTATAAAAGCATATTACTTAGGTATATACGATAAGAATTGAAATTGAACATTTCGTATTCGAAGAAAAGTATGAAATTGACTTGGGTTTGTTGTTTTTTTTTTCTTCCATTCTATATTTTCCTACCCTTTTCGTTATTTTTAACTATAACAAAAAAAATGCATGTGTTTTCTATAAATATTAAAATAATTTATGTTTTGCGGAGTACTTGCTTATTATTAGTGTTACTTTTGAGAAAACGATGTCCAATTTAAAGTTATTGAACATAAATATGTAATTTTTAAAGCAATAAACATGTAACTCAATTAGCAAAAGAGTCGAGTGATGTAATAATCGGGTTCTTTTTGTGAATAAATAATAAGTTTGGGGTGTAAAGTGTGAAAACGGAAAAGTTGGCATTCTTTTGTGAAAGGTTTAAATAAGGGTAAAAACCCTAGAAATCCTAATTTCTCCAAAATCACTATGTGCGGCTAAGGTGCGACTAGTGGGTGCAAGAATCAACAAGGAATCAAGGCGATTTGGGATTCTCCAAATTGTGTGTGTGGAATCATCTTGCAAGGTAACATTCATCTCTTGCTATTTAGTATTATAATCAGAAGTTTGGAGTGGTAGAGTTTGAAGTTTTGTTTATCTTTGGAAATAAAAGAAATGGAGTATGTGTGTGTTTCTTCGATTGATAGGGTAGAATCGGATGGAACGACTTACTCTTTTGGCTAGAAATGGCATTTCCTTGATTATGTCGGCTTAGCATCGAGTGTGAAGTTTTTCTATGATTTAATCGTTGGGTTTTGGGTTCAATTCGTTCGATAAGAAAACCCCAAAGTCCGGGACTCGCTATTCCCGGAATTGTGTGGGAATTCGGAAGGTATCCAGAACCGGGAGGGAGTCCGGACTAGCTTCCGTATCGGAATCCAGAAAGGATCCGGAAGCGTACCGGAATCCGGAAAGGATCCGGAAGCGTACCGGAATCCGGATGGACCCGGATGCATCCGGAATCCGGATGGATCCGGGAGTGTCGGAATCCGGAAGTGGGATCCAGAACCCGGGTATTTTGTCTGGGACTTTCAGTTGTCAGTAGAATGTGGAGTGTTGTGGGACTTATCTAGTCTCGTGTGATTGGGTGAAATGTAGGTGCGGATAGGAGTAGTAGTTTCAAGTGAGAACGCTTAGCGTGGACATCAGGTGAGTCTTTCTAAACCAAAGCCTTATCGATACTCGAATTTATTTCTTGTACCGATATATTGGATTGCATGATTTACGTTGTTTTAATTATGCATGATCAAAGTGTGTAAATTATTTTATGAATATGTGCGAGACATGCGAGAATTTAATATGGGTATATGGGGAGTGTGTCCCATGCAGGATATATGAACTTGTTTCATATGATCACTAAGGGCGGGTGTGTGCCCTAACACGTTGTTACAGGTGTGTATATAATTAAGTGTGAGCCGTTAATATGTGTTATGTGAGTACTTAAACTGACAAGGTGTAACTATTTATAAATGCTTATAAATCTTCTTAGTTGACAATTGTGGCGTGGTGTTGGCAGCAAGAGGGAATCTCACTATACCTCATGGTCTAATCCTCGCTTATCAAAACTAAAACCTTTTCAGGTAAGCAGGTAGCCGAGAGCTCGTTTAGAGGATTGGCAAGACGTGAGTCGGAGCTTGTGTATAGAAGGATTAGAAGACTTTCCCTTTTTATTTTGTAGTTATGTTCTCAGCTGTAGTTAGGGTTATTTCCGCAAACCCAGCTTTGTAATTTTATAGTGTGACTATGTTGGGCCATTTTGGCGTTTTGAATTAAAGGAGTAGCTTTTAGCATGCTTGTTTGGAGTGGGTTGTTACAGTTGGTATCAGAGCGCTAGTTTAAGGGATTTAAGTGACCGGATGGGCCTAAACTTAAATTGTGGAGTAGGAGGATACAACTGAGATATAGGAAGTATTTAGGGAAGACTTTGACCACCGAGAATTCAGGACGATAATAGTAAGGACTCTCATGTAAGGTAAATTCAAATCACATCTGGCCAATGTCATTATGAATTTACAGGTGCATGGGTGTGTTTGATTATTGTTGTTCAGATGATCGATGGAGCTGGTAGTGTGTATAGAGTGGTGGTAGTGTGTATAGAGTGGTGGTAGTGTCCAGAGAGTGGTGGTAGTGTGTATAGAGTGGTGGTAGTGTGTAGAGAGTGGTGGTAGTATGTAAAGATTGGTGGTAGTGTGTAGAGAGTTCTAACCTTGCCATGATGGCTTAGTGTTTTGTGCGAGATCGTTCATTGTATGATTGATGACACCATCTAAAAGGAGTATTGTTTGAATTGTGGGTGTCCGTGTGAGGTGAGTTCCTAATTTCTGATGATTATTCATTCTCGGAGTTTTAAATGTCGATGAATTGGGATCTTGAGAGTTTCAACTCAAGAATCGGGTAGTAGAGATGTGTTTTCTTACTCTCTAGTCAGTGGAAGAGTGGCAAGGGTGGTTGAGAAATGGTAGATGTGTTGGTTGGTATTATGAGGCGAGGATAGGATAAAAGGGGGTTATCGTTGGTTAACCTATGCGGGGTCGAAGTGAAGTCGTATATTTTTGCAAATCAGTAGTCAAGTGGTAACGGTGAAGTTGGGTCATACGAATATGTGGGGGGAGGCACCGGTACCAAAGGTCGTTGCAAAAGTGGGAAACCTGTGGTTTGGTCGAAAATAGATCATCGGTGTTGAATTGTTGTGGATGCAAACGGTTGACCTTGCTAGAGCGAATAGCCTTCAATGTAAAGTGAGTCATGCATTATATTTTCAAACAAGTTACGTGAGTCCTTTATGTCAAGTACATGTGTGTGTGTGTGTGCCCTGTACGTTTCTGGATTTGAAAATGAGTTAGCGCGTGCAAGCGTGTGTTTGAAGGAAAATACACTTTTATTTATATTGTGTGATAAATTTCGAACTTGGGGAAATAGCGACTTATTTCACTTCTTTTACGAGTGAGTTAACCGTGTTGTGGAAATCATAAAAACATTTGATCACATGGTTTTATAAGCGGAGTCAGTATGGACACGTTGTTGTCATATCCGCAAGAGTGAGAGTCGACTGACTCTCCCAGTGTGGGTGATTTTGCCGTATTTTTACGGATTTGTACGAAAAGAGTTTCAGTGAATGCACTTTCGATTTGTTGGACAAGGTTGTGAGATATCATGGGTTGCGTGTGAGCGATCCTCGAGATCGATGTGTGTGTGGCTATTCTTTATGGAGGTGTCGTGTCATGCATGTCAAACCTTGTTTCGCGATGTATTTCAAGTGTGTGAAACGATTTAAATCATTGTGTCGTCGTGCATGAAGGCTATGAACTCGCAAGGTAGTGAAAGATATCGCGCTTAAGGATGTGGAAAGTTTCGAGAGTGGAAATATGTGGATGAGTCGTCGATGGTCGATTCGTGACCTTGGTGTTTCCTTTTAGGGAGGGCGGCGAATAACTGCAGTCTCAGTCTTTGACTTTAGAGATCCTTGTATTACAGTGGTCTTTGCTCTTGTTTGGTAATTTGACGAGTGGCTGACGGCGGGAGGTGTGTCCCGGGCGATTTTAAAGTAGGCAAGATACTTCGAAAGGTGTAAATGTGTGAGTACTTAAGTGTTGTGTTGTGTGAGTACTTAAACTGACAAGGTGTAACTGTTTATAAACGCTTATAAATCTTCTTAGTTGACAATTGTGGCGTGGTGTTGGCTGCAAGAGGGAATCTCACTAGACCTCATGGTCTAACCCTCGCTTTTCAAAACTAAAACATTTTCAGGTAAGCAGGTAGCCGAGAGCTCGTTTAGAGGATTGGCAAGACGTGAGTCGGAGCTTGTGTATAGAAGGATTAGAAGACTTTCCCTTTTTATTTTGTAGTTATGTTTTCAGTTGTAGTTAGGGTTATTTCCGCAAACCCAACTTTGTAATTTTATAGTGTGACTATGTTGAGCCATTTTGACGTTTTGAATTAAAAGGGTAGCTTTTGGCATGCTTGTTTGGAGTGGGTTGTTACAAGTGACTTTGACCAAATACAAGACAAATTTGATTCCAAACCTTCCCTTCCATTAGCTATAGCCACTAAGTGGGTAAAAAAATGTTTCCTCAAATTGGTAGTTTTGAAGACGGTTTTGTGTGATAAATGGCCCTAAAGTTAGTGTGATAAATGATGATGGTGGTAACAGATGGAAATGGTTAGGGCAGGGGTGAACCATGACATAATTGGATGTGGTGGGGTGGTGGATTTATATGATTTTAGCATACCAAGATGAATGAATGAAGAAGATAGAAAGATCCACTTTGAATCTGGTGAGGTTTCCTCTCTGTTTTTTTTTTTTGCTAGTTGAGCATCCTTTGACTAATGCATGCTAATTTGTTTATTTCACATTTAACTTGATGTTTTGCAAACCAAATTATAACTGGATCTAGCTCGAAGAGCGGAACACTACTTTTATGAGAACATGTAGGTTATTAAAGGTTTTACTTTCTCCCACATTAATATTATGGTATTGTCAATCATCCAGAAAAGTAAATTGAAATCCTAATTTGGTTTTATAATCTATGCCAAAATGGTGTTGTAACTTGTAAGTTGTTCTTTGAACCAGAAAAGTTTGAGGTGATTCCGAAAGAATGGCCTTTTGAAAGGACTTTTTAGATAGTGAAATAGGTGTTATAGAAGGTGTTGTTGCTAGAAATGATAAAAACAGGAGTGTAAAATAGTTATAAGGGGGTTAAAGGTTATCTATTATTCATGAAAGTTGCAATAATTTTGGCAAATTTGTTACTAAAGTTAAAGTAAATGCTTATTGTTGTCATTGCCTCTTACAAGGTGTTAATGATTCGGTTCATAATTCTATCATTTTTGAAAGTGTCTTTTAAACAATGAGTTAATATCCTCATCTTTTTTAACGGTATATGTCTACCAAAGTTTATTGATCGTTTTTGATTCCGACAGTTCTTGTGTCCACTTTATAACAACAATACGTAACTTTAAACGCATTGTGGCAGAGTGTTCGTGAGGATCGGTTCAGTGGATTTTTGTTCGCTTTGTGGAATCGCGACTGTTACTGATGTTAAGAAGGATTGGCCGAGGTGTGTTCGGACGTGGGAAGGAAGGATCGCAGGTTTTGCATCAACGACTGTATGGGGACAGTCCTGTGAAGACGGGGTTTACTGCTGTTCGAGGAGCTGCTTGGATTAGTTGTTGTTCAAGGGGCTGTCTGATTAACTAATGTTTGTGGGGCTGTTTGGATCAGCTGCTGGCAGTGGCTGTTTGGATTCGGCACAGCTGTTGTCACTCAAACAACCCTGTTTCGGCCTTCTGTCTGTCTTGGGATGTTAAGTGCCATAGCTGTCAAGAGTGTGCTGCTGTGTTTCTGCATGTCCGTGTTCGTGTTTCTGGTCGTGTTTGAGTTTCTGCAGGCTCACATTGAGGGTGAAAAGTCTCATGTTGTATGTGCATTTTTTGGGTTTGGTTTCTGATGGTACAGTGCCTATGTTTTGATCTGCAGTAGTTTTTTATGGTTTGCTATAGTTTGCTCCTGGCAAACTAAGTTGTTGTGTACCAATAATTTGGCATGTTGGTTTGTAAAGAACTTTTGTAAGTCTAGGCTTTTAAATCATGCTTTTCTAAAAAAAATACACCAGTAGTGATTTATTGCTGTTGATGGTGTTCATTTGCTTGACAACCATTTGATATTATATTGCTTGAGATAATACTTGGAAGTCAGAATTGACTTTTTGCGTGCTTAAAGATGTCTGAGTCTAGATTAAAGTGATGTCGTGTACCCGACCAACGGACGGGTATAACACTAGGATAAGAAATAATACAAAGCATGTAGCAAGATTGAAGATTTGAGTATTTGGTTAATCGAATTGTGTCCCGCTGCATCGCGCGGGTACGATGACTAGTATATTTTTAAAGTACAAAAATAAACGATCAAAAGTCATAACATAGTAAACTCTAATACTAAACATTAAATATGAAAATGTCAAATATTGCCCATCAAAGTGGAACTCGTCGATCTTTCGTGGCCTTGAAGTCTTCCACAATCTCCTCCAAACTAATCTTTTCAGCAACTTCCCTTTCGATAAACAAAACCAACGAGTTGTTTAGAAACTCATCTTCCATTTTATTTCGTATCCTTGTTTTCACAATATTCATTGATGAAAATGATCTCTCGGTTGTCGCGGTAGAAACTGGGAGAGTAAGTAATAGATTGATTACTCGAAAAATCATATCAAAAGTGGTTTCTCTTCTAGTCCTTACCAACCATTGACACAATTCTGCAATAGATGTCAACTTCTTATAATCTGGATGTTGAACGACATCAATATGGTAATTTTGAAGTTGCATTTTGAGAATCGTTTTCTCTTGATCACTGAAATCTTCAGGATAGAACTTCTCTACTAGTTGACGTACATCAATACTTCGAAAAATCTCATACGCTGCGCTGCCGCGTGCCTGTGATGTTGCTGTTGTGCGATGGAGTGGAGTGGCCTGTGAGTGTGCGCCAGTTGCCGAGAGAGAAAGAGAGTTGAGCCGTGGAGGGTTTTTTTTGGACTGAACATCTCAAACTGCCGAGAGAGAAAGAGAGTGGGCCATACTTCCATGAATCCATTATCCAAATTGTAAACTCAATTTAAAGTGGAAGGCCCAATTCCCAAATCTCAATAGCCTAAGTAAACTCAATTAGTGGAGGGGCCCATGTCAAAAAAAAAAATTGTTTTATCACTAGTCCTACACATAGTCATCAGGTGAAGCTCAAAAAAACACAGGGGCCAAGGCCCCTGCAGGCCCCTACAACCATCCGTCCAGTCAGTCTTAATCGGTTCCGTATTTTAGGTACCGAAACCGGAACCAATCACATCGGTTCCGACTTTAAAATCGACGGTTCTAAAGCGGTTTCGGTTTCAAAAGCGGGTACCCAGTTCCGATGCTCACCTCTATAAAATATAAACTATAGTAAATACAAACAATTTGAATTTTTAAGGTCTTATTTTGTTAAGAATCAATAGTATTTTTACAGTTAAATTGTATAAGAATATAATTTATTTTTATTTTATTTCGTGGAAATAATCCTCAAAAGTTTCATTATAAATAAGAACCTATTTATATTTTTAAAAAATTAAAAAATATATATTATTTTTATATTATTAAAAGGATATTATATTATATAAATAAGGTATGGTCAATAGAGACAAGCCGCCCGCCCACAAAGTAACTGAGAAATTGGCCCACACTGATCCAACGGTTCATATTTACCGGGAATATTCTGCTTTATCTGATGCTGCATAGATATGCACAATTCAATCACGCCACGTGTTGCATCTGCCACTGCGTTATTTTAATCTCGACGGTTAACCATCCAATAGGATCCCTTGCTTATGACGTGGCACGATAACAACCCCGTGAATAATATTTCTACTTTTTTACCCCGTCTTTATCCATTGGCATTTTTTTTGGAAATAGTATCCATTGGCATTTAGGTGTGGAAAAAATGGCACACATGATGTATTTCGTATAAATCATATAATTTTAATCGTAAATTAATCCTCCAATTACTTCCTTGCCTAAAAAGAAGAATTAATGAACCATTTTAATTTATATATATATATATATATGGAACATCAAAGACGAAACTAAAAGGTATTAAAATCAATTTACAATCTCCTTTTTAGCTATTTTAAGTTATCCTATACGGAAATTGATTCAAATATTGCTCTTCTAGTCGTTCCTCTTTTAGATTGAGTCAAATGTCACTACATCTGCAATATTCAGGTTCGTAATTTGTGGATCTGGCTAAACGACAAAAAAACAAATATGGTATATTTTACTTTAAAAAAGACATTACGGACCCAAGTAAAAAAAATTGACTAGTTTTTTGAAGTTTTTTTTTCGTTTAGTTAGGTCCGCAAGTTACGGACCTGATTATTGCGAAAATAATGACATTTGTGTAAAACCGGGAGTAAATTAATTAGGAGACCAATTTGAGCCGGGAGAATGACTATTTGGGTCAATTTATGTAACACTCATAGATCATCAGGCTAAACGTGCCTACAACACTCTGCGTTAAACCTAAATCACATGTGATTGTAGTCTAAAACCATTATGATATAAGTGAACTTGTGTTCTCTTATTTTGACCGTTTTTTTGTTTAAACCCAATATCTCTCTCTCTCTCTCTCTCTCTCTATATATATATATATATATATATATATATACAAAGAAGTTATTAAATAAAAACAATAAAAAAATTGAGAGTCGTGAAAAAGCAGCCTTTTTTTGAAGAGGAAAGGACCGTTACCGGGCTTCGGCAATGCCATCACCCGGTCGGGCCACGTTCATATCATTAACGAGAAGGTTGTTACAGTCGTTGTTAATAGCATCCATGAGAAACGTGGGAATGCTATCAAAAGAAACATTACAATTTAGATTACATGCATGTCTAGCCATTAAATGAGTCGGACCGTTAGCAAGACGGTTGATCCAATGAACGGAAGTATAATCTTTCGAGTTTAGGATGTGTCTAATTATATCCTTGATGATATCACCAAACTCCGAGTTGTCGACAGCCTTTTTATAATGTAGTTTAACAATAAATATAAAACAACACTTTAGATTCAAATAGATAATCTATAATATTTATCTTTCAACCTTTTTATACTTTTCATTTAATTAATCACACCTACTCATGTATGTGTGTGTCATGTGCATCTAATATTTGCTTTTATGGATAAGCCTTGTAGTTGTACCTGATCATGATAGACCATAAAAGTCCAAAATAAACCACTTAAAGTATTTACTCCCTCCATGTCTTAACCCATAAGATTATTTTACTATATAATCATTAAAATAATTAAATAACAACTAATAAACAATAGCTTTTTAGAACATCGTATCTCGTATGTCCAAAAAAAGGTACAATTTTTATCAATAGCAATAGATTTTGAGTTGTATATATTTTTATTTTAAAAACTATTAAAAAAATAAAATTATACATAACATAAACTAATAAAAGTGATTGAATATCATTTAAATCCATCATAACCTATATAGATGGCAAGTTATTAATATCTCTAACGTCGATGACTTGTAAGAAAACTTATAATTATACCAGTAGTATATGAAGATAGAAGAATAAACAAACTTTCTTAATTAAATTTATAACATTTTTTTATTAAGATATAAATCGAAACTCAAACATAAATCCAAAATAATTCTTTCTAACATTTATAAACCACTATATATATATATTATATTTTTTAAGAAATAGTGATAAATTAAGTCACTTGTCAATGGAGTGTGGCCATAAAAAAAGAAGTTTGTTAAAGCACCACAAATAAGAAACAAAATAAAAAGAGATATTCCCATAAGGGGTATGGATGATTCCTATTAAATTAATACTTGTGTACATGTGGTGTGTGTTACCTAAACCCTATTGGAGACCATATACAAAGTCAAAAGTCAAACCAACCAACCAATCAAAATCAAGAATGATGTAATCTAAGAAATGGACAAAAAACCCCTTCAAATAAATTCTCATCCCTTCTCCTTGCAAACATTTCAAACACTCTCACTTCTCCTCCCCTCCCCTCCCCTGTTTGAAATTCTTTCCTCTCTCCTCTTCCAACACCTTTCTTTTTCTAACAGGTTTTGGCTAACATGGTGGGAAGGGAAAACTCTAATCTCCCTCCGGGTTTTCGGTTCCATCCAACTGATGAGGAATTGATCATGTTTTACCTACGAAACCAGGCGTTATCTAAGCCATGTCCCGTTTCCATAATCCCTGAGGTTGATATTTACAAGTTTGATCCTTGGCAATTGCCTGGTTAGTGTTTTGAATATTAATGAGGCTTTCTTTTCTAGTATTGTTTGTTGTGGAGATTTATGTTGATTGTGTTTCAACTTGTGAATGCAGAGAAAACTGAATTTGGAGAAAACGAGTGGTATTTCTTTACTCCCCGTGATAGAAAATACCCTAATGGTGTTCGACCCAATAGGGCGGCTGTTTCAGGGTATTGGAAGGCTACGGGGACAGATAAAGCGATTTATAGCGGATCAAAATACGTTGGCGTGAAGAAAGCTTTGGTGTTCTACAAAGGTAAGCCTCCAAAGGGAATTAAGACCGATTGGATTATGCATGAGTATCGATTGAACGACTCAAAATCACAATCCACAAAGAAAATTGGGTCCATGAGGGTAAGCTCATATTTGCTCGAAACGATTTTGTGTTGAATTGATTAAATGACCGATATAATTTATTTGGTTTTATGTGTTCTTCAGTTGGATGATTGGGTTCTATGTCGAATTTACAAGAAAAAGACTTCTGTAAGACCTTTGGAGCAAAGAGAGGAAAATATAAATTCACAAAATATCCCAAGTGATGATCATAATAATGTCATGGAGTTACAATCAATGAAAATTCCAAGGACATTTTCACTTGCTCATTTATGGGAATTGGAATCTTTAGGTCCAATTTCTCACATTCTAGGTGATCACAACACAGATTATGACAATAATGTTCGAATCGAAACTGGAGCCACATTGGGGATGACGACGCCATTTTCAACAACAGGACACAGGGAATCACATCTCGTCAAGTTCGAAGACAACCATCAAAACAACTTAAACCAAATAAGTTTTTTTAATCAGATGTTTGAGTTCTAATGATTCTATTACGGAATAGAACGAACTGACATAGCATGACAATGTCAAAAATCAAATCAAAATAGTGGGCTTGATTCAAGGATAGAAAGGACAAAGAAAAATAGTTGTCGATAATTGTAAAATAGGTCATAAAAGGGGGGGAGGGGACGTCTTTTTATTTATTAATAGTTTTAATACCAAACGGAAAAATCTCTTATTTTCCGATTTGGATAATTTTGTAAAAATATTTTTGAACATTTTCTATATCTTTTATTCAGTAATGATATACCTTTTCTTAAGTTTTTACAACAATAAAATTGCAAGGTTTTTAGCTATTTTATTACATTATAATTGACCTTTGGTTATTGATTCAGATTCACAGAATCTATAATTTCGTATTTATTCAACGCTGGAGATAGAAATCTAATAAAATTTTGTGTTTTTATTTGAAATATGTACTTTTTTGTTTGTTATAAGATGGAAAAAAAATATAGGAAAGAAATAAAATTAGTATTGTAAAATTTGGACCTAATAAAATACGGTTGGGCGACACCACAAAGAAAATTGAGGGTTCAAATTCATGTAACAAGCCAAGTTTTGAAAGTTGTATACTTTGGACTTTTAAAGTTTAATTAAGGGAATTTAATTAAAATACCTAAAGTTTGATTTTGATTTACCAAAATACTCATTTTTTTTTAACTTTTGCTAAAATACTCATTTTCCCGCGATATATCCCGCGATCGTGGGATAGGGTATAATATGAAAATTTTGATCCCGCTATAGCGGGATGAGTCCGCGGCACACCCACAAATTGAATTATAAAATTCAATTTTACACGTTCAACCCCTATACTTATTTACTTTATACCTTTACTTTCCTAATTTTAATTTTACACCTTCATCATATTAACACATATAATCGTATTATTAACTAAAATACGTTAAAAAATACGTTTTAATTTTAACAAGTTATACCATTGTACTCGTCTCTTCGATACCTTCGAAATGAGCCCAATATTGAATATTTTTGGATTTATTTATTTTATTATATATCATATATACTACATAAAAATATTTTTAATATTTATAATTCATACCCTTATAGTTAATTATTTAATTTATGGTACATCTCTTGTTTTTTCAATTAGTTAATATATGATTATTATGTTAATGCGATAAAAGTGTAAAACGAAAACTGAAAAAGTAAGAAATGTACCATAAATTAAATAATTACCTATAAGGGTATGAATTGTAAATATTAAAAATATTTTTATATAGTATATATAATATATAATAAAATAAATAAATCCAAAAATATTCAATATTGGGCTCATTTCGAAGGTATCGAAGAGACGAGTACAATGGTATAACTTGTTAAAATTAAAACGTATTTTTTAACGTATTTTAGTTAATAATACGATTATATGTGTTAATATGATGAAGGTGTAAAATTAAAATTAGAAAAGTAAAGGTATAAAGTAAATAAGTATAGGGGTTGAACGTGTAAAATTGAATTTTATAATTCAATTTGTGGGTGTGCCGCGGACTCATCCCGCTATAGATCCCGCTATAGCGGGATCAAAATTTTCATATTATACCCTATCCCTCGATCGCATGATATATCGCGGGAAAAATGGGTATTTTGACAAAAGTTGAAAAAAATGGGTATTTTGGTAAGTCAAAGTCAAACTTTGAGTATTTTAATTAAATTCCCTTTAATTAATCCTACATTTCAAAACACACACACACACACACACACATATATATATATATATATATATAGAGAGAGAGAGAGAGAGAGAGAGAGGAAAGTTCAAATGAAAACTCAAATTCAATTGTGAACGTGAGGACGAATCTTGGCCCTTCCATCTCTATTGATCCAATGACTAATATTAAATAGAGTTTTTAAATGAAATTATTAATTAAGGTGATTAGGGGTAAAAGGGAAAGATAATTTAAACTCACGTCTACCATATTTGACTTTTTATTTCCTTTTTTAATTAAAAACTTTTACCCCCTTAAAGTTTAAAATAAATTATCTTAAAAATTACTAATATTTTAATTAAACAAATTACATCAAAAAAACGAGAATTCCGTGCTCTTCGATATGACATCCATCTCGATATAGTTTTTTTTGTTGTTTTAACCATTTTTACGTGAAATGTCATATATGTGTTATATTCATTATGAATATTTATGTATTCAAATGTTTATAACATCTCGACACCGTAAGTCCGTAACCCGACATCACCTTCTACAACACTTTCTTCAACGTCCTAAGGCATCGTGTTCTTCATTACCGTAACCCAACACCCATCGAGATGAATCGGGAACCTATTGAGTTTCGATTGTGAACCGAGGAACGAAAGAGAGTGCATCACGTCTCCACACCTTCATGGGTCACTCATGTATTATTATTCGTGAATAATGTATCATTCAGTATGAATAATACACGATTCATGAATCGTGTTTTATTCACCCTGAATGATGTATTATTCATACTGAATACTGTATTATTCATCCTGAATATTGTATTATTCGTCATGAATAGTGAATGAACGTTCACCTTTGTTATTCATACTGAATGTGGACACCTGGAGATGTGCATACATATTCATAAAGAATAAAACCAAGTAGCGGTTGTGAATCGGAAAACAAAAGATGCATCATGTGTTCACACCTTCACGGGTCATTCATATATTATTCATCATGAATAATGTATCATTCATGATGAATAATACAACATTCAAGGTGAATAATACATGATTCATGTTTAATAATACATGAATCAGGAATTCATGTATTCATCATCATGAATGTTGTATTATTCATTTTAAATACTGTGTTATTCGTCATGAATAGTGAATGAACGTTCCCCTTTGTTATTCATATTGAATATGGACAGCAAGAAACGTGCATACATATTCATACTGAATATAACACATACATATCATTTCACGTAAAAACGGTTAAAATGAAGAAAAAACTATATCGAGATGGATGTCATATCGAAGAGCACGAAATTCTATGTTTTTTGATGTAATTTGTTTGATTAAAATATTAGTAATTTTTAAGATAATTTATTTTAAACTTTAAGGGGGTAAAAGTTTTTTAATTAAAACAGAAAATAAAAAGTCAAAGATGGTAGGCGCTGATTCAAATTTCCATATTTATCTCTAACCACTTCTCAATTGGTTTCATTAAGTTTTAACCATTGATTAGTTTTTCAAATCTTGATCAATGGTTGTGACTTGTCCTCATGTTCACAATTGAAAATGAGTTTTCATTTGAACTCACCCCTATATATATATATATATTTATAGAGAGAGAGAGAGGGAGGTTCATTTGTTAACCTCTCATTTTGTATTAACTTTATTAACTTCATCTTAGCCATTCATTTTCTTGTTAATGGTTGAGATTAAAACTATTTATTAATTAATTAAGAAATTAACTCGTGTAATTAATTCTCTCATTGAACACAAATGAAGAGGATAATTTTGGAATTTGACACAACATACTTTTTTCCATTGTTCAATCCAATGTTCTTATTTGTTCAATTATATGTTCATATTGGTTCAATTATATGTTCATAATTGTTCAATTATATACAAACAACAGATTGTTCATATATGAGCAACTATATGTTCATTCATGTTCGATTACTCCAAAATTACATGGTGTTACTAGTTAATTATTATTCTATTTAGAGCATGTAATATTGACGTCACATCATGTATGATATGCAAATATTAAGGCTATGCATAAACAATGATGAAATATAAGCCTAAGTGAACCTATATAAACAATATATATTTGTTATATTTGTTCATGTTCAAATGAACATCTACGTCTACTCTATCTTCAACGTCGTTGAAAACACCTTGATCACTCATGTTCATGATGCAACAATAGGAATTCAAACACTAATTTGATAGAAAAGACTACAAAATATTTGAGAAATAATAATATAGCTAGAATCAAAGAGATTTTGATTTTTGTAACTCCCTTAATAAATCAATGTAATAAAACAAAAATATGGAATTCCATCCATGCCCATGTTTAATGGTTATGTATAAATTTGAAACCACCAACTAAATGGATTCCTATTGATTCAATGAAGTTAGTAAAGTTAACACAAAATAGGAGGTTAACAAATGAACTCAACCCTATTCATAAAGGCTATGTTGGCTATGTTGGAATTCCTATTGGTTGAATGGAGTTAATAAAGTTAACACAAAATATGAGGTCTTCAAGTCTATGTTGGCTAGTGTTCACTTCCGAAGTTCAGTGAACCCCGTTCAAATTTTAATGAATCAAAAAGGCTAAATCTTTTGTTGTTTAGTAATTTACCATTCATAAAGAATCGTTGATCAGACCAGAGGGTTTTTGGCCTAGCGGTATGCGAGTTTTTGGCTTCGTAGGAGGTCAAGGGGTTGATACCTCATCAAAGGTGAGGAGGATGTGTGAGTTTAATTGTTGCATTTGCCGTATATACTTCAAAAAAAATGGTTATATGTATGGATCCGAATTTCAAACAGGTGGGATTATCTTAATCAATCATTAATCGCTATGTCGGCTCAAATGTAAATTATAATATATACATATGTGCATGATTATATAATAAATTATAATATATACATATGTGCATGATTATATAAAACTTGTTTAAGCTTTCATTACTTGTTTAATCATTAATAGTTTCTTTATTTATTAAACGGTCTTATCATCTCATATATGCATGATCACGTGGACAAGTTCTCATCTTTCCATATGTTCATATATACCCTCTAATTAATATATACAGCTATAGATGCTTATATATGAAAGCATCTGAGACTATATACTTTCAACCGTATATAAGTTTGCACGTATGTTTCGTGTTCGTTTTGATTTGGTGTTTGATAAATAATACAAAATTAATGAAATGGACAAATTTGGAAAGTTGAAATGGAATTTTATGGTGAATTGGTGTGGTAGGTGTGGACCAATTAAGATAAAAAAGTAAAGTGTTGTTTAATTGTCACTTTTTGATCGGGATTAAGTCTTGTTTGGGAAGAGTTTACATCACCTCGTGTTATTTGAAAAGTATATGTATATATTACTCCATCTCCATCTCCATCTTTAATTAATTAATTAATTAATATATAATCTATTCATTTTTTAATTACTTTATTCATGGTTTTAAATAAGTTATTATGGCGTGTCATGGTACCAAGACTTGACGCTTGCCGCCACGTTAACTTATGTGGTTCCACTCTAAGACTTGACTTATGTTGTAAAAATAATTACGGGTTTACCATACGTACAAGAAAAGGGAATATTCGGGTGGCCTAAAAACAGATTCCAAGATTTTTGGTGCACTGCATGCCCCCAAAGAGGTTGTTATCATTGACGTTAGACAAACTCATACCCATTTCCTTCTCAAACCTTCCAGATTTTGTTGGTCTTATCCAATTTTTATTAGGATGTTTATTGGTTGAAATATGAAGAATTTAGGTGGATATTGAATTTTGATGATTCAATCCAATTAACTTTGTAATTCCGATTTAATCCAATCCAAGAAATGATTGAGTCGAATCAATTCCATCCATTGGATATTTTGTATTAGTTATCCGTTGGATTTGATTGGATTGGATTGGATTGGATCAATCTAATATTTTGCGATAATTTTCAACCAATTAATCATAAGTTTCAACAAATTAATATTCATAATTTTTGAATTTATTAAAAAACACTTCACAATATCGTAAAATATTAATAATCATTAATTTGATTATTAATTTGATAGTATTTGGATGATAATTGGATTGGTTCGATTCAGTTTACTTTTTATTAGATTATGAAGAACCGACCAATATAATTTCGATGTTGAAATTTTGGATCCAGTGTGATCAGGTTATAATTAGATATCCGGTTATTGTCGATCAGTTCTAATTAGACCGATCGATTTAAATTGGATCGAATGATTTTTTGCATACCTTATTTTTTATGACATAATGTTAAAGGCTTAAAAGACGTTTGATTCTGTAACAACCCAAAATCCATAAAATAAAATTCGCAACATTACAACAAAAAAATGGTCCAAAGTATACAATTTACATCACTTCTAACTCTAAGGGGCTGTTTGGCAGTTGCTGAATGGTTTGGTGCAGAATGATTAAGTGGTAAGAATGATTAAGAGGCTTTTATGATATAATACAAAATGAAATATGGTTGGTTGGTAATTGTTTAGAATGAAATCAAGGTACTGAATGGTTAAGGGAGGCCCATGATGCTAAATCATTCAGAGGGTTTTAGAACCATTAAGAGGTAGACATTTTTTTTGCCAAACATGATTTACCTCTTAGCGATTCAGAGGTTGCCTCTTAATGGAACTATTAAGAGGTAAACAAACAGCCCCTAAGTACGCAACGGATAAACACCTTCACAACTGAGATGTTACAGGAAGCCCGGCGGTGAACTACAAGCCTCCACTAGACTATGCCTCTTCTACAGCGTCACCTCTTTCCATGTTCTCCAGATGAAACCTCAAACAAGAATTTATCCTGAAAATGGTTTTAGTTTTGGAAAAGCGAGGGTTAGACCATGAGGTCTAGTGAATTCCCTGCCGAAAATAGTTTAACAAACCACATACATTAATATGCAAACCGCCATAAAGGCCCATCAAAAACATTTCAACCAAGCAACATCACACTTGGGTATCTGCACAGTGTTCATAGACAATCTCCACCACATGGTAGTTTCCACGATCGGGGCCCAAGCCGACTCCCCTTTCGCCTACGGGGCCCAAGCGGACTCCCCATTCCCACATACACAGGAAATGGATTCCATACGTACGGGGTGAATAAATCAACTCCCAAGGGATATATGATATCCCAAGGTACACTACTCGCATAGTGCAACCCGACTCCAACACATCACGTCAAGTAATGGATAGCAAAACGTAAACCAAGCATGTACTTTTATAAACAATTTCATAACGTGCGTGCATTAACGAACATTTCCACATCATGTAATAACAAGGCTTTTCAAAGTGTTTAATCATGCCATCATGCTCAATACCATATTCAGTTATGAAAACTTTAGCAAAACATTTCATTTGCACAAAAGAGTTAAGGGAACTCACCTGAGCTTTAGCAAATCGACACACGCTCCAAAACTCATTTTAGCTCAAACCGAACACGTGAATTGGATGTAACACCCTAGAATTGGGAAAGAGCTACTAATTAAAATTTTCGATAATACATCCGAAATAATAGGATTTATCCCTATAATTCAATAGGTACAATACCTCATATTACAATCTATGGTTAACCTCAAACAATATATAATTCAAGTCTTGTTACAAAAACTAATAACCACATCGGGTGTTACTTAACCCAAGTACAATTGCTAATCCCAAAGATGAATGCGGAAAACTTCACTTAAGCTATTCACCTCTCGAGCACTTTACTAGCACACGACCTTTCACACGTGTCACTAGAACTACTCCCAACCTGAGACCTGTTGCACATGCTGACAAATAAAAGGGTTAGGCTAACGCCTAGTGAGTTCAAGAGTTTATAGCATGATTGAAATAATTCTTTAGATGAAAGTTTGCAACGTAGATTATGATTTCCAAAAGAGTTTTACAAAAGGGATATAAACGACTCATTTTCCAACGCACCCAAAATCCAGGAGAAAAGTTCCCAGAAGGTATAAAGCGTTTTCCAAAATGAATTACAATCCCAACTCACTCAAATACGTGAATAGATCTAGTTTAGGCAAAACCTTCAAATGCGGATGACGACAAAATACTCAACCCATAAATCATGGAAAAACCATCCATTTAAATATAACACTTCATTGAAAACATATTACGAACCAATACTCACACGAACGTAAAATGTAATGAAGTTCCAAATACCATAAATATGGAAATGACCTGCTTCATTTAGACTTTAATATACATGGAGGGGAATCCAATATTAAAGTCATCCAACCGCAGTCAAATGTATAAGGCCAACAATAATAATAAAACAGGGACAATATAAAATCCCAAATAGGTTGGCCAACGACGGGGGAGACCCGTATCCATTGAGAGTGGATGAACACAAAAGTACGTCACTCTAACAATGTTAATCGTACGACACTTCACTGCATAAAAGCCCAAGTGTCCCATACGACGCCTTACAAGTCACACCCAAAGAGACAGCTGACCTTAGTAAAGTATCAATACGAATACCACCAAAGGCTCGGCACAAGCGGGGATACAACCATGGCATTGCCCCGACATGGCGAAGGTCAATAAAACGCCCGTCAATCAACCTGACAGCTCAACCGGACTCAGCGCTCCTAGTGTACCCTTGAAGGTAAAGGTCATCAAACATGGGGTTTGGTCAAATCCCGCAACACCCAGTAGACCATCAAATAAAGACTGACTTACGTGCCTATGGATCCAATGCAATACAGTCTATAATAATAAGCCCATTCTGGAATGACTAACGCACCCGGGCATGTAAATATTAATAATGCGCAATAAATGCGATATGATGCAATAAATGCAACCCATAAATAAGACTTCACATCGAGCCATTAAAATCGGACAAATGTCCCCAAGACTTCATCAAAGTCAAAACCGAGCAAAATGACTATTAATACTAAAATGTGCATTTTCCCAAATGGTTTATAAAATCAATTTCACCAATATGATTAAACCATCAAATAAACTTCATTGTGAGCAATAAATCTTTTAAGGACATATTATGATTTCTACACATCAAGATATCCAAATATCCCAAATATAGGTGTTTCACAACATTTAAGAAGTTAAATACTTCAAAAGAGTTAAACTCATCAAATAACTCAACAATTTATGATTTCAAGTAAAACACACAAATACTTGGAAAATAACGATTTTGGCGTGTACAAAGTTTTCACAAATCAACTTGAACTCACCTTGCTAGATTTAGGCTAAATCTAGATTTTCCCCAAACGTAAGCTCCTTTGAATAAACTTCAACCTTCAAGCCAAATCTTCCAAAAACCTTCACCACTTGAATCCTCCAAATAAAAGCTCCTAGTCTCCACAAAAGCTTCAAGTTCCCAAATGTTCAACAATGGTGGAAGTGTGTATGGTTTGGGTGGAGAAGATGAAGAAGAAAATGGGGGTTTGTGTTTTATTGGGAGGATGCGGTTTAGAGAGAGAGAGAGAGAGGGGGGGTGGCTGAGTTAGGGTTTGTGACAAATGAAATGAGGAAGAGAGAGGGAGAGGCCTTAAAAGTAAACAAAAATGTCATCAAACGCGTCGCGGACGTCCGTATGGTCCCTCGCGGACGTCCGGCTTGCTTTGGCCGAAAACCCCCAAATGTTATGTTGCTTCCGCGGACTTCCGCGCATCGCGGACGTTCGGCCCTTGGCCCCGCGGACGTCCACAAGTCCCAAACTTGCATTTCAATTTTCGGGGTGTTACATTGGACGTCATAAAAGTGGTGTTAAACCATCTACTTACATCCCAAAGCATCCCCAATAATCCCAAAAGCAATTCCCCATTCGACGCCTCGATCCTATACCCATACGAAAAACGAGACAAAACGGAAGACGCTCAGGCAGAACCTGGCGTGACTTCCCGCGTGGCCCAACCCGCGCCAGAACTCGCGCGGATCTTTGGCCCTGCACTTCTCGACTTTTTCAGCCAAAAATTCACCCTTTCTCATCCCAACTCACCCTAAATCGATTTTAAGCCTCCAAAATTAGATAATTGATGTTCTAAAATTTTCCCCTCAATTTCCAAACATTAAAACATCGTTTAATCCAATGAAACCCATTCAAAACTCATCCATTGGTTCATGATTTCAAACCCAAAAACCCCATTAATGCAATATCAGAGATTTCTAAGCAAAAATGATGAAATTCTTAATCATTTATCAAGACCCATGAGGGAAAATAATACCAAACTCTTTTCTTTTCCTTACCCAATGATTTGGACTCAACAAATCCATGGTTTAACAAATCCCAAACCACAAAATCAACCCAACCAAGCATGAGGAAGAAGGCATAGAAGTCATACCTTGAAGATGATGAAGATTTGGCTCCCTTGGTGCATCTCTTCCACCACACTTCCAATTGGAGCTATCTACTCCTCCCAATTCACCTCTCACAAACCCCAAATGGTTAGAACTTTCTCATCCAAGACCATAGACTCTTTTCCATAAGCACAAGATGTAGGGAAGTAGCTTACCTTGAAGGGATGAAGTTTAATCCCTGAAAACTACTTCTTGCACCAAGATTTCAATGAAGAAGATCAAGTTTCTCTCTAGTCTCTCCTTAGCCTCCACAAACCGTAGCCACCAAGAAATGAAATGGAAAAGAGGGTTTTCTCCTCTTTTATTTCTTATTATTTTTCCTTAAGTCCCTAAAACTTATTAAATTTGCAAATACACCCCCATATTTCATAGAAATCAGATTTATATGGACATGAGGTGTTACAATACCTCCCCCTCAAAAGAATTCCGTCCTCGGAATTCCATTGCCGAACAAATGCGGGTATTTGGAATTAACTTCTGATTCCAACTCTTACATTGTCTATTAATCTTAAGGAGTTGCAATTGCACCTCCACAAGACCAACTTCCTCGCATCACAACTTCTCAATTTTTTTTAATTTTTTTTCTCTCTCCAGTTGAATGATCATTTCCGACCCTACGACAAAATTCAACTCTTCATCCATTCGCATTGTTTACAAAGGTAACGCCATACCGACTCCCAACAAACACTCTCTAAAACAGAGACGTGAAACACACCACAAATTTTCTATGACTTCAGCGAGTACATTCAGTTTAAACATTTTCCCTCCAACTCTTTCGATAACTGCCATAGATCCAATAAAACGTGGACCAACTTCACTTTCCTCTCGAAACATGTTACTCCACTCTAACGGGATGTGTTCCGCATCTAGTTGACCCCCGACTTGAGACTCAAAATACCCATGTTTCTCAATCTAATCAACTTAATTCCCATAAATTACCCATACCTCCCTGATCAAAATCAACAACATACGATATCTTCCAAAACCGCCCCACGATTATTCACGACATTCTTATGTCGGTAAATTGCAAGATATATATACTTGTAATCTCCTCGATCAACTATACCAAACGCACCAAGTATTGACTGCTTTGTCCACGCTTGGGATCACGATTTTAAAACTCGTCTAGATGAAGGGTTTCACGCACCACTTTACTTCTCTAACAACATGAATCCCCGACATAAGAGTAACCACTCAAATCGTCAACATAACACAAAGTCACCCTTGGATCGCCATTTTAAACTCACCATCATGAGCTCCTTTACCGGACCACACCCACTTCAAAAATTTGTATCCCTCCAATATAGTGTACGCCTGACACAAATAGCACTTCACTCCCTTGAAACCACATTCATCACACGCGCATCAATGGTTACTAGGTTAAATGGTCCGAACACACATCAACCATCACGCCATTACCCGTTTTGCATACATAAATATAAGAAGGAAGCTTTCACAATCTAACACCTGAATAATTCGTCCACCATTTTGAAATAAATTCCAACTTCACTCGCCCCACAAGGAAGAGCGACCACTCTCACACAAAGTTATTCCAAATAATCTTAACAATCGAAGCAAAGTTTACCCGAAACATTTTTTTTCAAAGGTACTATGACTAACCTAATAGTCTTTCATCCAGAGCACTACATTCGACCACATGTTTTCCACTTCTTCTCGAAAACATATAATATGCTTTCAAAGAACGGCTCACTAACAGGTGCAAGCTTAGACCAGTCGCCCAAAATAGGTTTCCCATACTTGAACCATAACATATACCCTGGCCTTTTTATCATACCCTTGCTAGCAGATCATTTGTCTGCCATTGACATTGCTTTAGGTATTGCTTCAATTTTTCTGTGCCACCTACCAACCTTCTTACTTTCAGTTTACCCACTCATTCAGACATACTTTCTTCACCTCTTTACGCTAGCATGAAACATCATCCACTCATCAACATCCATTCCTTTTTCGACCATTACAAGCATTCCGATAGTGTTTACATTACTATGCCTAACCAAACGGTTGTATTACAGTTCTCACCCACGATAATCAGTCATACATCCTTGAAACAACACCCAGTGCGCGAAAGCACTGTGGGTTTCCCGTTCTCTAAAACGAGTTAACTTACTCACCAGAAGTTCTCTATACACCAGGAAGATTTCAACCTTCCCAAAAATTTTAAAGCTATCACCAATCACACAAACTAATCGAATATGGTATTCTAATCGATATCCACACGAAAGCCGATGAGCTCACCCAAAATTCAACACAACCGTGAAGAATACATATTCTTCTTTTAGGTAGTCGCCAAATACAACTCAACCTTTTGTTCTCAAACAAGAAAAGCACAATACCGCCTACAAATCCACACTTCAGTCAAGCATACTTGCCATTCTTGATTACCTCCCATAAATCTCCAAATCAGGATTCACACCTAAACTTATCCCGCAGTACAACACACACCACCCAAAGAGAGTAGATTTTCACCAATGAAAAATACACTGAAATTATCTATTGGTAGTTATCCGTCAGTCTTTACTTTTTTTAAATTATACTTGCGACCTATTTCAATTTGTGTTTAATAGGGGCATTCATTGGCCGGTTTGGGTAGTTTCACCCCCAAAATCACAAACTAAACTGCAATGATGATTTAGAAATTTTCTGAACCAAACGTTTTGGCAGCAAGCGACCAAACCGGTCAAACTGGACCACAAAAGGCAGTTTGGTTTGACCGATTTAGGCGGTTTAGACCTATTATGGGCTTTAAATTAAAAATACATAAAATCTATCTCCAAATTGAAATTTTCACCAGCATTACATTATTTAAAAAAAATATTATACTGAATTATCAAAGAAACATCTATCTTCAAAATTAAAAAATATCGAGCAATTCGAGAAAAAAAAAGTTGAGCAAGTCCGCCAAAATAGTTGGAATTTGGACAAACATTTACCCGGTTGAAAGACGATTTAAATTTTAGATATTGATTTTTAACGGATTTTTGAATTTTGCAATGCAAGGAGCGCGTACAAATGAAAAGTGAAGACAAAAAAGTAAGGGGTTGTTTGTTTACCTCTTAATGGTTCGGTGGTGTTGAAAATATTTGGTAAATATTACATGTTTACCAATCTTGACATTTTTGGTATCTAACTTAAGTTATTGTATTTTTGTGTTGTATGAGGACTATTTGTGACAATATGCTAAAGATAAGGATGGTGCTGCAATGGCTTGGCTAGAAAAGGGTAGCAGTGCAAAAAGGAATCTTGGAGGGTCTTTTTCGCAAGGACTGAATTGCAATTATGATTTTATATAAATAGAATGAGTTGCATTAGGGTTTCATAATTTTGAGATACATTTTTCTTTTCGTCTGCTTATATCATTTGTTTTTCTCTCTCAATAGTTTTCTAGGGTTTTTTTCTCTTTTCCTTCAAATCTCATGAAGGTATTTGAGTGTGAGTGATGTAGTGAGTTTTCAATTGTAAGTTCAAATGCTTCTTTTTTTTGAAATAATTCAATATTAGTTCGATTATATTTTTTGTACATTAAGAGGCAACCTCTGAATTGCTACGAGGTAAATCTTGTTTGGCAAAAAAATGTCTGCCTCTTAATGGTTCTAAAACTCTCTGAATGATTTAGCATCCTAGGTTTCCCATAACCATTTAGCACCCTGATTTCATTCTAAACAATAACCAAACAACCATATTTCATTTTGCACTATATCGTAAATGTAATAACCGTGTTCTTTTTGAAATATAAAGCTAGTTGGGGTGAAAAGTGTGAAAAGAAGAAAAGTTTAGTGTGCTTGTATTGAAGTATAGATTGGGTGATAAACCCTAGAAATTTCATTTTTTTTTCTCTAAGAAACAGTGTGTGCGGCTATATGTGTGTGATTTTAGTGTGTGAGTGTGGTAAGCAATTAGAGTTCAAGATGAAGTAATCGCAGGCTGGGAGTGAGAATTTATGAAGCAATTAGAGGTAATCTCCTTCTTCCATAGCTTGTTATCTTATTAGAAATCTGGGAAATTAAGGGTTGAGCTGTTGTTGGATTTTTAGAAAGAAAAGAAAAGCGACTTGAGTATTATTCATAATTGTTATGGTATGAAATTTTGGATAAATTAACTAAGCGATTTGGTTATATTTATGATTCCTTTAAATTAATTCGAATTTATTGTGGTTGGGTTTAATCGTTTGTTGTGGTAAATCAAATTCGCGATGAAAAGACTCGGGCATCCGGAATTAATTAATTTGGGATCCGGAGTGTGTGTGGGTGTAATGGATCCGGAACGAAGTCTGGAACGTGTTTTGATTGGGCCGAAGCCCGGAATGTAGAATGTCGTTCCGGAACTTATTTATTAAATGAATCCAGACCTCATGGATTTGTGGGGATCCGGAACTGCTTTTCATTTAAATTCCGGTACTGCTTTTCACTTAAGTTCCGGTACGGCTTCTTGATGTAAGTTCCGGTAGTTTTAATGCCAATTTCTGGAATGTGGGTCTGCTTTTAATTAATTTTGTGTCAGTGGGCTTGGAGGTAACATGGGCCGGTGGGAATGCGATTTTGAAAATCTGGTATATTAGAAAGAGTTTAGTGGACCGACTTCCAAATTAATTATGGACCAAGATATTAGAAATTTTCTACTGGACCTGAACTCCAATTATTAAGTAGGCCGAGAGTTTGGATTTTGTTTAGTGGATCGGATTTTGACTTTTCTGTTGGGCCATGCGAATTAAGAAACCAGAAGTCTTTTTGGTGGGTTTAATTAATTTGGTTTAGGTGTTGTTTCAAGTTAGTGGACTTGTAATTAATTAAATCTATGGATCCAATATTTAAGATATTGAATACAAAATTTATTTTTGAGTTGAGGTTTAATTTAAGTATAGATCCGGTAGTGTCATGTAAAAGAGAACCAGATTTGGATATTAAAAGTTAGAACCGGAATGTAAGTTGGGCACTGAGGACCCGGTATTTCAACGGACCCGGTATTTAAGTATTGGGTACTGTCGGCTGAGACTTTTCAAGACAATAAATTCAGTAAAATCCAATGTGTCTTACCTAGTATGTGTGTTGGGTTTAAATTGTAGGTGCGAGTAGAGAAGATCGGTGCGGTAAGAATTTCTAATCAGAACTTTAGGTGAGTCTTTCTAAACCTAAACTTTATACAAGTGTGTTTAATGGTTATTATCAAACTGTGCGCTTTGCAACTGTTTTTATTTCAACAAAGAATAATTGTGTGGCATGGCTATCATCTATTAGTGTACTTTTCAACTGCTTCTATTTCAAAGCGAAGATTAATTGTGTGATTTATGTGTGTGATTTATATGTGTGACCATGCTCTGGATTTGGTGTGAAATGGGGGTGTGTCCCATATTAATTATATATATGAATTTGTTTCATATATGGGCGGTGTGTGCCCTATTGCGCTGTCACGGTGTGTGTGACTATAGCGTGTGTGTGCCTTACTGCGATGTGATGGTGTGTGTGACTATAGCGTACGCCAGTAGCATGTGTTAATGTGTGCATATCATCTTAGTGTGCTTGTTATGATTGGTATAAATGCTTTCCTAACTGATTTTATAAACTGAGATATTTTTGGTGTGACTTTGTGTGGAGGAATCTCACTAGACCTCATGGTCTAACCCTCGTTTTTCAAAACTAAAACCTTTTGTAACACCCGTAATTTTTGGATAAGTACAACTTCGAATCAGTGTGGAATCGATCTATTAAGAAAAATATGAAAAATAGGATTTTGGGTTAAGTCCTAGATTTTATGGGCTTGTTGGATGAGGAATTCGAATACGAGTCCAACGGTTCTTTCCGGAGCGAAAACGGAGCTATAACGAAGAAGTTATGGCCAAAACAGTTTCGGTACACTTTGTGCGACTATGACCAGCGACAATGACCGTGTCATTGCCGCGTGTCATTGTCGCGGACGGGTACCTGGTTGCTGTCAAATACGAATTTCATCCCTCAAACTTCATTTCTTCATATCTCTCTCATTTCAACTCCGATTTTGATGATTCAACTTGCTATGGTTCCGTTTTTGAGAGATCTTCAAGGATCTAGAAAGAGTTTGGAAGATCATTGGATTATTCAAGGGTGTTTGGTGGTGGTAAGTCTCGAATCTCCTTCCTTTCTCTCCCAAATCGTTTTCCCTTTTTTCCCTCACAAAACCCTAACCGATTTTGGGGTTTCTCTTGGAGATTGATGCGTTCCTTACCCATTTTATGCTTTTGATTTCATCTATAGATGCAAGAGCAAGTTTCATCCACAACATTTTAGAGATTTTTGGGGTTTTCTAGGTTTTCATCAAAACCTAAGTGGTGAGTTCATCCTCCTAGCTTCTATACTTTTATATGAGTTATAAATATTCCATTGATGATATCCTAGTGTTTTCCTTCTCCAATTTCGGTTTGGATGATTTTGAAGAAGTTAGGTTAATATTGGGGTTTTTGGTCAAATTGGAGATTTTGTTA
The DNA here is from genome assembly GCA_033807775.1 of Saussurea involucrata. Taxonomy (NCBI): domain Eukaryota; kingdom Viridiplantae; phylum Streptophyta; class Magnoliopsida; order Asterales; family Asteraceae; genus Saussurea; species Saussurea involucrata. The sequence continues at coordinate 1,008,802 of CM066315.1, forward strand.
TAAGATGTTTGGGGAATGGTTTTAAAGTGTTGAAATTCATGGTTGGAAGTTATGAATTTAGGTTTTTGGAGGTTTTGGATTGAGGATGCAAACTTCGTCAAAGGAGCTTACGTTTGGGGAAATTCTAGATTTAGCCTAAATCTAGCAAGGTGAGTTCAAGTTGATTTGTGAAAACTTTGTACATGCCAAAAATAGTATTTTCCAAATGTTTGTGTGTTTTACTTGAAAATACCAATTGTTGAGGTACTTGGTTAGGTTAACCCTTTTGAAGTATTTATCTTCATAAATGTTGTAAAACGCCCATATTTGGGATTTTTGGGATATTTGATGTGTAGAAATAGTAATATGTCCTTAAATGATTAATCACTCAACATAATGTTATTTAACGGTTTAATCATGTAGCGTAATTGATTTTATAAACCATTTGGGAAAATGCACAAATTAGTGCCAAGGGTCATTTTGATGATTTAAAGGCGTGAGTCCTTTTGGGAAAACCCTTTTGTTTAACCATGTAGGTTTTTGGGTTAATAACGATTTCATGGTACTTGTTTACCTAAACAATGTTTAAACTCATTTTATGCGATGATGGCCGTTATATATGGGTCTAACGAGTTTGGAGCATTTTGCTCGGGTTTGTCTTTGAGAAAGCTTGGGGACATTTGTCCGGTTTAAATGGCTCGATGTGGAGTCTTATTTACGGGTTGCTTTTATTGTACCGTGTTGCATATTATTGCACGTTGTTGATATTTACATGTTCGCGGTGGAGTCTATGATGTATTATATGCTTAATTGCATTTCATTTGCATGATTTGATGTTGATAAATGATCATTAGATCTTTGAGCAGAGGGCTCGATTTTGGACTCGATTGAGTCTTGATGGCATTCGCCCAGTTTTATTAAGCTCGACGTGGGCTTGGGGTTTGCATTACATGAGTTGCATTATGTTTGAGATTTACATGATTTGAATGCATTGATTATTCTTTTGGGGTCATGTATTTATATTTAAGTCAAGTAAGCTTGTTTCGGATGGTGGGTTTTCCCAAGGTAAAGATCCAGTAGGATTGAACATGATGGCTTGAACTAAAGACCTAGTATGGTTGATATTTAAGAAGGGCTAAAGACCTAGTTTTGGTTGATGCCGGAGATGGACTAAAGACCTAGTTTTGGTTGATGTCTAAAATGGACTAAAGACCTAGTTTTGGTTGATGTCTAAGATGGGCTAAAGATCTAGTATGATTGATGCCGAGGATTAACTAAAGACCTAGTATGGTTGATGTCATCTGTTTTCCACATCCAAGAAGCTTATTTGCGTTTATTTAATCGTGGATTAATTTATTTGTTGCCACATTCGATGAGATCGGGTCTCCCCCGTCACCGAAGGGTGTTGATTTTGGGTATTTTATTTATTCACATTTGGGGGTTATATTTTATGCATATGGATTGTTGTCCATGGTTGATGGACGGGTTTATGCTACATTTGCTTCGTATTATGTTTTAATAAAGTGTTATATCTAATGGATGGTTTCCATGTTTTACGGGTCGAGTATGTATTGTTAACCGTATTTGAAAGTTTTGCCTAAACTAGACTTATTCACGTATTTGAGTGAGTGGACACGTAATTCATTTTGGGAAAACGTATTATACCTTTCGGGAACCTTTCCATGGAAACGCGTGAGTTGGAAAATGGATGATTTGCAATTAAAGTAAACTCTTTCGAAATCATGACTAAACTACTACCTTTCGCTTTATGATTTTATATAGTCATGATAAAATGCTTGAACTAACTAGGCGTTAGCCTAACCCTTTTTATTTGTCGGCATGTGCAACAGGCTCAAGTTGGGAATAGCTTTAGCTACACTGCGAAGTGGCGAGTGCTAGTAGAATGCACGAGAGATGGTTTTTGATTAAGTGAATCTTCCGCATTTAATTGGGACTAGCAACTTGTGTTGTATTAAGTAACGCCCGTATTAAGTTTTAGTTGTAGAATCGAAATGTCTAAATTCTGAGGTATTTTCAGGAATGAATTGTAGAGGTGATTTTATCTCCTTTTGATTATTTTATTGAAATTAAAGTTAGTTGCTCGTTCCAAATTTGAGGGTGTTACAAGTTGGTATCAGAGCATAAGTTTGAGAGATTTAGGTGTTGATTTTGGATACCTAGACTCAAACTAGTGTTTGTTTAAGTAAAAGAGAGTGAAATTCACCTTTAGGCACTTTTAAGATAGGATGTTTTGAAGTTGATGGATGTTATTAGAAACGAGAATCACGTTGAGAGTAACAAGGATAATCATGTACGGTGCGTTCATAGTGACACTTGGCCAGTGTCATGGTGAACCTACTAGTACATGTGCATACTTGAATTACTTTAATGTGATGATCGTTGGGGTAGTAAAGGAGGTACTAAGCTAGTAGTCGTTGGAATAGATGAACGATCCTAGTATTAGTCACTTAAAGTGACGATAAGCATGATGATTGCTCTAAGTAGACCGTTTTGGGTCAAGATTGATGGTTGGACTAGAACCATAGGCTGATTGAGCCGACTTTGATTTGAGGAAAAACCGTAAAGTTAATTGATATAATTCCCAACTTGCCTTAAGAGGTTAAAGCATCCGGATGACAATAGTGGACCGGAGGGATTTGGAAGGGTATGAGTTGAGATGTTGAATGCCGACTAAGTCATGCACAAAGTTTATTTTGAAAATAAATTTCATCAACTATTTCTTGTGTTTCCAATCCTTATATGGATTGTGTTATGAATTTTGGGAAATGTTTGGCACACACACAAGATTTTGAATCATGGTTTTAATGTGCACGAAACCATTTTATTGCGAGAGTCGCAAACTCCGCCGGGATTTGTTTTGCCTTATTTCATTGTTGTTCAACATTTGTTTTGGATATAATGATAATCATATTTTATGATGTCTAAGATGTTGGGCAATAACTACTGCTTGTGACTTTAACATTGGATCTCCTCCACATATGTTAGAGTTTGGACGGAAAGTTAGTTTTCATTATGTCTATGTAAAGTTATTTTGGGAATTTGTTTAATGTGAGTTGTTAAACAATGTTGTTTATATGATATTACCCTAGAAGGGGATTTTTTTGGGATTTTGGCATCGCATTCATGATTGTGCTTATAGCGATTTGGCTTTGGAAGCATGATGTTTAGTGTCGTTTTATTGACTTGAGGTCATTGAGTCCATTGAAGTTCATGGAGTTTTATTGTACGACGTTTTGTGTCGTGTGGGTACAATTTTACTATATGCATACTCTATTTGCTTATGTGAAAAGTTTACGAGTTATGTTGGGCATTTGGTCCCACTCGAGTTTTGGTGAGAAACGTTAATTTTATGCCATAAGGCGACTAATAAGAGATGAGTTTGGAACTCTAGTGTCGCATAACTTTTCTTTCAAGAGTTTGTGTTATTAAGTATTTCGTTGCAAATAGTTCAGTGTGTGGATTGACTTATACGTGACTTAAGTAATGCATGAAAGAACATTTTGGTAACATTCATAATAATTTGTTTGGTGCGCTTTCGGTCAGTTAAGTGTTTTAGTATTATTTCCATGTAAATGCGTATATCGACTTAGGGGTATGCATAGCTTGGTAACCATTGTTTTCTCGACACTTTGCTAAACGAGACGTGCATGAAAATGTTTTATTAACTCCTTGTTTAAATGAGAGACCATTTGGTCAAAGCATGTTTTAGAGGTGTGAGGATCACGGATAGTTTACAATACGTGATATTTGAAAAACACGAATGTATGAGTCGTTGACATTGGTCAATTTTGATTTGTCGAATATTTTTGGAAAATTGAAAACCTTTTGGTTTGGAGAAAATGTGTATTTTGAGTATTTTGACAAATACATTTTAAGCAATGACGTTTCGACGTTTTATGTTCCAAGTACGAAATTTTAAGGAAAGTGCTTCGTGATAAAGATTTTAGAAAACTTGTTTGTATAAAATTATGATGCGTGGAATTCTTATGTTTTGAACATTGATGCGCACCGACGCACCGTTGGTGCAATTTGGAATTTGAAAATAGGTTTGAACCCTTTTTGGTGTCAATAAATTATTAACACTTATTTCCTCGTATGTTTTGAAAAAACGCATTGTTGTGTGCAAGTTTGCCAAAAACGTTTTATCCAAATGTCATTATAGGACCGGATGAGAAATCTTGGGAAATCAATTTAAAGGATTTCATCTCTTGAAATTTTGGTGTGAGTTATTTGGTGCATGTGTGTCATTACAAGAAATTTCTAAGAAGTGTTACAAGCTTGCATGTCTACCCCAATTTGAAATTTTCTCATGATGTTTTAGTCGATATTTTCAAATGATGGGAACGTATTGGTTTTGTCTTAAATATGGAACTTGCACAAGTTGTTTTGTGTTTTGATTGAGGTGTAATTATGAATCGTTTCCTTGTTTTGTATACTAAACCGACGCGCGCAAATTTGGATTGGTAAATCTTGTTCCATGCCATTTTATGGTTAGAAGGAAAATTTTGGAGTCAAATATCGTTGGACTTCTTTTGAAATACGTGCACACCTTTTGTTGCACCCTGTTTAAAGTCGAGCAGTTACTTTACGTGCATGTCATGAGTCAATCCATACTAGAACCGTGGCGGTTCATTTTAAAGAAAATTGTTTATTGCGCTTTTGCGTTTTGTTGATAATCTGAACTGCAATGAAATAATTTTCAACATGATTTTCATATGTGGGACGAGCGTGTCCATTTTTGCGTAACTACCGAATTGATGATAGTCGAAGTTTATGCGTATGATTAATTTGACATGAAAATCTTTGTGTTGAAATTTTTTGTGAAAGGTTTTGTTGATTGTCATATTTATTAAATAATTCACTTGAAGAACCTTGAACTCATTAGGACCTTGGGAAAGGTTAAGTAACCCGATTTAGAGTAAGTTGTATAGAACCTCAACTGTGAAAAGTCGAGAGTTCGGGCACGTGTTGTGACTATAGACCGGATGATATCCGCAACAAAGTCGAGGTGCTTGTGGCAATTGGAGGGTCAGACTTGCGGTAACGCATTTTGAGGTTGGTATAACCGTTTTGTTGACAACCTTAGTTTCGTGGAAACACTCGGTAAACGGAACTCGTGTGTGGAGTCCTGTTAGAGTTCAAAACTTGGTGGTATAACTAGGTGTCAGCCTTGTGGGTCTGAGGTCGGAGACCGTTAGCGAATTCGGAGGGTGTAGTCCGATTCTAAATGAAATAATGGTAACGGTTGTAGTAACCTTAAGATGCTCAATTGTGACGAGTGGTTTTGGTGGAATAACCTTCGTGTATGGTTACAGAACCTGTCAGTTTAATGATTAATGTTGGGATGGATTCTTGGAGTCTATTAGAATTCGTTGGATGTAGATGGCAATTAATGGTAGGAATAATCAGAATTGATGATTCTGTTGGGTTCGTTAGCGAACAAACATTGGATTGACTTAGAGTCTGAAATCGAAATCGGGATGTATGGAACATCTAAGGTTGGGAGACAACCGAAGTCGTCAGACTATGAATTATTCCAGTTGTCGGGGTGTTCTCCCGGGCATAAGTACAGTGTACGTGAAGGGGTTTTGTTGATAAGCAATTGTTCGAGGATTTGTCTTTATAGACTGTGTGGAGGGAATTTAGATTCCAGTTAGGAACTGATAAATTATAGTCGGCGTTGAGTCGGTTAGCCTTGGGTTGTAAAGGATGTAGATTTCGAGGACGAAATCATCCTAAGGTTGGGAGGATTGTAACACCCGTAATTTTCGGATAAGTACAACTTCGAATCAGTGTGGAATCGATCTATTAAGAAAAATATGAAAAATAGGATTTTGGGTTAAATCCTAGATTTTATGGGCTTGTTGGATGAGGAATTCGAATACGAGTCCAACGGTTCTTTCCGGAGCGAAAACGGAGCTATAACGAAGAAGTTATGGCCAAAACAGTTTCGGTACACTTTGTGCGACTATGACCAGCGACAATGACCGTGTCATTGCCGCGTGTCATTGTCGCGGACGGGTACCTGGTTGCTGTCAAATACGAATTTCATCCCTCAAACTTCATTTCTTCATATCTCTCTCATTTCAACTCCGATTTTGATGATTCAACTTGCTATGGTTCCGTTTTTGAGAGATCATCAAGGATCTAGAAAGAGTTTGGAAGATCATTGGATTATTCAAGGGTGTTTGGTGGTGGTAAGTCTCGAATCTCCTTCCTTTCTCTCCCAAATCGTTTTCCCTTTTCTCCCTCACAAAACCCTAACCGATTTTGGGGTTTCTCTTGGAGATTGATGCGTTCCTTACCCATTTTATGCTTTTGATTTCATCTATAGATGCAAGAGCAAGTTTCATCCACAACATTTTAGAGATTTTTGGGGTTTTCTAGGTTTTCATCAAAACCTAAGTGGTGAGTTCATCCTCCTATCTTCTCTACTTTTATATGAGTTATAAATGTTCCATTGATGATCTCCTAGTGTTTTCCTTCTCCAATTTCGGTTTGGATGATTTTGGAGAAGTTAGGTTAATATTGGGGTTTTTGGTCAAATTGGAGATTTTGTTATAAGATGTTTGGGGAATGGTTTTAAAGTGTTGAAATTCATGGTTGGAAGTTATGAATTTAGGTTTTTGGAGGTTTTGGCTTGAGGATGCAAACTTCGTCAAATGAGCTTACGTTTGGGGAAATTCTAGATTTAGCCTAAATCTAGCAAGGTGAGTTCAAGTTGATTTGTGAAAACTTTGTACATGCCAAAAATAGTATTTTCCAAATGTTTGTGTGTTTTACTTGAAAATACCAATTGTTGAGGTACTTGGTTAGGTTAACCCTTTTGAAGTATTTATCTTCATAAATGTTGTAAAACGCCCATATTTGGGATTTTTGGGATATTTGATGTGTAGAAATAGTAATATGTCCTTAAATGATTAATCACTCAACATAATGTTATTTAACGGTTTAATCATGTAGCGTAATTGATTTTATAAACCATTTGGGAAAATGCACAAATTAGTGCCAAGGGTCATTTTGATGATTTAAAGGCGTGAGTCCTTTTGGGAAAACCCTTTTGTTTAACCATGTAGGTTTTTGGGTTAATAACGATTTCGTGGTACTTGTTTACCTAAACAATGTTTAAACTCATTTTATGCGATGATGGCCGTTATATATGGGTCTAACGAGTTTGGAGCATTTTGCTCGGGTTTGTCTTTGAGAAAGCTTGGGGACATTTGTCCGGTTTAAATGGCTCGATGTGGAGTCTTATTTACGGGTTGCTTTTATTGTACCGTGTTGCATATTATTGCACGTTGTTGATATTTACATGTTCGCGGTGGAGTCTATGATGTATTATATGCTTAATTGCATTTCATTTGCATGATTTGATGTTGATAAATGATCATTAGATCTTTGAGCAGAGGGCTCGATGTTGGACTCGATTGAGTCTTGATGGCATTCGCCCGGTTTTATTAAGCTCGACGTGGGCTTGGGGTTTGCATTACATGAGTTGCATTATGTTTGAGATTTACATGATTTGAATGCATTGATTATTCTTTTGGGGTCATGTATTTATATTTAAGTCAAGTAAGCTTGTTTCAGATGGTGGGTTTTCCCAAGGTAAAGATCCAGTAGGATTGAACTTGATGGCTTGAACTAAAGACCTAGTATGGTTGATATTTAAGAAGGGCTAAAGACCTAGTTTTGGTTGATTCCGGAGATGGACTAAAGACCTAGTTTTGGTTGATGTCTAAAATGGACTAAAGACCTAGTTTTGGTTGATGTCTAAGATGGGCTAAAGATCTAGTATGATTGATGCCGAGGATTGACTAAAGACCTAGTATGGTTGATGTCATCTGTTTTTCACATCCAAGAAGCTTACTTGCATTTATTTAATCGTGGATTAATTTATGTGTTGCCACATTCGATGAGATCGGGTCTCCCCCGTCACCGAAGGGTGTTGATTTTGGGTATTTTATTTATTCGCATTTGGGGGTTATATTTTATGCATATGGATTGTTGTCCATGGTTGATGGACGGGTTTATGTTAGAACTTTTGTAATTGTATGATGGTGTCGAGACCGGATAATCTTAAGAATCGTGTCGGAAAGGCACTTTCTGAATACAACAATTCGACCCTATAAGCCTTGGGTTCACGAACTTTGTATTGGGATAATTCTTAAGATTTTTCTCACACCAAAGGCTATGATATGAGAACTATATATCGTTATCCAAATTCTCGATCACATATTTATAGAAAGAAATCGACGGTTACAAGCGGTTACAAAACGGTTACAACCGCTTATGGATAAGATCAAAATTGACAGCCATTATTAGCGACAGCCGATAGCTTTCAGCGACAACTTTCAGCTTTTCAGCGACAGCTTTCAGCTTTTCAGCGACAGCCCTCAAAGAAAATTCTAGTCTTTTCGAACTTTGACACCGCTTTAAGGCGATCTAAGATGATAATGGAAACTTGTAAGTGTGCACTCCGCACCTCCTAACTTACGTATGTTTGCCTTATCGTCTTAATCGATCTCAATTAAATCACAATTACACCAAAATGATTGATGACACTAAAATCACCAACATTCCTCCCCCATTTTAGTGTAATCCTTTGATTTACAACGTACTATAAATATGCAAAATTCAAACACACGCATAAATGAAAATGTCACGAAGATTGAATTTTCATTTTAGTATATTACACATTCCAAATATTCGAGAATCGGGGTGTTCTAAGAATTGAACCCTTCAACCCATTTGAATACATGAAGATAATATACACATATGTTCGTACAAATCTAGATAACACAACTTGACACATTTGTAAAGGCCTTGTGTCCTTATCCATTCATGAACGTATAGAAAGCCAAGTCGAAAACTTTCTTGAAGCGGCCACACTTCACGTCCACTTAGGTGATTCTTTTATATCTTGCACCTGCATATGCAATTTTTCAAAAGAATCATTAAGAAATAAAATTTTCAGCCTTACAACACTTGCAGGTCTAAGCACATACCTTAGGATGATAATATTATGTGCTTCAATTTTATTAATAAGCCTTCCACATTGAATTCAACCTTTAACGTTATATTAAAGGGGAATTGGGTATCTTATTAATAAAGATCTATATGGACTTTAAACCCATCCCGATCACGGACTTGTGCACTAAGTCCCTAGCCAATGCCTTTGTTAAGTGGTCGACTAAATTGTTATGAGTTCTAACGAACTCTACGGATATCACCCCATGCATGATTAATTCTCTAACCATGCTATGTCTCACTCCCAAGTGCCTCGACTTTCCATTGTATACTTGGCTATATGCTTTAGCCAAAGTCGCAGCACTATCACAATGAATACTTGTAGGTGATATCGGCTTCGGCCACAAAGGAATCTCATAAATTAAATTCTTTAGCCACTCTGCCTCTTTACCGGCGGCTGCCAAAGCTACAAATTCAGATTCCATGGTGGAATTTGTGATGCAAGTTTGTTTCTTTGAGGCCCAAGAGATGGCACCTCCACCGAGCAAAAATGCCCATCCACTAGTAGAAGAATGATCCTCTACATTGGATATCCAACTCGCATCCGTGTAGCCTTCGATCACCGAAGGAAACCCAATATACGTTATACCATAACTCATGGTTCCCTTTAAATATTTGAATACCCTTCTTACCGCTTTCCAATGATGAGTACTCGGTCTACTAGTAAACCGACTCAACCTACCAACGGCATAGGCAATGTCCGGACGTGTACTTGTCATGGCATACATCAAGCACCCGATTGCCTTAGAGTATTCTAATTGTGAAACGGCTTCACCCTCGCTAGGCATAAGCTTTTCACTTGGATCCATCGGAGTACTCACGGGCGAACAATTTAACATATTAAACTTCTTTAACACTTTCTCGACATAGTGAGATTGCGTTATGGCCAAACCTTTGTTCTCCCGTTTAATCCTTATCCCGAGGATCACTTCGGCCTCCCCCAAATCCTTCATCGAGAATTGGGATGACAAAAATTCTTTTGTCAAGTCGACTTGTCTTTGGTCTGTGCCAAAGATTAACATGTCGTCAACATATAAACAAATTATGACGCCTCTACCGGAATCGTCAAATTTGCTATACACACATTTGTCCGATTGGTTTAAATGAAAACCATTAGACAAAACCACTTCATCAAACTTTTGATGCCACTGTTTTGGGGCTTGCTTCAAACCATAAAGTGATTTAATTAATTTACATACTTTATGTTCATTCCCCGACATCACAAAGCCTTCCGGTTGCTTCATGTAAACCTCCTCCTTTAAATCACCATTAAGAAATGCCGTCTTGACATCCATTTGGTGAATTACCAAATTATTAATAGCTGCCAACGCTATCAATAATCGAATGGTGGAAATTCGAGCGACCGGTGCATAGGTATCGAAATAATCAATACCTTCTTTTTGCCGAAATCCTTGAATTACCAACCGGGCTTTAAACTTATCGATGGTACCATCGACTTTCATTTTCTTCTTGAAAATCCACTTGCAACCCAAAGGTTTGCAACCCGGTGGTAAGTCGGCCAACACCTATGTGTTATTCCCCATGATAGACTCCATCTCATCATTTATTGCCTCTTTCCAAAAGGCGACGTCTTGAGACTTCATAGCCTCATCATAGGTTCTTGGATCTTCCTCTATGCTATAACAATAAGCATATTGAGATTCAATTTCATCTCGTGAACCTTCAACTAAGTATAGTTGAAAGTCGGAACCAAAAGATTTCTCAATCCTTCCTCGTTTACTTCTTCGAGGTTCGGGAATTTCCAAAGAAATTTCCTTTTCTTTTCCACTATCTTTGATTCCACTCGTACTTGGAATCACATCTTTCGGTCTTGGAATCGAGGTGAATCGATTCTCATCGAATATTGCATCCCTTGATTCTATAACGGTGTTAACCGAAATAGAGTCGTTGGGTTCAATAACATAGAACCGATATGCCTTTGAATGCTCGGCATATCCGATGAATATACAATCGATTCCTCTTTCTCCCAAAGTTTTTCTTTTGGGATCCGTTAACCTTACCACAGCTCGGCAACCCCAAACTCGTAAATAATTTAAGTTTGGTTTCTTCTTGAACCAAAGTTCATAAGGAGTATCCTTACTCCTTTTGTTTGGTACCCGGTTCAAAACATATCAAGCCGTCAACATGGCTTCACCCCAAAATCCGTCACTAAGACCGGAGTAGGATAACATCGAGTTAACCATTTCTTTTAAAACTCGATTCTTTCGTTCCGCAACACCATTTTGTTGAGGTGTATACGGTGCCGTGGTCTCGTGTATAATTCCAACAGATTGGAAATATAGAGGATCAAAGTATTCACCGCCTCTATCGGTTCTCAACTTTTTAATTAAAATGTTTTGCTGCAATTCCACTTCGGTTTTATAAATCTTAAATTTTTCTAAAACTTCGTCTTTCGAATGGAGTAGAAAAATATAACAAAATCTCGAAGCGTCGTCTATAAATGTAGCAAAATACTTTTTATTTCCAAGTGAAGGAGTCGCATGCAAGTCACACAGATCACTATGGATTAAATCCAAAACCATAGATGATCTTTTAATTTTAGGGAAAGGTTGACGTGTGCTTTTTGTAAGCATGCAAGTCTTACACTTTTCCAAATTTAAATTAAAGGAAGGTATCATGCCATCCTTGGACATTTCATGCATTCTTTTGTAATGCACGTGTCCAAGTCTAGCATGCCAAAGAAAGGACAAATTGCTATTATCTACCATGCAAACAGAATTTTCACAACCAAATTCATTTATTATATTTAACATAAACATCCCAGAATTGTAGTAACCAAATCCAATAAACATACCACACCGCGATAGTACATACTTATCGCTTTCATATACTTGTTTAAAACCTAATTTGTTCAACACACTTCCGGAGACTAGATTCTTCCGGATATTAGGTATAAATAAAACATTGTTTAATTTCAACAAATTCCCAGAGCTAAACTTCAAATCCACACAACCACGACCCAAGATTGGAGCACTAGACTCGTTGCCCATATGCAAGACCGATCCATCTTCCACCGGTTCGAACTTCTTGAACCATCTTCGATCCTTGCACACGTGACTCGTGGCACCCGAGTCTACCCACCACCCAATATTATCATCCTGTACATAAAATGCATAGGAAATTAGTGGTACATAATTCTTACTTGAATTATTAGAAATGATCGAGTTTTGACCTTGATTTGGGGGTTGGTCGTTCGACCCTTGTCCCGCACCACTCGTACTCGCTCCATTCTTGTTACCTTTACCAACTCGACAATCTCGTTTGAAATGCCCTGTTCGACCACAGAGCCAACAAGTCATTTTTGACTTTTTGTTGGGTCCATGTTTGGGATTGTCGAACATCCGTTTTTTACCTTTGTCGAATTTATTCTTGGTCGTGTTCTTACGCTCCTCAACCATGTTGACATTGGATGAACTTGGGATATCCTTATCCTTGGTCTTACCACTTTCTTGCACACGTAGTGATTCCTCAATACGTAAGTGGCTCCCAAGTTGCACCAAAGAAAGTTCTTCCTTTTTGTGTTTAAGTGTGTGTTTGAAGTCTTTCCATGATGGTGGAAACTTGTCAATTATGCTCGATACCGATATGGATTCATCCATATGCATATGGTGTTGAGTATATTGACCAAGGATCCGGAGCAATTCGTTGTATTGCTCCATTACAGGCCTGGAATCGATCATCTTGTAATTATTAAAATTACTTACAAGGAACTTCTTACTCGAAGCATCCTCGGCCATGTATTTCGATTCCAAGACATCCCACAATTCTTTTGATGATTCTACATTTTGGTAAACATCAAATAAAGCATCAGACATACTGTTAAGAATATGCCCACGGCATATGTAGTCGTCGTTCTCCCATTTGTTTTTACGTCGGATTGCCTCCAAAGGTGAATCTTCATCGATCTCCGGCATGGGGGTGCTAAGAACATACGCAACCTTCAAAGTGGTGAGAAGAAAATGCATCTTCTTTTGCCATCGACGAAAATCGTTTCCTAGAAACTTCTCTAGTTTGCCGAATTTCGAAGTCATATCACGAACGGATTCCTCTCGATTTTCCATCGTTAATCAAACAGAAATTGTTGTATTCGAATGTTAGAACTTTTGTAATTGTATGATGGTGTCGAGACCGGATAATCTTAAGAATCGTTTCGGAAAGGCACTTTCCGAATACAACAATTCGACCCTATAAGCCTTGGGTTCACGAACTTTGTATTGGGATAATTCTTAAGATTTTTCTCACACCAAAGGCTATGATATGAGAACTATATATCGTTATCCAAATTCTCGATCACATATTTATAGAAAGAAATCGACGGTTACAAGCGGTTAAAAAACGGTTACAACCGCTTATGGATAAGATCAAAATTGACAGCACTTATTAGCGACAGCCGATAGCTTTCAGCGACAACTTTCAGCTTTTCAGCGACAGCTTTCAGCTTTTCAGCGACAACCCTCAAAGAAAATTCTAGTCTTTTCGAACTTTGACACCTCTTTAAGGCGATCTAAGATGATAATGGAAACTTGTAAGTGTGCACTCCGCACCTCCTAACTTACGTATGTTTGCCTTATCGTCTTAATCGATCTCAATTAAATCACAATTACACCAAAATGATTGATGACACTAAAATCACCAACAGTTTATGCTACATTTGCTTCGTATTATGTTTTAATAAAGTGTTATAACTAATGGATGGTTTCCATGTTTTACGGGTCGAGTATGTATTGTTAACCGTATTTGAAAGTTTTGCCTAAACTAGACTTATTCACGTATTTGAGTGGGTGGACACGTAATTCATTTTGGGAAAACGTATTATACCTTTCGGGAACCTTTCCATGGAAACGCGTGAGTTGGAAAATGGATGATTTGAAATTAAAGTAACTCTTTCGAAATCATGACTAAACTACTACCTTTCGCTTTATGATTTTATATAGTCATGATAAAATGCTTGAACTCACTAGGCGTTAGCCTAACCCTTTTTATTTGTCGGCATGTGCAACAGGCTCAGGTTGGGAATAGCTTTAGCTACACTGCGAAGTGGCGAGTGCTAGTAGAATGCACGAGAGATGGTTTTTGATTAAGTGAATCTTCCGCATTTAATTGGGACTAGCAACTTGTGTTGTATTAAGTAACGCCCGTATTAAGTTTTAGTTGTAGAATCGAAATGTCTAAATTCTGAGGTATTTTCAGGAATGAATTGTAGAGGTGATTTTATCTCCTTTTGATTATTTTATTGAACTTAAAGTTAGTTGCTCGTTCCAAATTTGAGGGTGTTACACCTTTTCAGGTAAGCAGGTAGCTGAGAGCACGATTAGAGGTTTGGCAAGACGTGGGTCGGAGCTTGCGTTTAGAAGGAGTAGAAGAACTTTCTTTTTATGTCTAGATAGATTTCTCAGCTGTATTTAGGGTTATTTCCGCGAACCCTGTGTTGTAAATCTGGATAGTGTGACCATGTTGAGCCGTTTATGGCGTTATGAAGTAAAGAGATAGCTTCTAGCTTGTATGTTTAGTTATGGGTTGTTACAGTAAAAGCCTCTTAATCATTTTGTTAGTCCCAGATGGTTATAACAAGTATTGTAGAAGGGGGGGTTGAATACAATACTCAAAATTTTCACAATTTTAATTCTATTATTGAAAATCTTTCAACAAGAATTACACATAGAAAACTTAAGACTGTTGCGGAAAAGAACAGATAAACTATTCTAACAATCTTACACAAAGTATACTAACAAAACAACTAAGAACACTTAGAACAAAGCTGTAAAGTTTTTCAAGCAAAACGGAAATTCTTGCACTGAGAGAAATCTTCCAGTTTGCGTAGAATATCTAGGAGCACACGGTAATCTTCAAGTCTCTCAAGATGTAAGTTATATCTTCTGCATGGAGAGGTCTTCCTTTTATAGTGAGGATGAGTGTACTGAGCATTAAATGCTTAGTACGAATGTCCTCCAGTTACTTGCTTCGTACCAATGGACTTATGTAAAGTACCAGTGGACTTCTAAAAAGCTGATAAGTCACTATCACCTTTTTCTTGAAACCAGGAATAGAAGCCATACTGAAAGGACATCTTCTAAAAAGATAATAAGACAAAATGTTACTTTTGCCTTGTATCAGATTTTGTCCCGAAATAAATGATCTTCTTTATGAGTATTCAAGACAATATCACCGAAGGAGTTCCACCGATAATATTGTCAAGAATATATAACCATCTGCAAAGAAGTACCATTTCCACAAAGTTCCTACCGAGTTTAAGAAGCATATCGGTGGAAGCTGTTCACCGAATCTGAAGATATTTTCGGTGGAAGCAGTTCACCGAAAAATGAGAGTTTCTTCGGTGGAGATGAAGGCCACCGAAATTGTGAAGACAATTCGGTGGTGATGATGGCCACCGAAATTGTGAAGACAATTCGGTGGTGATGACTTGTTTGTTTGTTGAGAAGAGTCTTCTATTTTCCACAAGTAGAGAGTCTTCAAGCTTGGTTTCGATTGATCTTCGACTTCACCGAACATTTGCTATTTTGTACAAGTCATTCAAAGAACCAAACTAAAATATTCTAAGTAGGGTTTTTAGGGAAAACATCGGTGAGTCAATTTCAAATCCTTTGTGACCCAACAATCTCCCCCTATTTGAATTTGAGCTCCTTTCTTAGAATATTTAAGAGTATTGAAAAGTAAAATACATTTTGACCCTTTTTACTCTTTTTGGGTTCTTTTCACATAGACCATTCTTTTTGTTCTTTTTGATCTTTTTCTTTTTGTATGAGTATGTATACTATGTACAGTATTTACAAGTAAGAAAAAAATAAAAATTGTATAGTTGTACAAATAATTGAAAAAAAGGAAAGAAGTATAAACAATATGAACAAAATGAATATTACTTGCATCTTTGGAGGGACGAGTTGAAACTTGTAACTGGCTTGAGGATTCTTCATTTTGATTAGCAGCCTGTTGATGTGTTGGAAAACTTTATCTTTCAGGCACTTTTGCTTTTCTTCAAATGTTCCAAATCTTCAAGTCATCCACTTACTTCAAAAGATTTCAGCCAAGTGAGTCTGTGGGTTTTGATAGTAGACACATCCATTATAGTGACAATCTTTGAGGAGGGTTGAGTTTGAATGAATCAGCCTTAGGATGCTTTTGCCAATCTCTTGCATTTTCTCTTTCTCTTGGCATCTTCAGCACTTCCTGTTCAGCATCATCATCCTTTGTCTTTGTTTTGCTCCCCCTCAGTAGATCAGTCGGTTTTGTGTTTCTCCCCCTCAGTTAGATCTGCCCGGACTGATGAGCCCCCCCTTGACCGGTCCGCCCGATTTTCTCATTTTTCCGAGTTGGACGCTGAAAACGAGTACAGAGGGTTGGTGTTGATCGAGTTGGACGATGATATTGCTCCCCCTCAGATGGTTTCTCCCCCTCAGCGTACGACGGAGAAGAAACACCACAAACAATTGGAAACACCGTTTTTTTTTAATTTTTTTATTTTTGCTCATAACCACCGAATTTGGAGGCCAACCACCGAAATTTCGGTGGTGTGGTAAAAAAAATGTGATTTGATTTTTTTTTGCTTCCCCACCGAAAACTAAGGAGATCCCACCAAAAATTGGCTAATTTCGGTAGGATTTTCGGTAGGAAAATCGGTATAATTTTTTTTTATCATTCCCACCGAAATTTTGCAAGAGTTTGACAAAAAGTCAGTGGAATTTCTTGAAGAGGTTGGAGGAAATCTTCTGGCATCTTCAGAAGAGTTTGGATAAAATCTGCTACGGCATCATGGAGAAAATCTTCAAGGTGAAGAAAAGATTGGAATTTCATCTTCCAAATTTTTTTTGATGACCCACAAAGATTGAGTTTGAGGATTTTTTGAGTAGAAGGATTTGGGATGGTATCTGTGGAAGAGTTTGAAGTATGTGGGTTTTGAGAAAAAGGAGAGTTGGGTTGCTGTCCAAGAGTGAAATATGATGGAAGAAAGAATGGGATGAGGAGATGACACATAGAAAGTTGGTTCTGGTGAGAGGTAGATTGGTGAGATGAGATCATGGTGATGACGTCATCAAGATGATGTCATCAACATAGATTTGGACAAGAATAAGATTACCTGAGGTTTCCTTGATGAATAGAGTGTTGTCAATTTTACCTCTGGAAAATCCATTCTTTAAGAGAAAGTTGGCAAGAGTGTCATACCAAGCACGTGGAGCTTGCTTGAGACCATAAAGAGCTTTGTCTAGTTTTGTACACATAGTCTGGATGAGTTGGGTCTTCAAAGCCAGGAGGTTGTTTCACATAGACTTCCTCTGCAAGTTCCCCATTGAGGAAGGCACTTTTGACATCCATTTGAAGAACTCTGAAATTTCGGTAGGCAGCATGAGCCAGAAAGATTCTTATTGTTTCAAGTCTTGCAACAGGGGCAAAAGTTTCATCATAATCAATGCCTTCTTCCTGTCGGTATCCTTGAGCAACCAGTTTGGCCTTGTTTCTGAAAACTGTGCCTTCTTCATCCATTTTATTTCAGAAGATCCATTTGGTTCCAATGATTGTCTTCTTTCGGGGTCTGGGAACCAGTCTCCAAACTTTGTTTCTCTCAAATTGAGAAAGCTCTTCTTGCATGGCAGTGATCCAACAGGGATCTGCAAGAGCTTCATCAATCTTCTTGGGTTTATAAAAGAGAGAGAAAATTCACATAGAGACAAATATTTCCAACTCCTCTATATGTTTGGACACCTGCTTGTTGATCACCGATGATTTGATCTATGGGGTGATCTTTGGTCCATTTGGTTGCAGGAGGTAAAGGTGGTGGAATATTTTGTGTTAGGGGTGATGATGGAGTGCGATCAGAGGTTCAGTGGGAAGGAGAGAGAGAGAGAGAGATTTTCGGTGGAGATGCTCTTTGATTTGGTGGTGGCTTTGGTGATGTCACGAAGTAGTTTACTATGATGATGGACAAAAAGGTGGTGGATGATAGAAAAAAGAAAATGGAGGTAAGGTTAATCGTTGGTAGAAGAGAGAAGAAGATGGATCGGCAGAGGGATCGTCGGCAGCAAAGAGAAGGGTGATTGTGGGTTGTATTTAGGATTGGTGGAAGAAAAATATAGAAAAGAAGAGGTGGTGTTTGCATGGTTTGGGATTTCGGTGGAGATGGGTTTTCATGGTGATTCGGTGGGTTTTCATGGTTAGGAGATAATAGGTGATGATGTCATGAGAGTAAAGAATTCTAAGGTTTTGTCAACTTTCACACTTGTCCACATAGATCCATCTGTCCAGCTCAAAATCTGCAATCACACAAAATTTATTTCCTAGGTACCCATTTGGTGGTGGGTCCTTTTGGGTTAGATGATGAGGGAAAAGAATTTATGTCACTCAGATCAATTCTTTCTTTCGGACAGTCTTTGGCAAAATGAGAAACATCACCACAGATATAGCATTTTCTATAAAGAAATTCCTTTTTGGAACTTTGATATTTTTCCTTATTTTTGCTCAAAGATTTTGAAGAGGTAACAAAGAATTGGGGTGCAGCACCTATAATTCCTTTTTCAAAATTTGGGAGGACAGAAATCTTTTCTTTTGAATTGGACATTTTGAGACACGCAGATCGGGGAAGAAAATCGGTAGGAGAAGTCACACAGGTATTTTTAGAAAAAGTTGGAGAATTTATTTTTTTAAGAAAGAGTCAGCACCTGAAGACTTGCCTTTTTCAAAGATAGAGAAATTCATGTTTAAGTTGGAAGAAGAGGATGCATCATCTAAAGTCAAGAATTTTTGAAATTCATGGATAGATGTGGAAGAATTATTGGAATCTTGAGCCTTTTCCTTTGGAAAGGAAATGTGATCTTTTTCCTTTAAAAACATTCCAAATTTTAAATCTTCAGATGTGTCGGCAGAATTCATGGACACAGACCCAATATAATTAGAATTGGAGATTTCACAAAAGATAGGTGAGTCACATAGTATGTACCTTTGATGAGGAGGAGAAGCACTTAGCTGATACAAGAGCAGTTGAGGAGTCATTCGCTTTCAGATGTGGGATCATCTGCCAAATCATAAGTTTTAGCAGGCAGACCCTTTCCTCTTCTGACAAGTCTTTCATTTCTTTCCTTTTCTCTCTTGTATTTTTCCTTGTATCTTTCAGCCCGGTCAGAATGTGCAGAAGAGGAGAGATTGGTGGAATCATGTTTGGATCTTTCCGATTTTGAGGAAAATCGGTCTGAGGAAGAGGTTCTGGTTCTGTCAACATGTTTACTTCTACACTCAGAAGCAAAATGACCCTTTTTACCACAGTTAAAACATTCCTCATTAGATTTGTCCAAAGAAGAGTGTTTGGAGAGAGAAGAGGATGATTTTCTACCAAACTTAGATTTTCTAGAAGATGGGTGAGATTTGGATTTAGAAAGCCCATCTAACCTGGCCATTTCATCAGATAATTTGTCAATTGAGGTTTCCTCACATTCATCCTCTGCATCACTAAGATATGCCTCCGAATGGTCATTTGGATCTTCTTGACTATCATGGTCAGAGTCAGATGGGTAGGTGATTTTTGGAATACGCTTAGTCTTTTTGGAAGAGTCACTTAGGAGAGCTAGAGGAGAGCTTTTTATGTCTGTGAAGACAGATTTCCTTTGCAGCTTAGTCTGCTCATAGTTGAAAAGAGTTCCATAAAGAGAAGTGAGAGGCATATGATCAAGATCCTTGGTTGTCTTTATACAAGTACAGATATTTTCCCAAAAATCAGGAAGACAGTCCATAAATTTGCACAAGACTTCCTCATTGTCATACACTCTACCTAACAGCTTTAAGTCATTAAGAAGACTGTTAAAGCGATTATAGTAGTTGGAGAGAGGTTCTCCTTTCTCATAAGAAAAGAGTTCAAATTTTCTAACAAGAGCAATCTTTCTGCTCTTTTTAACTTCATTTGTACCTTCGTACAAAACACACAGAGTGGACCACATTTCTTTGGCAGTAGAGAGATTTACCAGAGAGTGGTACACTTCATCAGGAAGAGAGAGAGCAATGATAGTTCTAACTTTAGAATCAAGAGACACAAGACGTTTTTCCTCATCAGTATATTTCTTAGGATTTTTAAGAATGTAACGACCATTAACAACAGATTTTTCTTCATCAGAGGAATCATCAGAATCATCTTTGCCAACAACTTCCTTACCGGATTTCTTGGTTTCATAGCGAGACCAAACTTTAGGGACTAAGGGTCCCTCATTGAGAATAGTTGGATATCTACTATCCATTCCTTCCATGAAAAGCATCATCCGGCTTTTCCACAAAGAAAAGTTGTTGGAATTAAACTTGGGAGGTTTGGCTATAGAGCCGTTTTCAGAAAAGTTGTTTTGAAAAGAGTTTTCAACAGTTGAAGATGATGAGGCAGCCATCGCAGATCTAGTTTATTGAAATTAAACTTTCTGCTCTTATACCACTTGTTAGTCCCAGATGGCTATAACAAGTATTGTAGAAGGGGGGGGGGGGTTGAATACAATACTCAAAATTTTCACAATTTTAATTCTATTATTGAAAATCTTTCAACAAGAATTACACATAGAAAACTTAAGACTGTTGCGGAAAAGAACAGATAAACTATTCTAACAATCTTACACAAAGTATACTAACAAAACAACTAAGAACACTTAGAACAAAGCTGTAAAGTTTTTCAAGCAAAATGGAAATTCTTGCACTGAGAGAAATCTTCCAGTTTGCGTAGAATATCTAGGAGCACACAATAATCTTCAAGTCTCTCAAGATGTAAGTTATATCTTCTGCATGGAGAGGTCTTCCTTTTATAGTGAGGATGAGTGTACTGAGCATTAAATGCTTAGTACGAATGTCCTCCAGTTACTTGCTTCGTACCAATGGACTTATGTAAAGTACCAGTGGACTTCTAAAAAACTGATAAGTCACTATCACCTTTTTCTTGAAACCAGGAATAGAAGCCATGCTGAAAGGACATCTTCTAAAAAGATAATAAGACAAAATGTTACTTTTGCCTTGTATCAGATTTTGTCCCGAAATAAATGATCTTCTTTATGAGTATTCAAGACAATATCACCGAAGGGGTTCCACCGATAATATTGTCAAGAATATATAACCATCTGCAAAGAAGTACCATTTCCACAAAGTTCCTACCGAGTTTAAGAAGCATATCGGTGGAAGCTGTTCACCGAATCTGAAGATATTTTCGGTGGAAGCAGTTCACCGAAAAATGAGAGTTTCTTCGGTGGAGATGAAGGCCACCGAAATTGTGAAGACAATTCGGTGGTGATGATGGCCACCGAAATTGTGAAGACAATTCGGTGGTGATGACTTGTTTGTTTGTTGAGAAGAGTCTTCTATTTTCCACAAGTAGAGAGTCTTCAAGCTTGGTTTCGATTGATCTTCGACTTCACCGAACATTTGCTATTTTGTACAAGTCATTCAAAGAACCAAACTAAAATATTCTAAGTAGGGTTTTTAGGGAAAACATCGGTGAGTCAATTTCAAATCCTTTGTGACCCAACACATTCTGACTACTTAATCATTCTGCACTAAGTCATTCAGCAACTACCAAACAGCCCGTAAGAATATAATTTATTTAACGGATTCTTTTGATTGGGCCATAATAGTTGAGCATACAACATGCATGGATACTAAATATAACTAATACATGTGTATTTTGGCGGTTGGTTCGATCCAAACAATTCAAAATAGTTCAAACTATAGACTAAAGCAGACCGAGACTGGATCAGATTGCCAGACCGATTAAACCGCCAAAAACGGTTCGGTTTAACTTGGTTCGACCGGTTAAAACTAGGCGACGATTTTTTTGAATAACCCTTAAATTGTTTGCTCCAATATTTTTAATGTCGATCAGTAATCGGTTGATAGAATATTTTTTACTGACAAATGTTGAATTTTTTCAGTAATTAGTAAAATTCAATTAATATAATAATAGACTATTTATTATAAATGAAATCCAAATAAGTAAATTCCAGATTATTATAAAGTAGCAACCTTTATTAATAAAGTAAAACAATTTATAATTAAGATGTGATCT
The DNA here is from genome assembly GCA_033807775.1 of Saussurea involucrata. Lineage (NCBI taxonomy): Eukaryota > Viridiplantae > Streptophyta > Magnoliopsida > Asterales > Asteraceae > Saussurea > Saussurea involucrata. The sequence continues at coordinate 1,030,877 of CM066315.1, forward strand.
TTATTAATAAACGAAACAGTTTATATAATTGCAAGTTTTATTCACTAAAACAGTAAGTGTATGATCCTAAAACGTTTCTTATCCTTCGCGATAAAAACATTAGCAGAAAGGGGTAGAAGAAGAATGTTCACACTAGTGAACGAATTAAAACACAAACAGTAAATGGTAGAACTAACCTGATTATCGTATGATGATCTGAAAGAAATCTGTACGGAATAAACCTGTCCTTTAAGGTTTATACGACCACTCTAATTCACTTTGAGCCACAAGCCGTAAATCCCCAGGATTTGATGCAGACGGTTCTTCGTTTATACAGTGATATTAACGAAGAAGAAAAGCAAAGATGAGACAGAAAGTTAGCAGAAATGAGAGAAAACGGAGCAGTTTTGCTTTCGTTTTTGGTGTGTTGAACTGTGAGGTTTTAGCCAGTATTTATACTGCTAAAACCCTACTGAGCATGGGCTTAAACCCCACTAAAAACGGGGCCTCTTAAGCAGTTGCAGACTTAGTCATTAGCCACATTAAACACGTTTTTTTATTAACTCAAAAAACGGTTTTAAAAAATTCGAATTTGAACTGCTATTTATCTGCTCATTTAATTGATTAATATCCATCCTAATTAATCAATGATTTCTCTGCTAAGTTTCTATAAAAAAACTCAGAGCTCGGGGCGAGGCTCCTCAGCTTTGATGCGAGCGTGCGAAGTGCGCATTTTATTCGCAAACATCTCGACCTCGTCCTCTGCCTCGGCCCACGTGCATGTGTGCGTTGGACCTACCAGTCAAGACCCCCACCATGGGTCCATTCATTAGTTCAAAGCCCAATTGGTAAAAAGGACTTATAAACTTCTCTAGTTTTCCCATTTTTATGTATGTGGGATGGAACAATTTTTCCAACCTTTAACATATTTCCAACAACAAATATCTTGTAGATATAATTATATATATGTATGTATAAATAAAGTATGGGTCCTATTGGGTTGAAGGCTTTTGAAGAGATGATGATTGTTAGATTTTGCTCTCCGGGGCCTCCTCCTAAGCTAAATATATATGATGGTTATGTGAATACTTAATATTTATTGAATTTATTATATATATTATATGATTTTGTTTATTGAAAATAAATTTCGAATGTATTTATTTACAAGGTAATTACAGGAAATACAAACAATTAAAGAAAACTTAAAGCAATTATATCGATAGGTTTCTGCCAAATCACAAATTGATAGGTTATCGATAAATTTTCGACGACTTTTTTCATCAGAAAACCATCCGTTAGCAATTTGCCTGTATAAATTTTTATTTTCAACAACATAACGATGCTAGTTCTATTGGTAGTTTGTTGAAAAAGCAACTTGTCCATAGTTTGTTGGTAATTCGATGTCAATAATTCATGGTTCCATATTTTATTTTTTAAAATATGACGTGAAATTAGTGCATGTATTACCGAATGATATATGTCCGTCTTTAATCCATCGTTTTAATCTACAAACCAAATACTTAGTAATATGTTGGTGGTGGACGATCACTTGACCATGATTTAACAAAAGACTAGTAATCAGAATTGCTCAAATTTTGACCCAACCTATAAGATATATATATATATATATATATATATAGGGTTCTCTTCTTTTGCTAACCAAGTCATTGGTACTAACCATGCTAACCAATCTGAACCATTGATGTTTTTAATCTAAGGCTTAGATTAATTTGAGTATTTATTAGAAATTAAACGCATAATTTGTTTGTGCACATATGCACAGGGGTATTTTTGTCATATTGTCAAACAACTTAAACATGGAAAGTATCTAATCCCAAAATAAACGGAGCATTTATTAGGGTTAGTGAGTACGATTTTGAATATTAGTTTAATAGGTGCATATGTGCAATGACTTTTTTTATTTATAATAAGTGCATATATGCAATGACTTTCAACTACATTGTGACGTGCATATATGCAATGACTTTTTTATTTATAATAAGTGCATGGACGCCCAAATACATGTACATGTGCACATATGCACATATATTTTAAAAAATATGTGGTAATAATATATGAAGATAGCAACAGATGCACATATGCACATAAAAACATATGCACATGTTATGCAATTGTATAATTAATTAAAATAGAAAAGTATGCCCATATGCACATGTGCACATATTATCTTATAGTCCCAATATGTAAATCCCTCTCGTGTCTCTCTCTCCTATTCTTTCCCTCTGTCGTGAATCCACGGTGGTCCAACCCACGATTTTGATTCGGATTTGAATTCGGATTCGGATTCTCCCCTTGAAAGCTGTAAAGGAACCAACGGGTAAAGGAACCAACGACGGTGGTGGTAAAGGGTGGTGATTCAGCGGCAATGGTGGTGGTAAAGGAACCAACGGCGGCCTCAAATTAGGAACTGCTTGAATGTTGGCCAAACAAGAAGAAGAAGTCGCCGGAGATACGATTGAATTATGTGTCAAAATACCTACGTCTTTCTTTTGTTGTTCCTCTAATATTATCTTCTCAAGCTGCGCCACCCCTATTCCTCTCCGTGGCACTTTTTTTTGCTTCGTCGACCGGGTGGTGGTGGTGGTTGATTACGTCGTCGACCGCCGAGAGGAGGTTGATTCACGGCTAGGGTTTCGTATGGTTGATTTTCTCTGGATAATTATCATTCTTAAAGATGAAATCAAATTCAAATTCAAAAATTTGAAAATAATTACAACTTCTAATAATTAAATTAAAAAATGGAGATAAATATGGTATATTGATAACCGTCCAAAATTAATAATATAGGAATTTAATGAAAAAAATCATTATATTAAATATTATAATTGTAATGCCTATTTTACCCTTGATGGATTGATGTTAACATAAATGAATACTGAAATCTGATTGGTTGATATTGGTTAGCACGGTTAGTACCAATGACTTGGTTAGCAAATGAATGGGCCTATATATATATATATATATATATATATATATATATGTGTGTGTGTGTGTGTAGGGAGATGTTCAAAAGAGAAGTGCAAATATTTAGAGAAATAGAGAAGTGATCTTGGCCATTTATTCGGTCAAGATCAGCGACTTTGACTGAGAAGCAGCGGATAATTTCTCGCATGGTCTGTGCGTGGTCTGCACAAGATAGAGGGGTAGTTTCGTAAAAAATACACGGGACGAGTTCATATATGAATCTGTGTGATTCATATATGAACCTTTGTGTTCATATATGAACCTTTGTAATTCACATATAAACTCTTTTTAACTAATTCATATATGAACATTTGTGATTCATATATGAACCTTTGTGATTCATATATGAATCAGTTAATTTGTTCATATGAGAAGTAGTTAAAAAAAATTCATATATGAATCACAAAGATTCATATATGAACACAAAGGTTCATATATGAATTAGTTAAAAAAATTCATATATGAATCACAAAGGTTCATATATGAACACAAAGATTCATATATGAATCAGTTAATTGGTTCAACTGATTCATACATGAACCTACGGTTAATTAGTTTCATATATGAAATACAAAGGTTCATATATGAATCACAAGATTAATATATGAATTCGTTATAAAGAGTTCATATATGAATTACAAAGGTTCATATATGAACGTATAGTTCATATGTGAATCACACAGATTCATATATGAACCCAACCCGTGTTTTTTGTAAAAGTTACGAAATTGCCCTTCTATTTTTGGAACAGCCGCAACTTTTGACCAGTCAAAGCTGCAACTTTTGACCAATTATAACCGATCTTGACCGAATAAATGGCCAAAATCACTTCTCTATTTCTCTAAATATTTGCACTTCTCTTTTGAACCTATGGCTATATATATATCACTAGAATTGCATATTCGTGATCTTGAATAAGAAATGGGAGCGCGACGTCTTTACTCCTCCTTGTTCATTGGTTAACATCAAAGACTTTACTTGGGTTAAACATAAATGGGGATCACCATGCCAAATATGAGATGTGCACAAAGATGTGAAAACGCGATACCCAAGCCCCCCTTGATTTCTAACATCACCTAAACTCTCTTATATATGTTGGACATAACCTATAAATATTTAAAACCATCTTTTTTGTTTGTATCGAAATTAACCAAGTTTTGAAAGTCGATCTGATCTAAACATTAAAACCATATGACAAAGATCAATTATCTATACTACTTTATAAAAATTGTATAGTAGTTATTTTCAAGATTTCAGTTATTCAAGATTACAAATTTATTACATAATGTACAAGCAGACCTTGAAATCCCTCTCTCCCCTCCATCCCACGTTCTCTTAAAAATCAAACATTTTTCAATTTCTAAGTTACACTTTATACCCTTAGAATTAGTTATCCAATTTACTTTTAATCTCTTACTTTTTCATGTAACATCCCAAAAACATAACATGCATTAACATAGAACAAGCATTCGAATTACATAAGTAAACTTGTCTTTAATTCTTCATTACACTATACTAAACAAATTTAACAGCGGAAGTCTCTAATCCACAGCCGAGAGCTCTATCTATAGCCATCATAAACAAAATCTTGGAGTCGCTCTAAGCTCCAAATCCTTCTTGCCATCTCTTAGTTCTTATTAGAAGAACCCGTAACACGCTTACCTGAAAATGGTTTAGTTTTTGAAAAGCGAGGGTTAGACCAAAAGGTCTAGTGAATTCCCTCCATAAACATTTCATCTCAATATAAAATCATTTTCATTGAAAATAGTTCACATTCTTCACATAAGCATCATTCAAGGTTCAACACAGGGTTCAGGGATCGCATAAGCTACCACGATCGGGGCCTAACGGACACCCTCTCTGCTACACCGAAGTCCAAATGGACCCCCTGTTATCCGAGTGGGAAGGAAACAAATTTCAACCCACAAGTTGACCCCATATGCCCAAGGAATTATCAAATCCCAAGGTACCCTGACCCCACTGTGTAAACCGACTCCACATAGCATATACATAACGTTTCAAAATCTCATTTAAGAAAACTTTAAGCATCATCTCATTTGCTGAATAAGCATGCAGTCCATGAAAAGCATGCAAGACATTTATAAAATAGTTCATGCTCGTAAACGAAACCATAATCAGTAAAAACATAGTACGTCATAAAAAGGGTTGAGAGAACTCACCTTGACGATACTGAACGCACACTTGTTCTACTCTCGAGTTAACCCAACTTGACACCTAAAAGATCGGCAATTCCTTAATCAGTAATAATGATCCAGAACTTACCGGGTACACAACACTTTCCGGATACCCAAACTTTCCGGATACCCGAACTTTCCGGACATACACCCTTTACCGGGTACTAAACACCCGGTAACCCAACTTATCCGGTAAAAACACATATCCAGTAACTCCCACGATAACTCTACCCGGACACTTACAACCTATCCGGAAACTACTGATACATCGAGAACTTCCTGTATCCGGAAACTATGAACTGGGCGAAACTTGATTTTCTAAAAGTGATTAAAACAGGTTTTCTGCTGGGGGTTTGGTTAGGAAAACAACTGGATTCAAACCCCAACCATAAAACACTTAAACATTCCCTCTTTAAACTATCAAATCGATACATTATTAACAAAAACCCAAAATACCCACTAAAGGGATGTTTAGGTGAAAACTCAGCAATCCCTCACGATTTCATCCCCAAATTCTTAGACAAAAGAGAAAAGAAAGCTTGCACTAATCAGGAAAATGAATTTAGGGAAGATTACCTGAACAAATCCTTCCTTGAACAAGACTCCTTTCTCTCTTCTTTCTTCTCTTCTAGCCGCCAACAACCACAAACAAGGAGCAAAATCAGCAAACCTAGGGAATTGTAGCTATATATACTTCTCAAAAATTGCCAATAGGTCCCTCAAGTCCAACTTTCATTGCTTAGACTTCGGCCACCAAACTTTCACCTTTTCTATAAAAACCCGGTTGTTACATTTCATTTTTTATTTTACACCTTTATCATATTAACATAAATAATCGTATATGAACAAGAATGCATTAAAAAAATACATTTCTTTTTTTTACAAATTATACCATTGTAATCGTCTCGTCAATACCTTCGAAATGAGTCCAATATCGAATATTTTTGGATTTAATCATGCTATTAAATATCATAAATATATATTTATAAATTAATTTGTTTTTATTATTTTTATATTTTCATTTTTTATTTTACACTCCTATCATATTAAAAATACACATTCATAATTATCTTTATGAAAAGGGAATAGTAGTTATTTTTCAAGAATTAGTTTTTCAATACACGGTTATTCAACACCACGTTCCGGTTCTCCTCTTCTCTTTCTCTTCCCCACGACGTCGGCTCCTCCACCCACGTCCCCCAAAACCGTATTCCACCCTCGCCGTCCATTCGTAACAAACTCCTATCCCACGCCCTCAATTCCATTCAATCTGATGCAACCTCTCATTAGCGAAATCTTGGTCGGGTTGTAGTTTGCATTTTGAAACCCTAGAGTCAAAATCCAAATCCGTGTTCGTGTTTCTACTCTCGATGGCAGGAAGTCTTCAGCTTCAACGGTCAAAGCAGATGCCGGCCGGATGTTTCTCTGCATCCAGAGAACATACAAGATTTATTACAAGCAATTGATTCAAAGTCAAACTTCAAAGATTTGAGAAAGATCAAACTTAGTTTAGTCTAATCTGGTGTTCCATCTGTTTTTTTCCTTTTGGTTTTCTGATCAAGTCTCACTTCGAATCTGTTCTCTATAAATTCCTTTTTGTTCTCTATAAATTCTCTTTCTTGTGAATGCTTTCAGGGTCTCTGCTTACTACCTGATTTCGGTACCTTTTTTATGATTCCCATAAATGATGTTCTTTACTTTCTAGGTAATTTATCTCTTCTTTTTCAATTGATTTCATCCCCCCGCCCCTTTTGTTTCGCACTGTGTTTGTGTGTGATGTCGATTCAATTCTAATTTGAATTCTGAGTGTGAAACGAGTCGTTTTAGTAACGTAAGTTTTAATACGTTTATGTTTCAAACGAAAACAATTCGAACAATTTGGAGTTGTTTCTGAATTTGATTAGGAATTTGGTTGAATATGTGAATAGCAGAGTTGTCTTCATCGACGTCTAATTTATATCGATATGGTAGAATCATGTATATGTTTGTTAGCTTGAAATTGATTTGATTTTTGTTTGGTGAACAGAAAGGGTATTTCAGCATCTGCTAAGCCGTACAAGAGGACTCCACCAAGCTGGCTGAAGATCTCATCTCAGGATGTATGATACCTTATATTTTCGTCTTCTTTATGTTTTTTATCATAATTTCTCAATCTGAAGTTTATGTTACTGTTGGATATTACATTGGATTTCGTTGATTACTCTGGTTTTTTCTGAACCCCCTTTTGATATCTACCTTGTGTAGGTATAAGCCTTTTCATGAGAACAAAGGATTTGTTTTAAAAATTGAAATGCGTATGAAAGGAAACATGATTTTGTTCTACAATTTTCTGGTTATTATTAAATGGATTTTGTTGTATATGAAGCTTGAATTCAATGTTTTCCTATGTTTTGATGTTTTGTCAATTGAGACTAAAAAGTTATCAAATGGAAGTAATTATTTATCCTTTTTGTTTAATCTGAATCATAGGCAATGTAATCAATCCTGAGAATATTTTCTTGGTTTTATTTTTACCTGCTATTGTTTGTGTATTCCCTTATATGTTGTGCTCATTCTTTCACTGCAACTTGCTTTTTCAATACTGCTAAAAAACTGAATTGTTTTGGTTATTTTGTAGAGTTTGCTTCAGAATTCTTCTTGATAGTTATGTTTAAGTTTGTAATTTGATTATAATTCTATTGCTTAATCTTTCAGGTTCAGGACAATATCTGTAAGTTTGCCAAGAAAGGGATGACACCCTCACAAATCGGTGTCATCCTTCGTGATTCTCATGGCATTGCTCAAGTGAACAGCGTTACTGGGAGCAAGATTCTCAGAATTCTCAAGGCACATGGTTGGTTTAATCATTATGATCATATTTTTTATATTACGATTTTTCTGTTGCGTTGTATTACTAATTTGTTATGTTTAATGATTTGACAGGCCTTGCTCCAGAAATTCCAGAGGATTTGTACCAGCTCATCAAGATGGCAGTTGCTATCAGGAAGCATTTGGAGAGGAATAGGAAGGACAAAGATTCAAAATTCAGGCTGATTCTTGTTGAGAGCAGGATTCACCGACTTGCCCGCTACTACAAGAAAACCAAGAAGCTTGCACCAGTCTGGAAATAGTAAGCTTATTTTTTTTAATAAATATTATTGTTACCTATCATTGATATTGTTGCATACATGATTTCTATGTTACCCAATTGAATTTCTTTCCCTTTTATGTTTTTTTTGTATGTTTATTGCCCTTTACCTTGCCTACTTTTTGATTTTTTCTGCCTAATTTGAGGCTGGCTTGACCAAACCAAAACAAACGAAATGGACTTTTTATATGCCTAATCCCACCCCTTTGTTAGGGTTTGGATGTATGCCGATTAGACCTCTATCTCAAAGAGTAAATGGTGGTTCACTGGTTGCTTTTTGCCGTGCATTGGTTGAAATCCTATAAGTTAAAAACGTTGCATGTCGGACTTGTTAAAACAAGAAACTGAACCAGTAGTTACCAAAAGATTTACTTTATTTGCCACAATATATATACACGAAGTTCGAATCATGTGATAAAAAGAGTTAAGGTGATAATTTTAAGAAGGGATTTGGATCCTTTATCACTTTTGAACTCAAAACAACCCATGAATTGCCCTTTAGAAGGGAATTGATCTGGTGTACTTTCATTAGCGTTGATCTTCAATTAGCATTGATCCATGGGTGCAGATCTCTTTTTACTTTATATGTACATATATGCTTTTAAGATTCAAATTTGATTGTGAATTGATTTGTAGCTTTGACCCGTGATCATAAGTGATCTGTATACTGATATAGTTTTACTTGTTGCAGCGAGTCGACCACGGCTAGCACCTTGGTGGCGTAGAAGAGTGGTGCGATCTTGCGGAAGCTGGAAGTGGATTTTGATGAGTATGTTTTAGTTGAAATGTTGGTGCTTTGTTTCTGATAAGTAGATGAAAAGATTTTATTGTTTGATGTTTCAGACATGTTTATCTGCTTTGGTTGGATTTTGAGAAATAGATATATCCATGATTGAGTTTCCAGTTTTCAAGTTCTTGAGGTGATATGCAAATGTGTCTGGGTAATTGCTTCAAAATGTTCGATGGGTTTCATTTGTTACAGAATAACAAATGGTTATCTACAATTGATTGAGCATAATCATCGATTGGATTGGATTATATTAGTTGTTCAAAGTTAAGGGTTGTTTGGCATTTGTTGACTGATCAAGTCCAGCAAGATTAAGTGGTTATAATAATTAGAGAATAATTAAGAGGTTTTTTGTGATATAGTGTATAATGAAATATAATTGTTTGGTATTTGTTCATAACAAAATTTAGGGTGTTGAATGGTTAAGAGAAGCCTATGATACGAAATCATTCAGAGGGTTTTAGAACCTTATGGTCACTAAAATTGGTAAAAATAGGATACCCCATATTGTAAATTGGTAATATCATGGTTTTTGCTCTAATTTCTTGAATCGATTGGAATTGTGGAGTCATTTTAAAAGGTATTCACCAAAAAGTTTGGTTACCTCAACAAAGATGGCATTTTGGGGTCTGATCAAAACAAGAAAGAGAATTTTGAAATCCCACATTTTAGCCAAAATATTCTTTGATGTAAATGAAGTTCATGTGCATGTGAATTGTGAAAATGAGACTTGACTATGATAACCGCTTGGTTGAATAAAAGGCTTTTGGTGGCGTAACAGATTGTTTGGTTGCTCAAGGAAGGCTACATTTAGTTTTTGGTTGCTCGAGGAAGGATTTTGGTGGCGTAACAGATTGTTTGGTTGCTCGAGAAATTGAAATATACATCAGCGACAAGTTGAACGGCCACTAAGACATGGTTTTTTTCTAAATTTGTTTTTAATCGTTTTCAACCAAATATTCTAATCAAATGAGATTGCTATGCAATTGTATGGTAAACAATGTTGGATGCACTTGAATGTCTATCGGTGTCTCATTTACGGCGAAAACATTTAACTATTTCACCGTTAAATTTTTACGTCCCGCTGCATCGCGCGGGTACAATGACTAGTTAGAATCAAAAGGATCTAGTAATCTTCTAAAAACACTACAATTTCACCAACAAATTATGCTTGTCGGCCAGAAAATAAGAAGAGATGGGTGAGGTTAACAACATCTTCAACAGATATATTATATTTTTTCTCTCTTTTTCTAAATATAAAGGTTTCTCATTTCTTTCTCTTTATTTTAGATGGAGTTTAACATAAACTATCGAAACAAACTTCATCAAAATCTTCAAATTTTCTAAAATGCTCTAAACTTCAAGGGCCTTTTTGTAATTTTCACTCAAGAAGATAACGAATTCCACGTCATCAAAAGCAAAGGTCCATGTTGGATTAAATCCCTCATCATCTTCATGCATTTACCAACACTTTCTATCGTATCTCAAACTCCCTAAACCATGACCACTTACACAAACCCCACCACCCTCTTCCACCCCCAAATCACCACCTCCCACCGCCTCCGCCACCTCCTCCTCCCACCAATACGTGCCACATTTTCCGGTGAACAACCCCAAACCCACCGTCGTCGGAGATTCGTCCTAACCACCTCCATTTCACTCCTGGGAATATTAAATAACCTTAATGGCCTTCAGGTAGCATTAGCCGAGAACTGGGGCACAAGATCCTTCATAAAAGAACGGTTTTTCGAGCCGGGGTTGTCGCCGGAGGATGCGGTGGCAAGAATCCGGCAGACGAGAGAAGGGTTGCATAGCATTAGAAACATGCTGGAAACAATGTCATGGAGGTATGTATTGTTTTATATAAGATTAAAGGCGGCTTATTTATCTCAAGACTTGAAGAACGCCTTATCAATGGTACCAGAAACCAGAAAAGGTTCTTACGTTAAAGCTGCTAATGAGTTGGTTGATAACATGTCTGAGGTATCTTTAATTAATTAATTAATCACCTGCTCCATCATTTCTTTTTCTTTTTCTTTTTCTTTTTCTTTTTAAAAAATATTTGTTTTTTATAACTAATTTAATTGGTAATTAAACACTTTAATTAAGAACTTAAGAAGTTAATTATGTGTTGCAGTTTGATCGTTATGTTCGATCGCCAAAGGTGTACGAATCGTATGTGTACTACGAGAAGACATTGAAATCGATCGATGATCTTGTGGCAACGCTAGCGTAGCGAATTAATCGTATAATTAAATAATGTCGAAGAAAATATTACTTGTAATCGTTTAATTTTGTTTTTGGATGTAAAAATGAACACGAATACTCAAAGATTTAATCAAACTTTGTTACATTTCATTCAAATATGAGATATTTTCACACGATATCAATCACAAAACACGAGGTGAATTAAATTACACACGAACCGAACAAATTGACGACGAATCAAATCATGCGTTTTGCTTGTCGAGATAATGCGATGGCAGCAAGCAAGATTATGAGTATGAACACGACGACTCCTCCAAACGATCCAATGAGCGAACCCGATGCCCCCTGACAAAAGTCCCCGTATTGTTGACAAACCGGCAACCAATTCGTGGAACTGTTTCCGTTGTGAGCCAGATACACGATTGATGCCGCAGCAGATGCCCCCGCGGTCAGAAGAGCAAGCATGATCTTCAAAACGGGTTTTAAATAAATATTAGCAATTAACCGATAGGGTTATGACGAAGAAAAATATATATAGTATATATCTTTATTAATTAATGCAGGAAAAACTGTAACCCTACTAATTAGGGGTACAATGATCCTGCATTGATGATTAATTAATGTCTTAATAATTATTACCGTGTCGAGGATAACCAAGAGAATTCTGGTTCCTCTTGCCGCACTCCTCATGATGTGAAGGATGGATAATGGGATGCTGAGAACGAAATACGCACAAACTATGGCATTGACAACCACAAACAACCTGAAATACCAAGGTAAACGGCTTAAAAAAGACTATTAGACAAGATATCATTAGCAGGTAAAACATGTATATATATACCTGAAAGAGCGGAAATCATCATATTGTGCATTAAAACGCACAAACCGAGTGAAGAAAGGTAGGGTTTGTTCATTGGTTCCCATGGCAACGGCGGCACCTAAAGTACCCGTAATACCAACAAGACGCAAAACAAGATCCATGACGGAAACCGCTTTGTTTGAACCAACTGGGACTGGGACTTTGGATGCATCGCCCTCTTCCAATCGCACGGCCTTTGTCATTTTCGGTCTTTTTTCAGCTGTTTTTACTATCGACAGTAGTTGATTGAAATGCTGTAGATGGAATTGAATGGTGGTGAAATTGTTTGAGAAAATGTGAAGGAGAATGTGAGAATTTATAGAAAGATGAAGATAGTAGAGTTGGTATAGAAGCTGGATAATATTGGGTCTGTTAATTAGAGTTGGTTGTCAATGGGTCTTTTTTGCATTACTGTACCTTAACCTGCTCAACTAACTTCCTACTCCATCAAATTATCAATTTCTTCAACTTTTAGTTGCCACATACAACACCTAGCTAGCTAGCTAGCTAGGGCTGTTCAGAAAATTCCTTAAAGCATCATGTTACTTATTACAACTTAGGATATATATGCCTATAGTTAATTACTAATTAACTGTTGATTTAGCATCTAATTGATGAAACTTGAAAGAATCGTCAAAATCTAAGTATATGTTACAAAGTACTCCTATATTATTAATTGAGTCAAATGATGTACATGCACCGATATATGTATGCAGTGGCGGACCCAGGAATTTCGTCAAGCGGGTGCACCCTTAAACTGGATCAAATGTTTTCCAAAGCCGTTTGATGTGTTTTTTTGCCGAATTCCACCTTCCGGGGTCTTTTTAAGTTCTACAGCTGATTTCGAGAGATTTTTAAGGTTTTTGGTTGATTTCAACAAAAATTTTAAAGTTTTTTGGTTGATTTCGAAAATTTTCTGAGATTTTTGGTTGATTTTAACGAATTTTTTAAGTTTTTTGGTTGATTTTAAGGGATGTTTTTTATTGTTGATTTCATTTATAATTTTTTAACTGATATAACAAAAAAAATCAATAAATAATATAAACAATAAACTCACGTAAATATAATTTGTATACCAATTTTAGGACAACCAAATAAATAATAGAAACAAATCAATATAATTAATAATGTAGACCTGATAATAATGATGATTACTTAATAACTTTATAATAATAATTAAAATTTATTATTAATAGTTATAGTCATAAATTTAATAACAATAATAATTGTTATTGTTTTGTTTTTTTATATTGTATAATAAAACTGATGCCTCTTACCATTCTCATCAACTTAGTAAAAAAAATAAAATGTAAAAAACTAGAATTGATTGTCAACAAGATTTGAACCCTTGACCAATAGTAAGAAAAGTAGTGCTCCAACCATTCCACCAACCTTCACTTTTGTTTTAAGTTCTGTTTTAAAACATATGAGAGCACACTTCAAAATTAAGCGGGTGCACAAATACATCCGGTAAAAAAATCCCTCTTACGAAACGGACTTGAGCGGGTGCACGTGACCCCCCGCCGGAAGGGTAGGTCCGCCCCTGTATGTATGTATCATGAGGGTATACTATTTATGTACTTTGTAATTTAATGTTTATATCGAAACTTAATCCATTATTTACCAAAGTTCATTATTATACCCACCCGATAAACATGATGAATTTGTACCAAACTACCAATGGTATTTTCTGGGTTTAGTGATGTTTGCTTTTAGTGTTTTTGTTGAAGAAATCAAATGGTTTTCAGATCTGTTGGGTTTTGGTTTGTTGGTAGTTTTTATTTGATTTTTCTTTTGGTTCTAGCTTATGATTTGAGCTCACACTCGTAGTTTTTCAAGTTTCATAGTGTTTATTTTACTTTTGATTTGTTCCATCAGGTTTATATCGTTTCTGGGTTTTTTATCTTCTATTTTATGCTATCGTTTTTGTGTTTGACAGCTAAGCATATGGATTCAACCGATCAGATAACCTAAAATCCATGTATGTGAGTATAATTTGTGTGGGTGAAACGGGATGGTAGTTGTGAATTTGGGATAAATGGCATGAAATTTGAGTTGGGTTTTCTCAAGATACTAACTGCTCTGAGCTAATCTTGAGTTTTTGTTTCTTGAAAGAAAGTTTACATAATGATTTAAAATCAACTAAAGTTTAGTTCTACTACAAGATCGGTGTGTGAATTGAACTTTTAGAAATGGAATCGGGTGCTTATTGTTTCTAAAGTGAATTTAGTATCTATAATTATGACTAGTCATCATACCCGCGCGATGCAGCGGGACGCAATTCAATTATGAAACCAAATACTCAAATTCTCAATCTTGCTACCTGCTTTGTATTATTTCTCATCAATCTTGCACTTATCGGGTCATTTACTTTACCGGGTGAAGGTGACAATTGCCGATAATCTTACTTGCACGCGATGCGGCGCAAAACATTCTGAATAAGAAATGACTCCATTTGTCCCAAATAAGTGTGTCCACATTTCTTTTATATTTTGTCCCTTTTCAAAATTAAGTGTCTATTTTTCGATTGTCCTCTTAACTCATATGAAAAAAAATTAATTCCCACTGTTATTAATTACCATTTAGTTAGTTGAAAATGTAATAATTATACATTTGTAAATTGTGTTTTTTTCATTGTTGGCATTTATTTTAAGACAAAAAGGGATGGAAGGATTATATAATTGAGATGATGGGGCTCAGTTTGAAAATTTTCTAAACCGCTACTACAGTTTGGTTTGTAGTTTTAGGGATTAAATCGTCCAAACTGGACCATGAACACCCCTAATGGCTCTTGTGGTAATCACAAGTGAAGAGGAAAAAATAAGAGCAACGTATCGTTTACCAAACTCTTACTGGGTGTCTCTTATTTTACTGTCAAGAGTCATCACTCTCATAATCTCATTTACCAAATTATTTTATTTGTGTACCCGCACGTTGCAGTGGAATATTTCAAGATTTCAAAGTCGAACTCTAAACTTTGTTTTATTCTATTCTCCATCCATTTCAAATTTATTATTGAGTTTTTTAAATTTTATGAATAACTATTTATATATACATTCAAGGTTAATGTAATCCTTCCAAGTTTAATTTATCTTATATTGTTTGATTAGCTAGACCCACATACCACAAATTTTCTTATTTAGCATAATGTTGTTATTCCAGCATCTCAGTACAATAGAACCATATAATATGGGAAATCTTTTGTGCATCTGGATTAATAAATAAGTATCGACTCCATAACAAAAGCAACACATGTAGCCCCAAAAAGAATGTAACATTTTCCTTTTTGATAAGATTTCAATCTCGATTTCTTTATGAACCATATTATCAATTTTTCAAATTGGTATTGATGTTGATCCGTAAGTTCTCTTTATTTTGTCCTTCATAAGGGGCACTTTCTGCATTTGATTAATAGTCAAAGGTTTTTACCATGATATGAGCCACATCAAAGTTACCGAAGTTTATTTCTTGGAGGTTAGTCTTTGTGAATATGCAAACTCTAGTTGTTGGAATGGAGGGTGAGAATATGCAAACTTCATCATTATACCTGGAAGTTTTTCCCTGTTCAGCATAGAAGTGCTCTTGCATGTTATCCACCACACTGAAAGATGTGATGATCTGCAATCAGGGAATAAGCACAATCTAACCTACAAACATAGAAAAAGGTACAATCTAACCAACAAAAGAACAACAAAGCCACCATTTAAATTTAGTAGCTATAGTAATATACAAAGAAGATAACATCTAGAAAGCAAAATAAAATATTAATATAGAAAAAAATGATGCTATTCTCTAAAGTCTAAATGATTCACAGACTGTTAGAAATCTATAAAATTTGGATACAACACATCAAAATCCTACTTCCAAGTGGAACACAAAGGGTGTCTTTCAGTTGGTTTCAAGATAAAGGTGTAAATGGCCAGCTGAATGAAATAAAAGATATGACAGATTATTGAAATATTCATACCTCTACTTTGCTTAAAGTTGAATTGAAACCTTTTAATGTAAGATCTCGACTTCAATGATTTGACAAACATGCCAATCTCGGAATCCAGTTACCTGTCTACAAACCAACAAAAAACGACAATGCAACTTGCATTTATAAGTAAATCAAGAGATGTCGGTTTTCATGTGGCCATTTATAAGTAAACAAAAGTCTTCTATGAATTTAATAACCAAAAATATCGTATTACCATGTCAAACTAACATAACTAACAAACCTCAAAGCACTAAAGTTACCCATATCCAAAACCTACAATTTTTGTTTTATGGACAGGATTGTAAGCATCCAAACTACCAACACATATATTCAAGAAATGATCACTCAAAAATGTACAAATGAACCAGAATTAAAAGTAGGTGGTCATTGTTTAATAATGTATAGTATTATTGTAATTTGTAGTCGAAACCAAATGTATCATGTTATTATTCATGTGTATATGAAGGCATAAAGGGGGAATGTATGTATATATGTGTATATATATATATAGGCATATGATCATGTGAGAAGTACTTTTAAATCGTTGATCATCTTTAACCAAATACTCTCCTATGAATTGCAGCTTAAAAGGGAATTGATCTGTTGCATCTCATCTCATCCTAATGTTCGTCCATTTCTCATCCAACGGTTGATAACCACTTTTCACGCTTCTCACCAAATTTGGCACTTCTCACCGGAATCCAACCCTATATATATATATATATATATATATATCTCAATTTGATACCTAAAGTTGTCTAGCAGATATGAAAAAAAGCCTAATAACTCGCTGAGATTAAGATCAAGCATACCGAGATAGAACCTGAAACTAAAACCAAATGTTATGAATTGGAAACTAAGAAAGCCTGGATGATTCACCTGTAAGTGTTGCTTCTTGATAGTTCATTCCCACCTTAAATGAAAAGTTGTAGTGCGCGTATAAACTGAGATGTCTTCGTACAACCATTTGTGGCTTAAAAAGTAAGGCTGGATCAACATATGGGAATGCCACTATTACATCCCTATTTTTATCCCGCAAGTGTTTACTAACATAAGTTTTTATTAAATCAAGATGCAGCTTGTAACACCCTCAAAATTGGAACGAGCAACTAACGGTAATTTCGATAAAATAACTAAAAGATGATGAAATCACTTCTACAAAACATCCTTGAAAAATACCTCAAAGATTGAACATCACAAACTAAACAACTAACATCACAAGACGAGTGTTACTTAACCCATTTACAAGTTGCCAATCCCAAATATGTGCGGAAGACTTCGCTAAGCATCTCACTACTTGTGCACTCTACTAGCACTCATCCATTCATAGTGTAGCTAAAGCTATTCCAACCTGAACCTGTTGCACATGCCGACAAATAAAAAGGTTATGCTAACGCCTAGTGAGTTCAAGAGTTTATATCAAGAGCAAATCATTTGATAAACCGAAAGATTCAACGTAATAAATGATCGTCAAAAGGTTTGTATAAAAGACATCGACAACCCAATTTCCAATGTACACAACTCTTGTGAGGAAAGCTTCCAACGAAATTCGCTTCTCTGCAATAGACTTAATCCAAACTCCATCTAGAGTTAATTAAATAATTATTTCTCAAATAATTGTCCTATCGAATAAAACTCCAATAGTTAAAACATCCAATAAGGATGTAACATAAATCTGTCCATCAACTATAGAAAACAATCCATATGCATATAATATAACCTAAAAAATGTGAATAAATAAAATACCCGAAATCAACACCCTTCGGTGACGGGGGAGACCCGATCTCATCGAATGTGGCAAACACATAAATTAGACCACGATTAAATAAATGCAAGTAGGCTTCTAGGATGTGGAAAACAGATGACATCAACCATACTAGGTCTTTAGTCAATCCCCGACATCAATCATACTAGATCTTTAGCCCATCTTAGACATCAACCATACTAGGTCTTTAGTCCATCTTAGACATCAACCATACTAGGTCTTTAGTCCATTTTCGGCATCAACCATACTAGGTCTTTAGCCCCTCTTAGACATCAACCATACTAGGTCTTTAGTCCATCTTAGACATCAACCATACTAGGTCTTTAGTCCATTTTAGACATCAACCATACTAGGTCTTTAGTCCATTTTCGGCATCAACCATACTAGGTCTTTAGCCCTTCTTAGACATCAACCATATTAGGTCTTTAGTCCAAGCCATCAAGTTCAATCCTACTGGATCTTTACCTTGGGAAAACCCACCATCCGAAACAAGCTTACTCGACTTAAATATAAATACATGACCCCAAAAGAATAACTAATGCATTCAAATCATGTAAATCTCAAATATAATGCAACTCATGCAATGCAAACCCCAAACCCACGTCGAGCTTATTAAAACCGGGCGAATGCCATCAAGACTCAACCGAGTCCAAAACCGAGCCCTCTGCTCAAAGATCTAATGATCATTTATCAACATCAAATCATGCAAATGAAATGCATCTAGCCCACAATATGCAAACACATGCTCCGAGGCATGATAATCTCACAACCCCTTCATTGCCACTTTCCCAATGAAGTCAAATCATATATGCATCTATATGTATACGTATATGCAACTCTTTCATAACTCAACAATGCATATAATTCACCCAGGTTCATTAGTACTAAAGGTACTAAAAATGCAAAACCATCAAACGGTCTTCACACATAAGACCGACACTTAAACAGGCACATATTCAAATAAAATGAAATTAAGCATATACACATCCAAGACTCCACCCCGAGCCACTAAAACCGGCAAACACTCAAAAGACTCATTTGAGTATAAATCAAGCCTTTAAGGCCAAGATAAACGTTTGGTTAAATACGTGTCACTCACACGGTTACGTAAACCAGAATGCATCGTTACCCAAAATCTTTACCTTTTAATCCCTCAATTGGCCATCGGCCCCAAAATAAATGTTTACAACTCTTAAAACACTCACATGGTCGGATTTACCAAAATCCCCAACCCACACGTTCACACTTTTAAAATACGCCACATCATAGTTATCACATAATCACAAAAACACTAAAGTGTAGTTTGACCAAATCCTCTTCACTTAAGCAATAGATTATCAAAACCTCTTTCACTCGTGATTTATTCATCAATCACTCAAAATTCCTAAATATGGGTGTTTTATAAGATTTGTAAAGCTCAACACTTTGATTAACTAAAAACCCACCAAATAATTCAACAAGGGTTAATTTCACATAAAGCACACAAATACTTTAAAACACATATTTTGGCATGTACAAAGTTTTCACAAAGCAACTTGAACTCACCTCGCTAGATTAAGCTAAATCTAGATTTTCCCATACGTATGCTCCTTTGAAGAAGTCCGTACCTTCAAGTCCAAATCTTCCAAAACCTAAATCCATAAGTTTCCAACCATAAGTATTTATCCCCAAACACTTAGAATCATTTCCCCCAACATATTACACCCATAATCACCAATAGATCAAAACCCTAATTTCCACAATGAAGAGAAGAGAAGATTACCTCAACCGTCAAGTGAATCTACCAACCAAACACTTCTAGGTTTACCAAGATATGCTTCAATCTTCATTTCTTTAAAAGGAAGGAAAGATTTTAGGAGAGGGTTTGGTGAACACTAAGAGATTGGAACCAACAAAAGAGATGAGGAAGATAAACCCATACCTTTGCTTCCAAATCCTCATCAAGATGCAAGGAATCACTTGAAAACTCCAAAATCGGAGCCTTAGAGGCTTCAAAAACTGAAATGGGGGAAAAGGGTTCGTTTGGGAGAGTTTAGAGAAAGAGAGATGGAATAGAAATGAAAGAAGGCTGAAATTCGTGGTTTTAAAACACCATGAAGCCCGACGGCGATAGTGACATCGCGATAGTGACATGGTCACTATCGCCAGGGCACTCTCGCCCGCTACCCCTGGACTCTCGGTACACTTCGCGAGCCTAGACTCTCGGTACACTTCACTCTCGCCCAACATGTATCGAGCCCAAATGGCTCACTCTTCCAACCCAAATCCAATTTTATTTAAGTCCTAAACTCCATGTAGCTTGGTAAATATCGAATCATGCAAAAATAGTCAGTGGTTCGTTCTAGGCATGGCAAATTGCCCCGCCCCGCCCCGAAACCCGGTCCACCCGCCCCGATCGGGGCCGGGGATTCCCCGCCAAACCGGGTACCGGGGCCGGGGCCGGGGATTCCCCATTTAAGAAAACCGGGGACGGGGCCGGGGCCGGGGATGGGGGTCCCCGACCCGCCCCGGACCCGGTATATATATATATATTAAAAAAATGTATATTTTTATTAAATATATATATATTAAAAAATGTATATTTTTATTAAATATATATATATATTAAAAAAAAATTATATATTTTATTAGTAATTAAGGGTTGGCCGGGTTTGACCGGGGTTTGACCAGGGCCGGGGGAGGGTATCACAAACCGGGGCGGGGCCGGGGATGGGGGTCCCCGCCCCATACCCGCCCCGTTGCCATGCCTAGTTCGTTCTTTATACCAATTTTCGAGGTGTTACACAGCTGAACAAAATTTAAGTGTTCAGTTGGTAATTAAAAGAATTAAAAACATAACTTACATAAGCATCATCAGTGCAATTATAAACTGTGTGATATAATATGTTCAGGCCTCTTGCAGTGACGGAACAAATTTTTCATATCGTCTGGTTGAATATGAATCAACCCATTTCTGGATGAATATATATATATATATATATATATATATATATATCATCAATAAAATTAGATATGTTCAAAAGCATGATTTGGTTTCCTTCGTGGGTACTCATTTCAGATATAGTTAGACATGTTCAAAAGTTTATCCTACCTTGACATCAATTTTCTTGTGCTGAAATGCCATTTCAGACATGAGATCGTAAACCACAGAATTCTGCTCAATACCTTCCATTGACATTCCAACACCAACCTAACAGAACACGCCACATCAGATTAAAAGCATAAAATAAAGAATTGCATAAAATTATGACTTTGAACACTTGGCTTATAATTGTGGAGTTGTTGCTAATACAAGCTTCAACTGGTCCAGATCCTACAGAATCTAAAACACCATACATCTCGACATTCCCTGCAAAATTATGCAGCATGCACCTGTGTAGCACCAAATAGTAGTATAGAAGGATCAAGGTGACTGACTACATGAACACCATAGAGAAAGATTTAACTTTCCAGATATAAGGAACACCATAGAACTGATTTGAAGTAGTCCAAATAGGATTGACTTCAGCAAAAAGATCCAGCGCAATCATTTTCCCAATAGGAACATAATGTAACAGTGGCTGAAAGAAGGCATCAAACATCAGAAAACCCATTGCCCTGGACCTATTTTTTTGGTTCATTTAACAAAAACGACATTTGATATAAATAACTACCATAGAATATATTACAACCAAATAGAAAAGCAGTTAGAAGCCTTTCGCAATATTCGTTTTGTGGTAATTTAATTTGCTACCCAAGTCACCTGTGAATGATGCAAAATGATTTGACTGCCCCCAACTGACTTTTAAAGAAGGCTAGATTTACCAATGCTAACCGGGTAAAAGTCACCCCCTCACTTATATTGCCGGATAAGATTCTCAACCATCAAAATGACATGGCATAGTAAGATCAGTGGTAAGCGTGCGTTGACCGGGTAAGAGCCACCATCCTCATTTACTTGCCATGCCTCTTACCGGGTAAAATTCGTGGTCATTGTCATGTTTACCCGGTTAGCATTTAGTAAACGGCCCTTAAATTTCATCCACATAGTCAAGAACCAATAAGAATCGTGTGATTGTGGAGTAAAAATAATCATCATTAACTAATTTTGAAACTAATACAGCAGAGGACATTATATGTTTAAAGTTTTGAAACAGAAAGCTTGAATTCAAATAATAAGATACAGTTGAAGGGAGGGGTTTTCATACCACAAGCTGACTGAGTCAGAGTCACTCACTGGATTCTTCATGGAATGTGATTCAAGTTCATAAGGAGGTAAGTAGTATCAATCAGCTGATACCGGTGTGCTCCCAAATTGATTATTCCAATCTTCATATGTGCCAAGTTCATTCAGAGAAACAGAAGGTCTCACCTCTTGTAGTGCATTCTCAAAGTCCTACAAATATTCGACAACAGACATTACTTCTTTTTAACCATTCTTTCTACAAATTTATGTATTTTTCATCCTTTCCCCTTTTTATTAAAACCACCCCCTTGCTTTCCCAAAACTAACTTTTTGATCATTCTAGTTAAATAAATGGAAAAGTCCAAAAAAAACTCGACATACTATCAAATTTTGAGTGATTAAGTCCTAAACTCGACATACTGTCAAATTTTGAGCGATCCATATTCTAAAATGAAGGTGTATTAGGGTGGACTGGGAGTTAACCTGCATCTGTGGAGGCCTCCAGTATGGATCATATGCAAACATCCATCCTTTTAGACACAAAATAAGAGGTATATACACAGGGTGATTATTATTTGGCAGACAAATTTCATTAGTTGCGATTTATGACTAAAAGTAGATATTAAACCTGATGAACAAATTTGTTTTGTTTTTTTTACCTGCATTAACCAAACAGCATCATCATCACCACTTTGCATTCCCTTAAAAATTGCAGCAGCCAGCGAAGAAATGTACTCTGGATCATCCGTTGGTGGTGTGTTTTCATCAAACGTATCACTTGAACAAAGTGACACAATATGAGTTACATAAATTCAAACACATCAAAACTCTAAAAAGCACAGAGATCAAATAAATAAATTAAAATCTCATTGAGAGTATTGTTGAGGATAGATAAACCACATTTACTCTCGTTTTATCACGAATAACAAAAATCAAAGTTGTTTTCCGTGGACTAAGTAATCGCATCATGGCCTGAAAGTGGGAAATAGCAGGTTAAACTGTTAGAGGTTTGCAATTATAGAAGATAACAACAAAACAAAAAAAAAAACTTCAAAGGAAATTGTAATCACACTTTCTCATTCCTTTGAAGTTGCAGAAATTATAGTAGCATAATCCGTCTTAATTGTTCCAATTGAACCTCTTCCTTGAAACCAAATTGGGGTTCAGTTACAATTATAGAAGATAACGACCAATATTCAAGCGATAATGTTAACATTTTGATTCATGATACCGACACAAACCGATTAAGATCATAAACGTGTATTAAACATACCTTAAGCTCTTCCAACGCATATATAATTGCCTTAAAATCCTTCCAAGTCTACTGATTCATTGGTTTCCTTGTCAAAACCTGGAAATTAGAGAAAGTCAACAAACCCTAAAATTTTAGTAACAAATTGAAAGCTGAAACTTACGAAACTGAGGAAATCATATGCAACCCACAAGCCCACATAAAAAACCCAGAAAAAACCCATATGAGAACTTGAGCAACCATATGATAAACCCAACACATAAACAGAGAAGGAGAAGGAGGAGCAGAAAACCAACACAAATAAAACCTAACCTGGTTTGCGGAGGAGAGAGCAGAGGGAACGAGAGAAGATGCAGGCGTAATTTGAGAGAGAGCATCGATCCCGTTTCTTTTTGGGTGAGTGCAGATAAATCAGGGAGCATGAATTTGGGAGGGAGATAAATGAGGAAGATGGATGTTGTTTCTATCTCCTATGATTCGATGTTATGAACACAGCAGTTCAGAGGTGAGCAGGACGTGGGGAGGAGAGATCGTGGAGAAGAAGACGGGAGAAGAACGTGGCTAAGAAAAAAACCGCCTCTTAGACAATTCATTAAGTAGTATAGATGATCTTGAATTGGTTTTTTTGTGCAGGAGGTTGTAAAGTTTGATTTGAAAGCAGAAGGCTGAGGTGACAAGTTTGCTTCGGGAAAAACTGTATGCGAAAGAGGTGGATGTAAAACGATTAGAGGCTGAGGTGGTGGCCAGTGTTAGAGGAATTGAGATTCTTAGATGTGAGGTACAAAATCAAATGGATACTCTTTCAGTTCATGCATTACTCCAGCACCACCGAAGGCTTCTTGATGCCATAGTTGCTTAATGTTCATACTCTTATACATAATTTTGTGTGGATTTTTTCTCCAAATAGTTTAAAATGGTTTTCTTTTGTTTTTGTAAGTAAAACTGGTAAATGGTGTAGTTTTTGAACAAATGTTTACATATATTTGAAAGCTTGAAACTTGGTTCATGTTTTGTTGAAGAAAACTTGGGTTGTTATTTTTTTCAAAGATGGTTTGAACCCGAGATAGGCAAATGTAACCGGTTCATAGGGACCGGTTGAGATTAACCGTAGCTAGTTCATAGGGACCTAATTGCCGGATAATAAAACAATAACTTCGAAATTGGAACTGAACTCATATTTCAGGTTTTCGGGTTTTCAATTCTGCTTCAGAAAATTCATGATTACTTCGAAATTGGAACTGAACTCATAGACTGGATCTTGTTCTAAGGCCGGTCGCTGGTGTCCATCTAGTGTGAAGTTATGAGAGATAACATCGATGGCCATTACCCGTCTTCCCATTATCCCATCTTTGCTGAATTCATGCTTCCGCGAACTGTTCGACTGCTCGATCCACCACCGGTAGAAGAGACGCTTCCTTAATGTTGGTTTCTTTTTTTATGTTATTTGCCTGTCTCGATTTTGACAGTCTTTCTGTCCTAAAAAAGACATTGTTGCACTAAATTTCAGATTGTGAAGTTATATTATTTTTGTCCAGTTTTTAGCAAAAAAAATTGATGTTTTTAGTTGATTTATTAAAATAAATTTTCAGATTTGGGTTTATTATGGGTTTTAAACTAGAAATAATGATTTTAAAGTTTTGTACTGAACATGGGAAATTCTAGAACAAAATCGAAGGTAGTTTGATAAAACTTGACAAGAAGAGTGTTACGTACTTACGTTAATGTAGATAAACATGTATTGAGCATTGGGTGATTACGTACTTACGTTAATCAAGTTAATGTCCTCTTAATAAACATGTATGCATTGGGTGATTATACTGAAAGCAATGCATGTCTTCTTTCAAAGAGAAGAACAACTGCTTCGGTTATGTTAAATTATCTATATCTATATACTCCTTTATTAAAAGTCTAAAACGGTTTTTTCAACACAATCACTTTCTAAACTCGGTTACTTTCTACAGCAGTTCTCCTCCTCCCTTTTGAATCAAAGCCCTGGACTTTTAAACCAATGAATCGTATTAACTGGATTTGTTCTATCGTTTGGTCTTAGATGTTCTTCTTGGGTTTTAAGTTCCTTAGCTTTCATAATGCATTTGGGATATACCAATAACTTAGATACCGTCGGGACAAAGATGTGTGGTTTCCAGTAAAAATTTATCACCCGCCCAATCGTGCGGGTACGATGACCGGTGATAATATGATATCAAACAAAACGAATAATCGATTGACAAATGGTCTCATTATATATTGAAAACATTTATGGATTGGGTTGGATTGGACACGAAATGAAGCCCATGGGCTCAATAAATACGTCATGACCTCGACTGACAACAACGTATTTAATTAATAAATTGAATTTTTTATTTTTACATCTTGGGGATGAAACACTCAAGACCCTGTCTGAAATCTTGATCTCCCTTCGAAACAAGAAAGAAATCTTGATTTCCCTTAGCGAATTTCTTGCAGACTATCGGCTCAGGTACAAAAAAAAAAGTCAAAAACATAAAATTATCTTCTTGTTCAGCAAATCTACTTATTTTCAAGATTTCTTGAATTGATGGAGTTGAATTAGTTTCGTTTTTCACTTGGGTTTTCCTTAATCCATGAATTTATTGAGCAATCATATCCACAGTTCCGTTAATCATATGATACAGCAGTTTGTATGTATTCTTGTTTAATGATTGCAATCAATGAAGTGGGAGCTTCATCCATTGAATTGATGGCAACTTATTTCACTTAAAGATTTCAACTTTGGAATTTATGGGTGATTTTTGTTGTTGTTGTGGGTGTATGAATTTATGGGTAGATCTTACAGCTTTTCAGTAGAATGATGTCCTCTTTAAGCTATGGAACCTCAGGTGGTTTTCTGGATGTTCTTGGAAATGCAGCCTGTTGATCATGTGCTATGTATTTCATTCTTGTACCTAGATTTACAGATTTGGAATTAAATGCTGTTTTGTTGCTTTTGTTCTAAGAAAATTAGTATGTCTACAAACACTAATTTCATGATTTGGATTTGGATTTGGAATTGGGGAAGTGTTTTAACCAATTTGAGTAATGTTTGAAATTGGAGATTCCGGATCGCGGTAAATCTAAGCAGGAATCTGAAGACGGGTCTTGGTTTTCATACCAAGTTTTTGTCAAGGATTCATTAGGAAAATGAAATCTGTGAGATTTAAGAACGTGTCTGCCTAACATGAGAAATGCCTCAAAATCTGGCAGAAAGTCATGCATTTTAAAAAAAATATGTCAGAAGGTTATTCTCTAAATAAACTCGTTTTATGGATCCCTAAAACCTGTGTACTCCTAGATGGTCAGTCGGTTTTTGTTAGTTTTGGCAACGGTAAAGAAAGCTAAACTGTACTAAACGCTTGTGTTCTTGATAGGTCTTGGGAAAGCTCAATAAGCACCAAATGTCTGAAACAAACAACAATGGCAACCCCATGCCCTCAAAGGATCAGGAGGTATATACATATATATACTCAAATCTTGTACTTTTTGACTTCACATTTAAACTGATATATGCTCGTAAATATTATATGTTTTTAACTTAATCTGAGTATCAATTAAGCCTTGTGATCTTCTAAAAAGCTCATAGATTCTGGTCTAATGTCATTCTTTCTTTTCTGCAGGAAGCTGTAATCAAGAAAAAGTATGGAGGGTTGTTGCCAAAGAAAAACCCATTAATCTCAAAGGTAAATTTCGTTCTTTTCTTTATATTCGGAAGAAAATAGATTCTTAAAAGTTAAGATTTTGACATCTTTCTTGGCCAATCTTGCACAGGACCATGACCGGGCTTTTTTTGATTCTGCTGATTGGGCACTGGGAAAGGTAATTAATCGAATTGCTTCCCTCTAAATCCTTAAAATCTTGAGTCATGTTAGAGCTGTATGCTAACATGGTTATTGTTGTGCAACAGCAAGGATCACAGAAGAGCAAAGGGCCTTTAGAGGCACTCCGCCCTAAATTGCAGGTATTTAATTTGATGCTTTCTTAAAGATTTTTAGAATTATTTTTCTTCCAACGGTCATCAAACTGATATATTGATATCTCTAAAACGTTGAAGGATCTACTAATACTATTCAGATCAATGTATATCAAGTAGCATAATGCAACATTCTAGTTGCCTTTTTAGCTGAAAAGTTAGTTGTTGGCTAATAAGCTAAGGCCCTGGTTGTTAGCAGCTTAATGAGCTTAACGAGACTTGCAGCTTATTCAATCAGTTATACATGACTATTTGGTAGTGACTTATTCAGTGAGCTTCTAGGGGGAGCTTTATGCAGAAAGCCAATTTTTTCCAAACCTGCTCCTTCTATCTATGAAAAACCCTCCCAAACAAAAACCTTCCTAATCTATACAGACAGTTTAATCCACTTTACCCATACAAGACTTGATACCAAACAACCCCCAACTGTTAGCTGATAAACTAGAGACAATGTAAAATGGCCTAAAAAAGATATGCTGAAAAGTAACTCAATTCTAACATATAAGAGGTATAATTGGAAAAAAAACTGAAAAAGGCCCTTGAAGCTTATTGAAAAGCTATCTAATGTAGCTTTTCAATTGCAGAAAGCTAGTTTATTGCTTACCGGACGAGACTTTTTCAATAAGCTCAAAAATAATGTAGCTTATGCAAGTATTTCCACTATTGATGTTTTCTCCTCTCCATCGAAATCTCAGTATGATGGTTTGAATTGAAATGCTACCTACTCGTTCCTAAATCGTCACTTTTGTCTTCTCCGTGTTGATTATGGATCAGCCATCCCCACAGCAGCAATCTCGTTCAAGGCGCTCAGCTTATGCTCCCGCAGGCGAAGGAGAAGGTATTTTTATTTTTATTTTCCAACTTGTGTTTTTCTTGCGAAATTTATACCATTTGTTTAAATAAAACTTCGGGTGATTCTTTTGGTACAAACAGCAGATGGTAGCAACGGAAGTCATCATGGTTCGGAAGAGGATAACGATGAAAAAGGTGATGCTAAGGATGAAGACCAAACCCCGATCTAAGTGAGTTATTTATTATTATAAGGATGCATAATATGTATGTTTCAAAGTGCGTTGTGGGTCTGGTTGATGATCCCATAAACCATATTGTTGTATCTTTAAGAGCTCTTTTTTATGTACCATCAGGGAATAATATAATAAACTAAGCTACATTACTTGTTTGTTTGTGATATACAACGTGAGAGACTTTGGATTTCATTTTACTCAGATTTTTGGGGAGTGCTAATGGCACCCCAAAAAGGGGTGTTGAATGCAATTATTTCCGTACCAATCATTTTTTGATTGGTGTTGAATGTAATAATTTCCGCACCAATTATTTTTTGATTTAAATATATATATAATAGGGAAATTAATTAAAATGTCAAAAGTCAAACATCAACTTACCAAAATGCCACAAAAATTTCGCGGTTTACCAAAATGCCCTAATGGCCCGCGATGGACCCCGCGATCGTGGGATAGGGCTAACGTGGCACGAGCTTTGGCCAAAATGTGTCCCGCGGAGCCCCTCAACTTTGGCCGCGGTGCACTTTTGGTCCCTCCCCGCGATGGACCAAAATTTTACAGTTTTGGTCCCTGAAAATTTACACTTTTGGTCCCTGAAAATTTACACCTTCAGCCCCTGTACTTAGACGAATCTTGCATGCTTTTACTGTTTTTTTCCACAATTATTGTACTTTGAAGACCGATTTGTGGTTCAAATTCACTGGCATGTTTGAGATTTCATCCATAAATATCAGTAATATGCAATTCACAATTCACACTTGTTCTTGCTTTCTTTCTTGATTTCTCTCTTGCTTTCTTTCTTTGAATTGCTTTCTCTCTTGATTTCTCTTCTCTCATTTCATCCACAAATGGCATCGTCATCAAACCCTAAGTCTACTCCTGAAAAAATGCCACCTCAAATCGAGGTCACCATAGCAAAAAAGGAAAAGGAGATAGATGAACTAACAGAAGAGTGGAAAAAAATGATGGACAAGAAGGCAGTCCATTTGAGAAAGATCGAAGAGGAAGACAGGGAGATCAAAAGGATGAAAGGGGATATAAAAGCTCGGGAGGCTCGTGTTCGTCGAGAACAAGAAGCAATTCACCATATTCTGCAAGACTTCGCAATTATTCAAGCGAAGGTAAACGAGAAGCAAGCTTGGATTGATGAAACTAAATCAATTTTTAAGTAGGTGGTGGTTGTTTTAGTTGTTTTGTATTTTTTTACTGTGTTGTTTTGTATTTTTTTTACTGTGTTGTTGTTTGTATTTTTTTGTTGTTTTTTTACATCATGTAAGGTTAAGTCAGAGGTTACCTCAACTCATTTGCTAAAGTGTGTCCGGGTTGTGGTACACAATGGCCATACGTGGTTGCAAAAGCAGAAGCCGTTGAAGAAGGGTCAGAAAGATTGAAGATGAAGAGCATGTTGGATGGAATACAAACTAGCTGTGTTATCAATGTTCATTTAAAAGCATATGTATGTGTGTATATATAATATGAATCTATATATATCATTTACAAACTAGCTGTGTTATCAATGTTCATTTAGAAGCATATGTATGTGTGTATATATAATATGAATATATATATCATTTACAAACTAGATGTGTTATCAATGTTCATTTAGAAGCATATGTATGTGTGTATATATATAATATGAATATATATCATTTACAAAGTAGCTATGTTATCAATGTTCATTTAGAAGCATATGTATGTGTGTATATATAATATGATATATATATATATATATATATATATATATATATATATATTTTACAAATCAGCGTTTAGATCAACAGTATCATATGTGTTTGTTCCATATGGTTCAAGCTGTGACGAGCCCGGGGTGTGACTGACTAAATGTCTCCTTGGCACGGTTGAAGGGGCGGGATTTGGACACTCTCCACGAGTGTGTCCTACGCATTGGCACCGAGTACATCTTCGTTGTATCGAACTTTCACCACGTGATGGACGTCGGTCGTTCTTTCTCGGTCTCCCGGCTCTGTTCTTATCCATTAAAGGTGGATAGCATGGCGGAAGCGGGTCGGGTGGATACACCCATGCTGCAGGGGGTCCAGCTGGGTTTATTACCTCCACGTATGTTCTCCGGTAATATTCGGACGTGAAGAAAGGTACAGCCAAGTCGCTGCAATCTCTACGACCCATATGTGTTGCCGCAACGATGGCATGGTCGCACGGTAACCCAGATTTTTGCCATTCGCAACACGAACAAAGGTGGTCTTCCATATTCACAATCGCGTGAAGATAGTCATCATGCACCTCGTACTTCCCATACCCGATTGCTCTTACCGGCCATGTCGCCGCACGACGCGCCCTGTACTGAACGATCTTCTCCGCCGTTGGTGTGAGTTCATTTTGCATCTCAGCTCCTTTTAGGCGTCGAATTTGGTACCACTCTTGTTGAAAGGCCCGAAAGTAGTCCATAAGATTAACAATCGGACATCTACGGGAGAGTGCATTCACAGACTCTACACTATTCGAGGTCAGAATGTCATACCGTTGTCCAGGAAAATGGGCCGCGGACCACCTCTCCGGTCCAGCTTCATTAAAGACTTTGGCTGCTTCGTCGGCACTATATCGTAGCATATTCATGTACTTGTTAAACTCCCGATCCGTATATGCTCTGCATGCCGCCCAATAGACATCCTTGTTGGTCGTAATACGTTTATCCTTGGATTTGGCGTTCATCTCCAAATGTCGACAGCATATGGCGTGAGGGGCGTTTGGGTAGATGGCAGAGATTGCGGCGCTTATGGAAGGAGCCCTGTCAGACATAAACACCAACCCTTGTGGGTCTCCGATAGCTTGTCTCAACATGGACATAAACCAAGTCCACTCGTCCCCGGTTTCGGACTTGCCTACACCGAAAGCTACTGGAACGATGGAGTTATCCCCGTCCATGGCAACCGCCAGGAACATCATACCAAAGTAACGACCCTTTAAATGGGTTGCGTCTATTATCAGGACACGACGTAGATTTGCCACAAATGTGCGGATCTGCAAAAACATAGGTGGTTTTCCTTTGTAAATGTTATAGTTTATAATGTGTAAACATATGACGTGTTAAAATACGTACCGCGGGTCCAAGGGCCACGAAGCACATCTCAAACCGTCGACGTGAATCGGTCCGTAGCTGCGTGACAGTTCCAGGGTTCTGCAGCTGCAAATTATATAAATATGTCGGGAGTCGTTCATACGACTCCTCGAACGTGCCTCTCACCATAAACAGTGCATGGCATCGCGCACGCCAAGCTTGGTGGTAATCAATCGTGACGCCGAACTGCTGGTGAACATCGTGGACGATGTCCTTTGGACGCAATGACCTACTAACATCAAGAAATTTGTTTTTCAGTATCGCACCCAAAGTCTTTTTGCCGGCTTATTTGTGGTGGGGATTCAATTGCGTCCTCGTACAAGTGTGTACGTCGTGCAACTTTCTAATCATGAACGCCCCTTCTTTGCCACCCGTGTCAATCGCGTACATCCTCCAGCACAGTTTTTTCTGGCACATTCAACTATGTATCTAGTTTTGTCAGATTTCGACGTGCGCCTTTCGAAACCCTCTTCCAAGAACTTA
The DNA here is from genome assembly GCA_033807775.1 of Saussurea involucrata. Lineage (NCBI taxonomy): Eukaryota > Viridiplantae > Streptophyta > Magnoliopsida > Asterales > Asteraceae > Saussurea > Saussurea involucrata. The sequence goes on from CM066315.1 coordinate 1,062,765, forward strand.
AGTCCGACCTGACTTGCCAAGAGATCCTTCGACTCGAATATCTGACCTACATGTAACATTTCACTGCGAATATAAGGTGTAGGTTCATAGGTTTGTGTCTGGGTATGGGAGTCTGGAAGAATAGGGGGCATATCAAAAAAGTCATTTATCTGACTACATGATTTTCTACTAGGGGTATATTCTTCGTGAACATCACTATCGGTGTCTGATCTGTCTATTTCAGAATTACCCGTTCTGAAAACGTGGGTTTCGTCATCAGCAACTCCAGCAGTACGCCCTTCGTGTGGTTGTGGTGGTTGTTGTTGTTGCGTCTCCGGAATACAGTCGTTAAGACCATATGAATGATCTAAATGAACCGTTGGGGCGTCAGACGCCTGAAATTGAGAATCATGTTGCTCTATTTGGAGGTCTTCGTCGTCACCGTCGTCGTCACCGTCGTCGTCGTTTTCGTCGTGATACACAAAAAGTAATGGGGGCCTTTCTGAATCGACTGCAAAGTGCAGAAAAGTAGAGATATCCCCATCGTTGGATAAATCCACAAATGACCTATCGCCATTTTTAAACACTAACTTGCAAACAGCAGAAGGGTTGATTCCACATTTTTGCATGGCGTATGCAAGAAATTTCTGATAAGTATAGTTTACTGGCTCTTTTACACCATGCTTAGATTTATAAGCAAAATTCCACTCATTGTTATCTTGCTCCCATTCACCATCAAAACAGAAATATAGCTTAGTTTTTGCAACAGATGAACTCATTTTTTCAGTAGTATCTCAAACACAAAATATTGCAGAAAGAAATCAAGAAAAAAGTATGAAATCGGTGTGTGGATTATGGATTGCATTTTACATCTATTTATCAATGAAACAACCAACATTGATGACAACCAATCTCTCATTTCATCCACAAACTGGTATTCTAAAAACACTAATTTAACATTGATGAAAACATGCAAATGAATTTCAACCACAAATCGGTCTTCAAAGTACAATAATTGTGGAAAAAACAGTAAAAGCATGCAAGATTCGTCTAAGTACAGGGGCTGAAAGTGTAAATTTTCAGGGACCAAAAGTGTAAATTTTCAGGGACCAAAAGTGTAAAATTTTGGTCCATCGCGGGCAGGGGCCAAATGTGCACCGCGACCAAAGTTGAGGGGCTCCGCGGGACACTTTTGGCCAAAGGTCGTGCCACGTCAGCCCTATCCCGCGATCGCGGGCTCCATCGCGGGCCATTAGGGCATTTTGGTAAACCACCGAAATTTTGTGGCATTTTGGTAAGTGTTGGTCAAACTTTTGGCATTTTAATTAATTTCCCTATATAATATATATATATATATATATATATTATTAATTATTTGTTTTATATATATATATATATGAAATATAAAAAAATATATATATATTGTTATTCTTTTTGTTTATATATATATATATATATATATATATATATATATATATATATATTGTTATTTTTTTGTTATATATATATATAGTTATTCTTTTTTTGTACATTTTACGTTCTTATCTATATTTATCTAATATACTCTATTGTAACCGTTAATCAAAACCTTCAAAATGAGCACAAATGTTGGTTTGAAGACCCCACTATCGAACGAATATTTTTTAAGTTTTTTGACCAATTAATCATATTGACCTTTAATTTTTTGACCAATTAACCATAAAACAAAATTATTTTTTCGAATTCTCGGCTTTAGATTCAAGATACTTCGCGCCGCATCACGTTTGTATTCGTCTCGTCAATTCCTTCGAAATGAGTCCAATATGATTAAATCAAAAAATATTCAATATTACGCTCATTTCGAAGATATTGACGAGACGAATACAATGATATAATTTGTAATAAAAAATGTATTTTTAATATATTTTAGTTTATATACGATTATTTATGTTAATATGATAAGGGTATAAAATGAAAAATGATAAAGTAAGGGATTAAAAGTAATATAATAACTAATTACAGGGACCAAAAATGTAAATATATAATATGCTCAGATGTTAATTATTAAAAAAGGGAGAGGGAGGAACGGACATTTGATTTGATGAGTGGGGCCAATGAAATAATGCAAATATATAGGTTTTGTTTTCTACTCTAGGGATTAAAAGTAATATAATAACTAATTACAGGGACCAAAAATGTAAATATATAATATGTGCTATAAAATGGTGATGAGAATGGATGTGAACATACATTTCCTGGTGTACATCGAGAGAGAGAACAGCGAGAGAAAGAACAGAGAAGTTCGACGCATAGTTTTTGGTGAAGACTTAAAACACTTAAAAATGGCGAATTAGGGTGAAGATTTTCAATGGTATCCTAATTCAAATAATGAGGTATTTCATCCACTACTATATATGTATATATATTATGTTATCTCGTTTCATATTTTTATGTGTTTGTGTAGGATGATAATGTTAATTCAAACAAATCAACTGAAGCTTGTGAAATCCCTCAACCATCCGCATTTTCTACTGATATGGTATCTTTATGTTTCATTTTATCTTGTTAAATTATCTGGTAAAGTTAGTAATTTGTAACAAAAAAAAAAGTGAATTTCAGGTGTTTAATTCTCGTCAAGATCTAATTGATTGGGTACGCAACATGGGATATTCACTTTGGAAATCAGACAAGTAACAGAGTGGAGAGTCAACATTCCAAGTTGAAAACTTACTTGGATTCAGCGCAATCAAGTCTACCGACATTTATGAGCAAGATCAATCAAATCATTCAGTCACAAGATACAGAAATTAAAGCAAGTATTGAAGTGAGCAAAAGTGTCACGAAACATCGTCATCGCATATCACACTTCCAACAATTGTGTGGTTTCGTTTCACATTATGCATTAGACATAATATTCCAAGAGTATGAGCGAGCTCAATCATATGGCTTATTTTCTGAAAATTGTAGTTGTCTACTACGTACAAGTTATGGGTTGCCATGTGCGCACGAACAAATGCAATACTTGAACAAAGGTCATCCTATCCCAATTGATTCAATTGATGTATTTTGGACGACGCTTGATGTATCACCGTGCCAATCTTTACAAGATGATGACGTAGGTTGTGAAGCTGAAGTCCAAATGTTTACTGAGGAATTTAACAAGCAATCTAGATCTGGTAAGTTCAGTTTTCTGAGGAAGATAAAAGAGATAGCCAGTGCATCAAAAACATGGGTTCGTGAACCTGTTGTTAACAAGACTACTCATGGACGGCCCTCGTTGAAGGATAAGCTTTCCAGAAAAACTCATGTTGATACCTCATTTGCAACTCATGTTGACCCGTCTTTTACAAGTGAAAGACCCCTTAGACGTAGTAGTTCGAACGCGTCAACATTTGTTGACATGGAAAAAATGAGTTACCAGGAACCACCGAGACACAATTCTTTCATGGGCAAAAACTATAATGCACATCCATACATTAATCAATTTCCAAAGATGTTTCACCCTTACATTACGCATGTACATGATGTGAGAGGTGATGGAAATTGTGGATTCCGAGCAATAGCTGTCTGTCTCGGTCTTCATGAAGATGCATGGCCCACAATTCGGTCTAACTTGATGGAAGAGTTAGATACACACAAGACAGAATACTGGAACGTTTTTGGAGGTCAATATTGGAATATTGTTTACAACACTTTAAACTTCTTTCAATATGATGGAGGTGCACCAGTTGAACACTGGATGACAATGCCTGAAATAGGTGTCTTGATTGCTTCAAAGTATAATGTGATATTACACGTTATAAATATGGCAGGCTGTGTGACGTACTTGCCGCTTAGGTCCACTCCGCCAGCGTGGTATCAACATGTTGTTTTTACAATTGGGTACGTTAATGATAACCATTATGTGAAATTAGATATGGCAGAAGGGTACTCGTTCCCTACTATAACTCAACATTTTTTCCACTACAGTTATCAATGTGCTGCAGGATGGGCTACCCCGTATTTAGATCGAATACAGAAGTACCAGCGACTTTTACGTGTTAATTGTACTACGGATAATGTTATTTTAGAATAATCGAATGTAATATAGATTATTTTATGTTCTATTTATATGTTAAATCGCAATGTTTATGTTTTATTTTTATAATTATATAATTATAAAAAACTAGTAATATAAATATTTTTAAATATTTATTTATTTTTAAATAAAATCAAAAAGTAAAAGAAAAAATATATAATACAAATAAATACAAATATATAATACAAATAAATAAATAAAATAGAAAAACAAAAGACAATAAAAAGACAAAAACAAAAAAAATCATGAATATTAATCATTGGGGTAATCATGGGGTGCAAATAGCCAAATTTGGGGTGCCATTAGCCTCCCCCAGAATTTTTTTTCTTGATTGTTCTCGAACGCCTACTCTCCCAGCTCCTGGATATCAGGCCTTGTGAAACGTCGTCACAGGCCTTCTTCAAGACCATGAACACCATGTAGAGATGGGCAGATGGGTTTGGTCCACATTGGGGGCTGGACCCAACCATGATGTAATCAGTTTCAGGCCGGACCAAAGTGGACAACTGGTCCTTAATCGGTCTTTAACGTTTTTGAGATGGACTGGTCTTTTTTAGGACCGAATAAAACCCGGATCCGACCGTGGCAGAACAAACCACTTTTTTCCACAGAAAAATTAATAACTTTTAATTAAAAAATACAATTAGAATCAATAATTTTTCATGCAATTTTTTAAGTTAAACGTAATCTTATTTTGTTATATATGTTTTTATTTTTCAATATGTAAAAGTATTTTAAATATACTAGTGTGTGGCACCGCGCTCGCGCGGTGGCGAGAAAGTTCTATAAGCACCACAAATTTATAATATGAAATTAAATAAGTTTATTTCAATTCTTTTCAAAAAGTAGTAGTCATTTTTCATTAAACACTTGAATCATTATGAGATTTGAGTCTTAATCAAATCGTGAAATGTTGTGTCTTGACGAAATGGAATAATGATGTGATTATTTAAAATAAGGTACAAAAAGAAGGTTATTATAAGAACTTCCATTGGAGATGCTCTTAATTGTAATGCAATATATATTATATATTCAACATGAAGAAAATTTGCAACTAAAATTAACTCTTTTAATCCAAAAGGGATTAAAATAAATCATAAGTCATGTAATAAAAGTTGGCATTATTGTCCTTTTATAATCAACTTCATGTTCCAACATTTCAACTTTTTATCAATGTAGGATAGCCAAAGCACAAATCAATATTTGAGAAATCTCAATCCACATTGTGTCATGTCATTTTTCATGGTTTTTGCTTTTATATGTATAAAGATTGAGATGGAAATGAGGTGACACCAAAAATGACAAAAAGAAGGTTCTTATAAGAACCTCCATTGGAGATGCTCTTAATTGTAATGCAATATATACTATATATTTAACATGAAGAAAATTTTCAACTGAAATTAACTCTTTATTCTAAAAGGGATTAAAATAAATCATAACTCATGTAAAAAAAAGTTGGCATTATTGTCCTTTTATAATCAACTTCATGTTCCAACATTTCAATTTTTTATCAATGTGAGATAGCCAAAGTAAACCACAATTCAATATTTGAGAAATCTCAATCCACATTGTGTCATGTCATTTTTCATGGTTTTTGCTTTTATATATATAAAGATTGAGATGGAAATGAGGTGACACAAAAAAGTACAAAAAGAAGATTCTTATAAGAACCTCCATTCGAGATGCTCTTAATTGTAATGCAATATATACTATATATTCAACATGAAGAAACTAAAATTAACTCTTTAATCCAAAAGGGGTTAAAATAAATCATAAGTAATGTAAAAAAAGTTGGCATTATTGTCCTTTTATAATCAACTTCATGTTCCAACATTTTAACTTTTTATCAATGTGGGATAGCCAAAGTAAACCACAATTCAATATTTGATAAATCTCAATCCACATTGTACCATGTCATTTTTCATGGTTTTTGCTTTTATATATGTATATAAAGATTGGAGATGCTCTTAATTGTAATGCAATATATACTATATATTCAACATGAAGAAAATTTGCAACTAAAATTAACTCTTTAATCCAAAAGGGGTTTAAAATAAATCACAAGTCATGTAAAAAAAGTTGGCATTATTCTCCTTTTATAATCAACTTCTTGTTTCAACATTTCAACTTTTTATTAATGTGGGATAGCCAAAGTAAACCACAATTCAATATTTGAGAAATCTCAATCCACATTGTGTCATGTCATTTTTCATGGTTTTTTGCTTTTATATATATAAAGATTTAGATGGAAATGAGGTGACACCAAAAAGTACAAAACCTCCATTGGAGATGCTCTTAATTGTAATGCAATATATACTATATATTCAACATGAAGAAAAAATTTGCAACTAAAATTAACTCTTTAATCCAAAAGGGGTTAAAATAAATCATAAGTCATGTAAAAAAGTTGGCTTTATTGTCATTTTATAATCAACTTCATGTTCCAACATTTTAACTTTTTATCAATGTGAGATAGCCAAAGTAACCACAATTCAATATTTGAGAAATCTTGTAACGTCCCATTTTCATAAACATACGATAACATAACATAAGCATTCGGATTACATAAATAGACTAGTCTTTTAAACATCAGTGAACTAAACTAGGCAAAATTGACAGCGGAAGTCTCTACATTCCACAGCCGAGCACTAACTGAAACTACCAAATCCGAAACTGGAGTCATCTCTAAGCTCCAAGCCTCTCTTATCTCCTTTCCTAGTTCTTACTGGAAGAACCTGTTACGCTCTTACCTGAAAATGGTTTAGTTTTGAAAGCGAGGGTTAGACCAAAAGGTCTAGTGAATTCCCTCCAAAAACAACATATTTAAATAGTTGGAAAACATTTGAAAGATTTATAAGTAAACTGTAACACATCATCAAACATGGTACTGCACTGTGTTGTGGATCACATAACATATTGCGATCAGGGCCCCAGCAGACTCCCTTCACGCCATTTGGAATCCCCGCGGATTCCCCTCTACCGAATAGGATGAAAACAAATTCCACCCTACCGGTCTATCATACATAACCAAGAGTCCTAAGACCCCGAGAACCTCTCTTTGATCCTACAGTGCAGACCGACTCCACATAGTGTACACATATGTTCATGCAACATGTAAAATATGCTTTTCATAACTCGTATCCTTCATAGTGTCATGCTAAAACATCCCTTTCATTTAAGATAAGATCATTCGTGGAAAATCAAGCATATCATTTCATACTTTTCATGTCAATAAACCATGCTCAGTAAAAGAAACATTTATCACTTCGCGTCATAAAAGGGTTAGGGAACTCATCTGATTGCAGTTACTTTCCTACTCGCGTGCTTCGTTCCGACTTGCTCTTAAACCTAAAGCATAACGTAACAAATTAAATCAGTGTCTACTGACTTAAGCTTCTTAGGCTTTTCCTTTGCTCCAACCTTAAATAATTAATTATAACTAGCACTTACGAACTGGGCCCTTACTATCTAGTTTAGGCCTTTAAATGAATTAAGCCCCAAAAACTTAACTCTAAGCCCAACAGGACCTAAGTAAACTCTCGGCCCGAACAACCTGCGGTCCAGCATTTGATCTCGGCCCGTAGGCATCTCAGCCCAACTGCAACACTTGCGGGACTCGACCCCAAGTCCCGGTACGACTTCTGGTCTCGGTATGTGCCTAATCCCGGTACTTCCTAGTCCCGGTACATTCCTAGTCCCGGTACTTGCCTAGTCCCGGGAGTCCCCGACTCCCGGTACCCTTGGGTCCCGGTACTAAGACTCCCGGTGCCCTTGGGTCCCGGTACTTCTACGATTACAGGCAAAACTCGAATACCACAAACTAACATCTATGGATTTCTCTACTGATCTTTTCTCAATCAAGATTATTAGGTGACTTTCCCATACTAATTTGGTTGCAAACAGAGCCAACCCTAATCCGTTACCCATTAAATTTTAGGGTTTAGACCCATTTACTCTCTTAACATCAGTTCACAGCTTACAACAAGAGATTTGAACACTAATTGATTTATCGACGAGCTATGAGGTAGAATGATAGCATAACAGAAGGATTTACTTACCAAAACGGAGCTCCACATGATTTAGCTGCCGAGTTCGCTCTACCCACCCTCTATCGCGATTTCTTCTCAGCCGACACCATGATTGAAATTGAATGATCAGTATTCAATACCTAGGGTTTTGGTCCCTACTTATAACTTTCAGACTTTGCAACCAAGTCCCTCAACAATACTTTCAGTTCTTTCATTCCAGCCACAAAACTTCTAAACCTTTTAGAATTTGGGTTATTACAACACTCCCCCCTTAAAAGAATTCCGTCCCCGGAATTCCTCATTGGAACAGATGCGGTTATCTAGCCCACACTAAAACTGACACCTCCCCAAGGCACTGCCACTTCTGACTCAGCCAACACTTCATTACATTCGAAACATGGAACATTGGATGCATTCCCTTCAGTTCTTACGGTGCTCTAACTCGCTGTCTGCTGTTCCTATTCGAGCAGTCTTAACGGTAGGAGATTAAATAAGGTTTCTCAAGCATCTTTACTTCCCTTAAGGAGGAACCCGACGGACAACCCCCACGACAACGAGATACAATTTCTAAGAAACAGTCACTCACTTGACAGTTTGGCAAAAAGGCCAACCCTGTACATCCCAATAACTCCCACTCCTGAGTTCCTTCATCTAATCACAACACACAACCTTGCACCACCCAACCATCGTCTAGGTAAATAACACGTCCCTTTGTAACGTCCCATTCCTCTGACCACCTAGACCACCGTTCGTTAAACATTCCTCACATCCTCACTACGTCACCAACCCACACTTATATATATAACTAAGAGTAGGAACCTCCAAGCCCACCGTCGAAGTGTTCACCTACTCACATTTAACCTATCCTGAAACACATCAGTCCCTCTCGGGATGCCACATTCGTCCATTCATATAAAACATAACATCGGTTATCCTCACTCCACTGGAAGGAGTAACCATGGGCACACCATACTATTCTCACTATCTTAATCACTGCACGACCAATTCGTTTAAACATTTCGCCCAAAGTCACTAACTTAACTCATTCAGTTATAACCACTATGATCATACATCAGACCGAGATATATATATCTACCGTCAACCCGGCTTCCTCACTTAGATTTACCTTAAGTAATTCTTTAATAATCAGTGTGTTAATCTCAATAACCCCTTCCCAAGAATTGTAACACATCCTGCAATAACAAATGAACGTCATTACTTAACAAATCTATAAAATTTTAATCAACCAACCAAGGGCTTATACCTCTATCATGACCCTTCAAATCAACCAATGATCATACTAACACTCCGACCCATAATCATCATCATGTCATTCCTTAAACATAATCAAAATTTTCAACTATTTCCTTCTAGGATCATTCCCTCACGCATAAGGAACAATTTTCATTCTTTAACGATTTCTCATTTACTATACTACAGTTTGACTAATCTATTCATCATCTTCTTTAAACTTACTCTGCCTTCAAGGATATACTTAGCAACATACATAACCACGAAGCTTGGTCTCACAACTGGGCAATCACCCAATTCTGCCCTGACATTCCATTCCGATAACAGTCAAAATAACACCGACTTACAAACCACGTACTTCAAGAACTGGAATTTCAAAACGTACACTCTACCCGAAATCCCAAAAAGGACTTCCTTATAATCCTTCATTTTTCTAACATCGTCTTACTATATCACCGTCTGACACATATAACTTGGCAATTAAAGCTACCATTCGTTCGTACATTCACCACTCCTATCATCACACTACCGACCAAGTCTCATATGGTCATTCGTACACAATTCACCCTTTCCTTCATATTCTCCCGTATACTACAATCGAGTCTGTCTCGCTACTTAGTTCTCTCCCAACTTGTTGAACTATGACTCACAAGTCACACCTAGCTCAAACACAACATCCTAGCTAGCTCTTTATGACCCGAGTCCTTTCTCGGACACGACACATTTTCTTACTGACTGTATAGTCTACACTCACTCCGCTTGTGTTACACATCTTGTCCTTCTACGGACCCTCTTCACCTCGTAAATAGATCGCCTATTCAACAACAACAGTCTCTTACTAATTTAACACCTCTATAAGATACTCTATCAACTTACACTCATTGGTTTGAGTCTTCGGCCTCGGTCAACATACACCGTTGCCGACTTCCACAACAAAGGATAACTCTTAACTACCTCCTTAACCTATCCTTTTAACATGAGTTCCTTACGGAACCTATTCCTCCCTCCACATCATAGTTAACTTCATAATCGGTCGCCCCCATTTCGAAACTTACCCATGACCCACACCGTGGACCTTTCATTCTTACTCCACAACACTACCCATAAAGGGTTGCCAAAGCCAATACCTTGATGATTCCTAGTCCTTCCTCCGGACACCATCGCTCCTCGGCAACTATGTTCTCAGTCACTGAGCAAAAGTACAGATCCTCATACACTTGACACTAAAACCCATTCCCGACTCTTCCAAGGTCCAACTCTCCTCTTAAACACATATACCAAAACTACATACGTTTTCCCCTGACTTGACCAATCGCCTCCCCGCTCTCCGAGTTCTTCCTTAGCTTACGACGTAACACTCTACGACCTGGTGGGTTCATAGCATTCATGCATGACAATACAGTAAATAGGTCTTTTCGCACATTTCATCATTTTAAATAAACAACGTTTGGGAAGCATTTGGGTACGCATGACCCCATCACTTTTATAACTTCAACGCCTTGCACAACGATTCGAGAATCATTTGCATGCATCTTTCCGTGAACCTTAGTCTTACTCATTTCTGTACAATGTTAATACGACATTAATACGTTGAATGAAAATCTTTTCGTATGAGGCTATTCTGAAAGAATTACTGACACAAAGTAAACCAGTCGGTTCTCCCACTCAATTGTACGATATCAAAAGGTCGATAGGCATTTTGGTACAATTGTATTACAGGTAACCATTTTCTTGACCATTTTGTAACAGTTTAACTTGTCATTAAAAGTGTGGAATATTTTGCAAATAGTCAAGCCCAAATTTTCAATATGCAATGTGAATGAAATCACTTTTTCTTTGAACATACGCATGCACGTTCTGACTCATTTTCGATCGAAATTTATATTTAAACATTTGATTTAAATCGTGACAATTTTCATGTTACGTAGAAGAACGACATGCATGAGACTCTACTTGCAATAGAAGGCTACTCACACTAACAAGGCCAACCGCTTTACTCACGCAGCTTATCCTTGATACTTCACTTACGACCAAGGGTCGTCCCTTCGGTCAAGCAATAACTTGCTGAACACGCTTTCCACATCTCACCTACTCACCCACTTCCTACTATTACGTTTTGATCAGCTAACTCACTTTATACTTCTACTTGTTTTCATTTCACTATGGGCATCTTATTCCATTTTCCCAGCCAATGAAAAGCTCGATTAAGAATCTAAAGCTCCATTGATACTTTCAAGATTTCGACATAGTCCCTCCGTACCACCCCGACTGATATATTTCATGATTCCTAGAACTGGAACTCTCCCGACTGGAGTCTTACTCAAACTCAACATTCATTATCTCATAATCTACGAAGAGCTACCTCTAGACGACTCATAACACTCTATCCAACGTTTCTTTTCTACGATGTGTACACACCTCACAACATAAGTGACTTCTCATGAAACCTCCCCAACAAGGGGCCCCAGTCTACCCCTCAGGGATCATACTGACATCCTGAAGTACTGGAACTCGACATAAACATGTAAGGTAGGTTAAGCAGGTACTAGTGTAAAGATCAGTCTGGCACGGTTGTATCGGCCCATCATTCAGGACCTCCTCATCCAGATTTCTTGAAACACCCGGTACTGTCTTGCCCCTCAAAGTTCTCCTAGTCACTGTACTAGACTGAAAGAAACCGAAAATTAATTCTTGCTAGACATGACCACAGATTAGCTATATGTAAGGTATTGTAAGCACGAACATGTACCTGTAAGTTCGTAATTACACTGGCCAGGTGTAATCCCAAACTTACCTTACACGCTTGTCCTTGGCACCTTATTCCTAAGCACATTTATAGTGATCATTCCTAGAGGCAATCCTATGTCTCGGTTGTGTTCCTCATCTTACAGTTTAAGTTTAGGCCCGATTGGTCACCTAAATCCCTTAAACTAAGGCTCTGATACCATTTGTAACGTCCCATTTTCATAAACATACGATAACATAACATAAGCATTCGGATTACATAAATAGACTAGTCTTTTAAACATCAGTGAACTAAACTAGGCAAAATTGACAGCGGAAGTCTCTACATTCCACAGCCGAGCACTAACTGAAACTACCAAATCCGAAACTGGAGTCATCTCTAAGCTCCAAGCCTCTCTTATCTCCTTTCCTAGTTCTTACTGGAAGAACCTGTTACGCGCTTACCTGAAATGGTTTAGTTTTGAAAGCGAGGGTTAGACCAAAAGGTCTAGTGAATTCCCTCCAAAAACAACATATTTAAACAGTTGGAAAACATTTGAAAGATTTATAAGTAAACTGTAACACATCATCAAACATGGTACTGCACTGTGTTGTGGATCACATAACATATTGTGATCAGGGCCCCAGCAGACTCCCTTCACGCCATTTGGAATCCCCGCGGATTCCCCTCTACCGAATAGGATGAAAACAAATTCCACCCTACCGGTCTATCATACATAACCAAGAGTCCTAAGACCCCGAGAACCTCTCTTTGATCCTACAGTGCAGACCGACTCCACATAGTGTACACATATGTTTATGCAACATGTAAAATATGCTTTTCATAACTCGTATCCTTCATAGTGTCATGCTAAAACATCCCTTTCATTTAAGATAAGATCATTCGTGGAAAATCAAGCATATCATTTCATACTTTTCATGTCAATAAACCATGCTCAGTAAAAGAAACATTTATCACTTCGCGTCATAAAAGGGTTAGGGAACTCACCTGATTGCAGTTACTTTCCTACTCGCGTGCTTCGTTCCGACTTGCTCTTAAACCTAAAGCATAACGTAACAAATTAAATCAGTGTCTACTGACTTAAGCTTCTTAGGCTTTTCCTTTGTTCCAACCTTAAATAATTAATTATAACTAGCACTTACGAACTGGGCCCTTACTATCTAGTTTAGGCCTTTAAATGAATTAAGCCCCAAAAACTTAACTCTAAGCCCAACAGGACCTAAGTAAACTCTCGGCCCGAACAACCTGCGGTCCAGCATTTGATCTCGGCCCGTAGGCATCTCAGCCCAACTGCAACACTTGCGGGACTCGACCCCAAGTCCCGGTACGACTTCTGGTCTCGGTATGTGCCTAATCCCGGTACTTCCTAGTCCCGGTACATGCCTAGTCCCGGTACTTGCCTAGTCCCGGGAGTCCCCGACTCCCGGTACCCTTGGGTCCCGGTACTAAGACTCCCGGTGCCCTTGGGTCCCGGTACTTCTACGATTACAGGCAAAACTCGAATACCACAAACTAACATCTATGGATTTCTCTACTGATCTTTTCTCAATCAAGATTATTAGGTGACTTTCCCATACTAATTTGGTTGCAAACAGAGCCAACCCTAATCTGTTACCCATTAAATTTTAGGGTTTAGACCCATTTACTCTCTTAACATCAGTTCACAGCTTACAACAAGAGATTTGAACACTAATTGATTTATCGACGAGCTATGAGGTAGAATGATAGCATAACAGAAGGATTTACTTACCAAAACGAAGCTCCACATGATTTAGCTGCCGAGTTCGCTCTACCCGCCCTCTATCGCGATTTCTTCTCAGCCGACACCATGATTGAAATTGAATGATCAGTATTCAATACCTAGGGTTTTGGTCCCTACTTATAACTTTCAGACTTTGCAACCAAGTCCCTCAACTATACTTTCAGTTCTTTCATTCCAGCCACAAAACTTCTAAACCTTTTAGAATTTGGGTTATTACAAATCTCAATCCACATTGTGTCATTCATTTTTCATGGTTTTTGCTTTTATATATATAAAGATTGAGATGGAAATGAGGTGACACCAAAAAGTACAAAAAGAAGGTTCTTATAAGAAACCTCCATTGGAGATGCTCTTAATTGTAATGCAATATATACTATATATTCAACATGAAGACACTAAAATTAACTCTTTAATCCAAAAGGGATTAAAATAAATCATAAGTCATGTAAAAAAAGTTGGCATTATTGTCCTTTTATAATCAATTTCATGTTCCAACATTTCAACTTTTTATCAATGTGGATAGCCAAAGCACAATTCAATATTTGAGAAATCTCAATCCATATTGTGCCATGTCATTTTTCATGGTTTTTTCTTTTATATATATAAAGATTGAGATGGAAATAAGGTGACACCAAAAAGTACAAAAAGAAGGTTCTTATAAGAACCTCCATTGGAGATGCTCTTAATTGTAATGCAATATATACTATATATTCAACATGAAGAAACTAAAATTAACTCTTTAATCCAAAAGGGATTAAAATAAATCATAAGTCATGTAAAAAAAAGTTGGCATTATTGTCTTTTTATAATCAACTTCATATTCCAACATTTCAACTTTTTATCAATGTGGGATAGACAAAGTTAAACACAATTCAATATTTCAGAAATCTCAATCCACATTGTGTCATGTCATTTTTCATGGTTTTTGCTTTTATATATATAAAGATTGAGATGGAAATGAGGTGACACATAAAAGTACAAAAAAGAGATTCTTATAAGAACCTCCATTGGAGATGCTCTTAATTGTAATGCAATATATAGTATATATTAAACATGAAGAAAATTTGCAACTAAAATTAACTCTTTAATCCAAAAGGGATTAAAATAAATCATAAGTCATGTAAAAAAAAGTTGTCATTATTGTTCTTTTATAATCAACTTCATGTTCCAACATTTCAACTTTTTATCAATATGGGATAGCCAAAGTAAACCACAATTCAATATTTGAGAAATCTCAATCCACATTGTGTCATGTCATTTTTCATGGTTTTTGCTTATATATATATATATATATATATATATATATATATATATAAAGATAAAGATTGAGATGGAAATGAAGTGACACCAAAAAGTACAAAAAGAAGGTTATTATAAGAACCTCCATTGGAGATGCTCTTAACTGTAATGCAATATATACTATATATTCAACATGAAGAAAATTTGCAACTAAAATTAACTCTTTAATCCAAAAGGGATTAAAATAAATCATAAGTCATGTAAAAAAAGTTGGCATTATTGTCCTTTTATAATCAACTTCATGTTCCAACATTTCAACTTTTTATCAATGTGGGATAGCCAAAGTAAACCACAATTCAATATTTAAGAAATCTCAATCCACATTGTGCTATGTCATTTTTCATGGTTTTTGTTTCTATATATATAAAGATTTTCATTTGTTTTTCTTTTATTTATTTAAGTATATTCCATATTTTCATTCATAAATTTATAATATAAATGAATTGAAGTCATTGATACCATATAATTAAATCATTGTAAAACTAATATATGTAACAAATCATTGTAAAACTAATATATGTAACAGCTATTCATATTATATGAGATTAATATTTATAAAAAAATGTCGGACCAAAAGGACCAAACCATTATCATAACGTATGAAATTAAACCGGACCGGACCAAACTGAGACTGATTAAACCGTCGGACCTAAATCAGTTCTTATCTTGCCAGATTTTGTATCTGTGCACGCCAAAAAATTTAGGCCGATATGTCCTGATACTGTGTATGTATGTTATGGCCATACATGATATCTAGAGGTGAGGAAACTGAGAACATGGTATTTTCTTAGTGGAAATAAAATCTAACATCAAAAATAAAATAAAATAAAATAATTTATTTTAGAACAAACTAAAATAAAAATATGAACAAGTATCATCTAATTTAACCGGTCGTATAATAAATATTGGGAATTTAATTAAAATACTCAATATTTGACTTTGACTTACCAAAATACCCACAATCTCGTTGATTTTACCAAAATACCCAAAATTTCTGCGGTGGGCACCGCGATCGCGGGCCAGGGCCTACGTGTCACCACTGTTTGGCCAAAACTTCCGCGGAGGCCCCTCAAGATTTCCCGTGGTACACTTTTGGCCCCTCAAGATTGGTCGCGGTAGCCGCGGACCCCCCCCCCCCAACTTTGGTCGCGGTACAATTTTGGCCCCTGTCCGCGGTGGTCCCGCGGTAAACCGAAATTACAATTTTGGCCCCTCCAGTTTGGGGGAAAAATTACATTTTTGGTCCCTGTAGTTTTTAGGTTATCATTTTATGTAGTTGAGGTTTTTAATGTATTGTTTTCTTTCCATTTTAATGTATTTAATATAGAAATTAATTAAAGAAATATTTTCCCCATTTTAAGTTATTTAATAGGGAAATTAATTAAAAGATGTATTATTGCAAATCATCTTCCCAACCGAAACGAATACAGTGCAGGTAAACAAAGAAATCTATTACTGGAAGGCGTCCTGGATTCCAGTGATGAAGTTAACTTTTTCCTTGATCACGTCCTCCATTCCCGTGTAGTCCTCTTCGATTTCATTTAGTTCCTCTTCGATTTCTTTTAGTTCCTCTTCTACTTCCTTAATCTGTCGTTGCACCTCCCGAACGTGAGCCCTAGTCATGGCCAGTTCTCGTTTCTTCTCGGCTAGATACTCCATTTTCCTCTGCTGAATCCCCCTGTTATGGTTCCACATACCTTTTACCTTTTCGATATCGGCGTTAGCCTTATCAATGGATTTTTGCACTAAGGGAGTAAATCGTTGACTTTGTGGAAG
This sequence comes from Saussurea involucrata, assembly GCA_033807775.1. Taxonomy (NCBI): domain Eukaryota; kingdom Viridiplantae; phylum Streptophyta; class Magnoliopsida; order Asterales; family Asteraceae; genus Saussurea; species Saussurea involucrata. The sequence goes on from CM066315.1 coordinate 1,079,663, forward strand.
ACCCGTCGGCTGGGTACATACATTGGTGGGCTTTTCCTGTCATTATCGAAGTGGTAATGTTGGCCCCGAAGGGCTATACAAGTTTGTAGAGGGGGGGGGGGGGGGGGGGTGAATACAAACACACAGATTTTACTTTTCTAAATTGTTTATTGATAAATCATTAACAATTTACAGCTTGTTGCGGAACAAGATTAAGGATAAACCTAAATCTAAACAAGTTGGAACACTAAGTTTCTTGCACTAAGAAAGAGAAGGAAATTACTAATAATAACCTATCTCAAGATAAGAAAGATGACTTGTCCAGAGTTAGCAAGTGCTTCAAAAATGAAACTGGAGTCCTTCTTATATACTGCATGCATTTAATGCATGGCAGTTTACACTTTACACGTGGCAGCAGCTAATTGGTTGCATGTCATTGACCTTTGTTGACAACCTTAGTAGCCACATGTTTGAACAGTGTAGTATCAGAGTGGTTGTACGATTTCAGACAATAAGGAGGTTCTTTTATGACACATCGTACGGAGTCGTGCAAGGGTGGTTAAGACAAAAGTACTTTGTACGGAGGACTTCATGATCAGCTTTTCGTTGATTCAGCGCTTTACCATTGTTTATCAACAAATGATAAAGTTCAGCGATAGCTGAAGTCCTGTACTTGATACTTCACGTTGAGTGGACAAATCTGAGTCTTCGCTGATCCGCATCAGTTCATTAGGAGACTTGTCGCTGGTTCTTGAGCTTGATCTTCGACTTCCGCGTATAACCTATGTTGACGTGAAACTTGTCTTCAGAGATCATAAGTAAACAGCTAACTTATCAGCGATCACCATAAGGACTGAACAGACTCGGAGCATTATGGTGAACAGTGTTCGCTGAATGTTTAATCTAAAGAGCGGGAGTTCCTATCAGCGGTACTGTAAGATCTTAGTACTTATCAGCGATAGTGAAACTCTGATACATATTGTTTACTTATAATTTTCACTAAGTATATAAGAGATGATCATTATCAAATCACTGAGGGTTTGGATCAACAATCTCCCCCTATTTGATTATGACATAGCAACAGAGAAAATTGCTATATAATGAAAACATAAGGATAAAAAGAACTCATAAAATATTTGTCCCTTTTACTGTTTTCTAGGATCTTTTCTGTACTGATGGAGTAAAGTACTTTCGCTGAAATCTTTCTTTAAACTTCGAATCAGATTACAAATGGAAGTGGAAAGATTACGAGTACAAGCGAAATAAATTACAAGTACAAAAGAATAACTGATACAATAGAAGAATGAGGCGATCCTATCAGTTTATAAAGGTTCTTCCTTAATGAGAAGTTCATCAAGGGTCTTTGATGTGGGAATCATCTAGTTAGGGACATTTACTCCTTGATTCCTTTTGTTCAGCGCTTCTTCAAAAATCAAGGGTTTAAGATGCCGTGCCTGAATGTCGTTTTTGAAATCACACCAGTAGATGAGATCTTTCAGCTGTTCGATGGGAGTGATGGGTAGTTCAGAGATACGTTGAAAACGCTTTCGTCCATCATAGTCGATAAAGAATATCCCATAGGGTTTGCTTAAGACTTTCCCAGGGATGAAAGTCTCATCAGGAGGAAGAGATGTGTCAAGTGCAGAAAGGTCAGGTTCTGGACCAATGACTTCATCAAGAGATAAACCAATACCTGTTTTGTTTCGTATACGAGGACCATCATCTGAAGATTTAGACTTTTTCTTTGCAGAGGCCCTTCTTTTCTGACTTTCGAGAGGAGGAGGAGGAGGAGGAATATCCACACAAGAAGAGACTAAGTAGATCTGTATGTTTATCAGCTTTTCAACATGATCCTTGTACTTAGACTGAGACTTCTGGATGGCTAATCTGATCTCCAACCATTCAGAGAGACCGTACTTCGTGATGGCTTCAGCATAGAATTTTTCGTACTGTCCATTCTCTCTGAATATCTCGATTTCAGCGATTGAAACTTTGAGGGTTGATCTTCCAGCGATGAGTACCTTGTTGATTCTGGCAGGTCGATATCTGAAGTGTACCTTTTCTTTACACCAGATTAAGGTAGATTGAGACACAGTTCTCTTTTCTTCAACGATCTTCTTGGCGTCTTCCCATAGCTGACGTTGAACTTCGATTGGAGTTCTTTTCAGCTTGGGGTCTTTTACTGATTGTTGAGTAAGCCGGATGGCGAGTTTTCTGTCTTTTTCTTCAGTTTCTCTTCTTTCAGCGATTAGACGTTCAGCTCTGAGGTGATCCTTGTATTCCTTTTGAGAAAGTTTGAACTTTGGAGGAATAGAAGGAAATTGATCACGCTTCAGAATGATTCGCTGAGCCTCGAACTTCTTTATTATCTATTCTCTTCTTTTCTGATCCTCTTCACTTGGTTTTTGAGGAACCAAGGAAGGTCTGTTTTTGTGAGAGAGCATCTGTTCTTCAGGTTCATCAGTCTCAGAGATCAAATCTAAGACCGGGATTATTTCTTCAGCTTTGGGAGCTGGGATTATTGTTGGTGAAGTCGCAGTTGTAGAAACTTCAGCGATATCCTCAAACAGGGGAGAGGACTAGCTGAAACACAGCGATCGTACGAGTAAGAACTTGGGTAGAACAGAGACAGAGAAAGAATGTGGTTGTGTATAGAGGTTTTGGAGAGGAGAGTTGATAATGTGTATAGATAGAGGAGGGATGAGTGTAAGGAAGATTTAGTGTACCTGACAAATTGGCTTTGGAAGCGAGATCGTCAGATTGTCATTGTCTTCAGCGACACCTTTTCCTTTGCCCTTGTCAGCTTCAGACGCTGAAGGCTTTGATTTGGCCCGCTCCCCTGAAGGTTCGTTTATCACGATCCCTTTAAGAGTTGCGGTCCTCTGAGCAGGCTTGACGATAAAGGAGTCATCATCATCATCATCGTCATCATCATCATTCTTTGGAGAAGAGGATGGTTCATCATCAGATAAGTCGATGGCTTCTTCATCTTCAGCTTCAGATTCAGATTCTTCAGCATCTTCTTCGAGTTGCTCCCCCTCAGACACAGAGGTAAGCTTCTTGGTTCCCTCAGGGTTTTCATCTCCCTGAGGTCCAGTGGTTGTTTATTCATTTGTCTTCTCACCCTCTTCAGTAAGGGTGAGGTCTTCAGTCTTCTCCCCCTTGATAGATTTATCATGGGAAAGGTCTTCAGTCTTCTCCCCCCCTTCCTCATGATGAGAGGGGGAGGAATGGGATGACTCAGCAGTTGGTTTTGGTTCCCTGTCTTCTTGGCCAGGGATCCCCATATAATCTTCAATCGCTGCTACTCTATCTTCTAGGCCAGTAATAGCAGGATTGATCTTTAAGAGTTCAGCACGATCCGCCGTAGTAAAATGCGTCGGTGCAGGGGCAGGGGCGGTCATGTTGTTCAGGATCTGCTGCATCATTGTCTTCATTGAAGTGACGTCAGTCTTTATTGAATTGACGTCAGTCTTCACAGAACTCATGTCAGTCTTTACTGAACTGACTTCAGTCTTTACAACAGTCATCTCTCCCTGAAGATGTCCAACCGATGTCTTCAGCGTTGTAAACTCGCTAGACATGGATTGAACTGATGTTTTGATAGAGAGGTAGTCTGTGTAGATGTCAGCGAGCACTTTGGCAAAGTTGCTGAGAGTATGATCAACCTTCTCCAAGTCAGCTTTGGAGGCATTCTTTTCAACCACTGTTGTCAGCTTTGTGAGATTCTCTCCAACGTTTGTTACAGCTGAAGAGTTGTCGGAGAGAGTAGTGGTGAGACCTGTCAGCTTCGTCTCTAGGTTCTTCAGAGAGGCGTTGATGTCTCCCAAATTAGGACCTGTAACATATAAGTACTTGTGAACAGAGGAAAGCTCAGAAGTTTGGGGTTCAGTTACAGTGTTTATGGGTTGGTGTATACCTGCAAGAGGATTGATGAATTCGTCAAAATCTCTGTGTCCTGAGAAGAGTTCCATGTCGTCAGCTAGAGTGCGTGTATGCATGGACATCTCTGCAGGTCCTACATCCATCATTCCTTGAAGAGTATCAGCTTTAGCTTCTGGAGGAATGATATGTGCTCCAGTGGTGACAACTGGATTAGAGTCCAATGGAGTAGAGGGAGAAGCGAAGGTTGAGAAAGTTGGTTGGGTGCGGGGTTCAGCGTTGGGTCCGCTGAGAATCGCTTCTTTAGTCTGTGGAGAGACTGAAGGAGGTTGGGTAGATTCCAAGTTTATAACCTCAACGTTTAGAGACGCTGAAGCTGGGATGGAATGGGTGGCTTGTTCAGCTGTGACAGAGCGTACCACTGAACGTTCCTTCAGCTCTTCAAGATGAGCTGAGGAATCTTCAGCATGAGATTGCTGGGGTTGCTCCTTGGTTTTCTTAGTTCTTTTGGAACTAAGTTGGGTAGATGAGTGTTTCCTTTTATGAGAAGGAATGGAGGTTGCAGCTTGGGTATCAGCGATGGGTTTGTCCGCTGAAGGAGCTGCAGAAGTAGAAGAAGTAGGGTTGAGAAGAGTTAAGAGTGTAGAGAGACGTACCTCGTTTTCCACTGGCTTGAAGTCGAGTACTTTAGGGCCAACCTGAGAGAGTTTCAGGTCACCCTCTTTTGGGTAGTTGTCCTTCAGGCCAGTTTGGAAGACGGCGCTGATGAATCTTAGATATGGAACCCATGGAGATCGGTCAGCGGCGGAGTCTACTCTGAGTACAAGGTCATCGTAGATTATCGATGCCCAGTCTATATGAAGACCTTTCAGCAAAGCATATCCCATTGCTTGCTGAGGTTGAGCAGCTTGATCAGAGGAGCCGGTCTTTGCAGTCATGCAGCTTATTAAGTGAGCGAAGATGAAGTTCATCTCGCTGGGCATTTTTGACTTCTTGATGAGGGTCAGTTTCTTCTCAGGCTTCTTGTCCCTCCCAGTTTCCCATACATAGCCCATTGCATCAAAGAATGCAGTGATGGCTTCCCTATCTGAGTGTTTCTTGTGGTCAGGGAGGGGAACAAACGGTTTTTCTTTAGTGGCGATGGGAAGGCTCAGGGCTTTGCGGATAATGGCAGGGGTGATCTTTATAGTGCCAAAATCAGTATCACAGAGGATGCAATCAATTGTCTTTGAAGAGTCTTTGGTTGATGGTAGCTGAGAGTGTCTGGCAGAATACCAGAACTAAGAAAGTAGTAGCTGATGTGCAGGAGGTGTTATGGTCAGGGCTGTAGAGAGGCAACAGTTTTTCAGGAAATTCACAGCATCATTCAGATGTGTGACTTGCTTTCGAGGAGGAAACTCGAGAAGCGCATAGAGGTTGTTGGTTTTTGTCCAATCAAGTTCTTCAAGAGTGAACTTGACCTGAGGAGCCTTGATGATTTCCAATTCCTCAGCAGCAGCAGTAGTGTTCTCAGCGGTGGTGTTCTTGGCAGAGGAAATGTCAGTAGATGCCATTTCTGTATTATCAGTTCAACCAAAGATATAAAATATAAGAATAATCTTAATGTGGAAAGATTTTCCAATAAGATGGTTCGAATTTTGTCCATTTCATTCAGACAAAAATGTCTTAATGAAGATTAGGGTTTTTCTTGGTTTTGAAAAAGAAATGCAAACCAAAAAAAAATCTTGTTTTCCAGTTTCCTTTTAGGATTCTGGAAAAACGTATGAAGAACAAGTTTAAGATTTTGCGTTTAAACTTGAAGAACAACCATGAAAGGTTGTGTTCATAAAACCATGAAAGAAATGATTTTATTTGAAAAGTTCTTTTGTTTGATCTTGTAAAAACAATGAGAAGATCATTAACAAGTTTTAAGAAACAGGTAATTAACAGAAATATTAACCTGGTTCGTTGAAGAAGAAGAAGTTCTTGAAAAACTTGAGAGCACAAATGCAACAATATTTTTCTTGCTTGGAGGAGAAGTTTTTCGCGTAAAGGAAAAAATATAAACCCACAAAGTGTTTATATAGTAAGATTAGAGAGAGAAAAACTCGAGCGGGAAAGTTTTTCATCATAACACGGACACGTGTTTGCATTTTATTGGAAGGTAAACGAAACGTGCAAACGTGTGTCAGAAAAAAAGAGCGTGCCGGGGCTTATCCGTTGTAATGACGTCACAACTGGCCTTTCATTTCTAGGATGTCTCTGAGGTTTTTAAAACTCAGGGACACTTTTGAAAACATGAAGCACTGAATAGAAATATCAGTGTTGGTTTTAGAAATTTCAAAGTATCGCTGATTAAGGAAGAGATATTCAGCGATGCAATTTGTTTTGAAATCTTGCATTCACATGCGATTGTCAGTGAGAGAAAAACATACCTTGATATCAGCGAATCAAGTTTATTCAGAGAGAATGATAGAATGGGTTATATAAGTTGATTTTATCCTATCGCTGATCAAATGTGAACCGCTGAAGATTTTACTCTTCATAATTCAACATTCCAAGCTCGCTGATGAGAAAGTTGAATCTTGTCTCATCAAGAGGTTTGGTGAACAGATCAGCTAACTGATAATCAGTTGGGATAAAGTGAAGTTCTATATCACCATTCATCACATGATCTCTGATAAAATGATACCTGATTTCGATGTGTTTTGTCTTTGAGTGTAGCACTGGATTGTTGGCTATAGCGATGGCACTTGTGCTGTCGCAATAGATTGGAATATTTGAGAGCTGTAGGTCATAGTCCAGTAGTTGATTTCTCATCCACAAGACCTGAGAGCAACAGCTTCCAGCGGCTACATACTCAGCTTCAGTTGTGGAGGTGGACACTGAGTTTTGCATTTTACTTGTCCAACTCACCAGCTTTCCACCCAAGAGCTGACAGCCTCCTGTGGTGCTTTTCCTATCCAATTTGCAACCTGCAAAATCACTATCTGAATAGGCGATTAGATCGAACCCTGAGTCTTTGGGATACCAAAGACCTAGAATCGCAGTACCCTTAAGGTATCGAAAAATTTGCTTTACAGCGATCATATGAGATATCTTAGGTTCAGCTTGATATCGTGCACACAAACAGGTTGCGTACATAATATCGGGTCGGCTAGCTGTAAGATACAAAAGAGAGCCGATCATCCCACGGTACAGCGTGACATTAACAGGAATACCATTAGTATCCTTATCTAGTGTCAGCGGTGATGCCATAGGGGTTTTCATAGCTGAACTCTGAGTTAAATCGAATTTCTTCAGCATATCTTTAACATACTTTCCCTGATTAATGAAAGTTCCTTTTTCATTTTGCTTTATCTGAAGACCAAGGAAATATGTTAGTTCACCCATCATGCTCAATTTATACTCATCTTTCATTCTATCAGCGAAACGAGTACAAAGATCAGGGTTAGTAGAACCAAATATACTGTCATCAACATATATCTAAACAAGAATGATATGACCTTTTACTTTCCTGAAAAATAGAGTCTTATCGATTTTACCACGCTCAAATTGTTCAATATGGAGATAAGTAGAGAGAGTGTCATACCATGCACTTGGAGCTTGCTTTAAGCCATAAAGTGTCTTATCCAGTTTATAAACATAACCTGGACGCTTAGGATCTGAGAATCCTGGAGGTTGTTCCACATAGACTTCTTCATTTAGCTTTCCATTTAGAAACGTTGACTTAACATCCATCTGATATACTTTGAAATCTTTGTGTACAGCGTATGCTAAGAATAGACGAATAGATTCTAGTTTTGCTACTGGAGCAAATGTTTCGTCGTAATCTATGCCTTCCTCTTGTCTGTATCCCTGAGCAACAAGTCGAGCCTTGTTGCGGGTTAAAGTTCCATGTTTGTCCAACTTGTTTCGATAGACCCATTTAGTGCCAATCACTGTTTTGTCAGTTGGTCTTCGAACAAGTTTCCAAACTTTGTTTCTTTCGAATTCAGTCAGCTCTTCTTGCATGACGCTGACCCAGTTTGGATCTTTGAGGGCATCGTCTACTTTCTTTGGTTCAGTCAGAGAAATAAAGTTAACAAATAAACAAATATTACCTGCACTTCGTCGAGTCTGAACACCGGCGTTTGGATCACCAAGAATTTGATCAATTGTTTGATTTACAGTCCATCGCTGAGCCGGAGCGTGAGACGCTAACTCAAACTGAACTGGAGGAGCTGAAGATGAGGCTTCAGCAGCTTCTGAAGTATCAGCCAAGAGAAGAATGGGTGCAGTTGTCATTATATTCACTGATTGCTGAGAGGTAGATGGAATGTCTGAGACATTTGGTTCAGAAGCAGGTATAGTGTTTAAAGGAACAACTGAGACCCATGATGTTTCAGCTTCACTATTCTGCATGTTTGGAATGATAGGACTATCATCTTCAACTGTACGAGTATGAGGAGTGGGAATATCTTCTGAATCACCAAGATGAGAGAACATCCATTGATTCAGTTCTTCAGTATCAGCGGACGGTTTAGAGTTCGTTGAACGGGATTTGTCAAACGTGACGTGAATAGTTGCTTCTACAGTTTGTCTTCTTCGATTGAAGACTCTGAAGGCTTTGGAGATTGAAGAACATCCAAGAAAGATTCCATCATCAGCCTTAGGATCAAACTTTCCAAGGGCATCTCTGTTGTTCAGTATGAAACACTGACATCCAAAGATGTGAAGAAAGCTGATTGAAGGCTTTCTCCCATGAAAAAGTTCATAGGTTGTTTTATTGAATCTTTTGACTATCAGCGACCTGTTTTGCGTAAAACAAGCAGTGTTGACAGCTTCTGCCCAAAACTGAGTAGGCAGGTGAGAATCGCTGAGCATTGAACGTGCAGCTTCAATAATTGTTCTATTTCTTCTTTCAGCGACTCCATTTTGTTGCGGTGTTCTCACTGATGAAAAGTTGTGAGAAATACCCTCACTCTCAAAGAAGGAATCAAGAGAACTGTTTTTGAATTCAGTCCCATGATCACTCCTTATTGAGCGAACGGTCAAGTTGTTCAGGGTTTCCATCTTCCGAACAAAGGTGATGAGTTCTTCAGGGGTGTCACTCTTAGAACGGAGAAACATTACCCATGTATAGCGAGAGAATTCATCAACTATGACCAGTGTATATTTCTTTCCAGCGATGGATTGTTTGTTAACAGGGCCAAACAAATCCATATGGAGAAGTTGTAGAGGAGATGACACTGAAGAGACTTGCTTTGACTTAAAGCTTGCTTTGGTCTGCTTCCCTTTCTCACACGCTGAACATAAAGATTCTTTGGCATATGAGTGTTGAGGTAGACCAGTGACTAACTCTTTTGAAGAAAGAGTGTTCAGTATCTTGAAATTCAGATGAGAGAGCCTCTTATGCCATAGCCAGTTGACATTAGATGAGGCTTTTGAGAAGAAACAGGAGTTATCAGTGGTTGTTGAGTCCATATTTATTACATAAACATTTTCCAAACGATAACCGCTGAGAGCTATCTTCTCCTTTTTGTCAGTGACAAAGCAGGATTCCTTAGTAAATATTACTTTGTCATCCTTGTCGCAAAGCTGACTGATGCTTAAAAGATTATGCTTCAGCCCTTCAACATATGCGACTCTTCTGAAGGTGGTTGTACCATTAGAGAGTACACCAAACCCTCGGGTATGTCCTTTTCCATTTCCACCGAAAGTCACAGAGGGACCCTTCTCTTCCTTGTATTCAGCGAGCAGGATTTTCTTTCCAGTCATGTGTCTAGAGCATCCGCTATCGTGATACCAGATACCCTTCTTAACCTGTATTACAAAGGAAGATTAGTTTTTCTTGGGTACCCACTTAACCATGTGTACACGTTTATCAGTGGAAATAGTTGGAACTGAAGGTTCAGCAATCTTCGCAGCATTTGAAGATTCAGCTTTGTCAGTCTTTACTTTGGTTAATTTCTTAACCTCAGTGGTCTTCTTTGCCTTGGGGGCAATGATCTTCACCTTAGCTATCTTTTCAGCTTTGGTGGCTGTGGGGCACTTACTAGCAATATGATCAGTAAGTCCACAGTGATAACATTTCCTATAACTAAAAGTAGTTCTAGGACCATTTGAATGCTGAGCTTTAGATTTTGAATTAGAAGTACCAGCACCAAGTAAGCTATTGGCTTTTGAAATGGGAGGAACATTCAGTTCTTCGGATTTCTTACCAGAGACATCCACTCTGATTCTAGGAGTAGATCGCTGAATAGATCCACACTGAGTAGATCCAGAGATCTGATTCCTTGATCTAGAGGGATGAATCACTAAAGCTTTAGAAGCATTCAGCTTAGGTACTAAGGTACCCTTCTGAGGATTTTGGTTAAAAGCAATTCCTTTACCTTTGTTTTTAAAGACAGAGGTAGTTTTTGAATAAACCATTTTCTCTTTACCTTTTGAAGAGGTAGAAACTTCCTCAGGAATAGGCGGTCTAGAAGAGGAACACTGAGAGGATGAAGTATCAGCGACTGAGGATACGAAAGTTCCAAACAAGAGCATGGAACGATCAGTGGTTGGTTCTAGAGTATCAACTTTGTAACCAAGACCACGTTTATCACTCAGGGGAATCTGAGACTTAATTATCTCAGTGATCTTTGTTGAAGAATTACACCATCCTTCAACAGTAGTTTTTTCAGCTCTTAATGCAGCGATAGCTTCTTCGCGCTCGATTTTGACTAGCTGATTTAAGTGCACTTGATCTTTAAAATCTTCTTCAATTTTAGAAAGCTTTTCTATTTGAAGGTGACAGTTTTTAAGCTGTTCAGCGAGATCAAGGTTTTGATTTTCAACTACAGTTTTGCCATTCATGGCTTCATATAAACTTCTAGTCAAGAGATCGATTTTACGAAGACTATCAGCTTCATCAATATTTTGCAATATTTGTAAAGAAGGAAGGTGATACCTGAGTAGCAGAGGTTGAAGTGGAGGGAATGTCTGAACTTTATTCCTCATCTTCAATCTTAGCCATAAGACAGAGATTGGCTTCATCATCTTCAGAGTCAGATGATGATTCTTCTTCATCAGATGCAGCCCAATCATAGTTAGCCATCAGTCCTTTGCCTTTCTTCTTAAAGCTTTTCATCTTTACATACTTTTCTTTCAGCTTGGCGTATTTGTCATATTTATTCCTGGGAATAAAGGATTTCTTGGGAAACACTGAGTTTCTCGAAACTTTCTTAGACCTGCACTCGTTAGCGAAATGTCTTATCTTTTCGCAGTTAAAACAAGTAGCAGTAGCCTTATCAACAGGAGCTGATGATCTTGGCTTGTCATTAATGGAAAGAGGTTTATTATTTCTGAACATTTTCTTTTTGGCGAATCTTCTGAACTTTTTAGTGAGGAGAGCCAAAGATTCATCATCATCTGAAGAGTCAGAATCTGATGACCTTTCAGAGTTACTTTCCAACTCAGTGATAGTGACCGAGGGTCGCTGAGTGGAAGGTTTCTCTGAGATTAAAGCAACAGGGGTGCTTTTTGAATCTTTTACAAGATTCTTCTTAAGATGACTCGATTGCTCATGATTCAGCATCGTGCCATATAAGGTAGAAAGGGTCATTGATTTTAGATCATTTGACAGCTTGAGACACATAGAATAACTGTCCCAGCTTTCGGGTAAACATTCTATAAACTTTGTCAGCACTTCAAAGTTAGAATATTCCTTACCAACAGTTTTTAGATCTATTATTAAACAGTTAAAACGTTGGTGAACTTCAGAGAGAGTTTCATTCTTACCACAAATGAAACTTTCGTACTGTCTTACCAGGTTGATCTTTCGAGAGTCCTGGACTTCAGAAGTACCTTCATACTGAACACAGATTGTGTCCCACATAGCTTTTGAGGTTTTCAGGTTCATGACGGAATGGTAGACTTCGTCAGGAAGAGCCATGTATAGTATGGATCTGGCTTTGGTGTCGATAGCCACTTTCTTCTTATCTTCATCAGTCCACATATGAACTTCCTTAGGAATCAGCCTTTCTGGAATAACAGGTCTATTCTCAGCGGCTGGAACTACAGCATCAATTCTTATAGGAATATATGGGTCGTTTTCAAGATAATAAGGCATAGTAGGGTCTACACCTTCTAAGAAGAGAATCATCATATTTTTCCATAGATTAAAATTATCTCTGGAGAATCTAGGGGGTTTTGCAAGAGAACCATTGTCAATATAGTTTGTGTTTGTGTTGGTAGCCATTTTCAGAAATAGCAAGGAAGAGAAATCTTAGTATATATCAGATCTTGTTTATGAGATTAAACAAATCCGCTCCGATACCACTTGTTGGTCCCGAAGGGCTATACAAGTTTGTAGAAGGGGGGGGGGGGGGTTGAATACAAACACACAAATTTTACTTTTCTAAATTGTTTATTGATAAATCATTAACAATTTACAGCTTGTTGCGGAACAAGATTAAGGATAAACCTAAATCTAAACAAGTTGGAACACTAAGTTTCTTGCACTAAGAAAGAGAAGGAAATTACTAATAATAACATATCTCAAGATAAGAAAGATGACTTGTCCAGAGTTAGCAAGTGCTTCAAAAATGAAGCTGGAGTCCTTCTTATATACTGCATGCATTTAATGCATGGCAGTTTACACTTTACACGTGACAGCAGCTGATTGGTTGCATGTCATTGACCTTTGTTGACAACCTTAGTAGCCACATGTTTGAACAGTGTAGTATCAGAGTGGTTGTACGATTTCAGACAATAAGGAGGTTCTTTTCTGACACATCGTACGGAGTCGTGCAAGGGTGGTTAAGACAAAAGTACTTTGTACGGAGGACTTCATGATCAGCTTTTCGTTGATTCAGCGCTTTACCATTGTTTATCAGCGAATGATAAAGTTCAGCGATAGCTGAAGTCCTGTACTTGATACTTCACGTTGAGTGGACAAATCTGAGTCTTCGCTGATCCGCATCAGTTCATTAGGAGACTTGTCGCTGGTTCTTGAGCTTGATCTTCGACTTCAGCGTAGAACCTATGTTGACGTGAAACTTGTCTTCAGAGATCATAAGTAAACAGCTAACTTATCAGCGATCACCATAAGGACTGAACAGACTCAGAGCATTATGGTGAACAGTGTTCGTTGAATGTTTAATCTAAAGAGCGAGAGTTCCTATCATCGGTACTGTAAGATCTTAGTACTTATCAGTGATAGTGAAACTCTAATACATATTGTTTACTTATAATTTTCACTAAGTATATAAGAGAGGGTCATTATTAAATCACTGAGGGTTTGGATCAACAGGTAATTCTCCCATGCCGTCTCCCAGTCTTCTGCCTCCTCAGCCGTGAATGGATAATCGGTCGCAGTTCACCCATGGTTTCTCCACTCCTCGTTTGTTTCCGGTACATTCCAGGTACGCCGGCGAGCTCCATCGTTCAGTGGTTGGTAGGCTGTCGAACGTGAAGTTCCAGCCCCATTCGCCGACCTGTTCCCCCTTGATCTTGAACCTCCAGCCATAGTGTTAAGAAAAGCGAGAGAATGTTTGTAAACGGTGTAGAGGGTATAAAAGATAGATAGCAAGTTGTGAATTACTACTTCATCATGCCATCTACTTATAGCCGTGAAAATGTATGTTCTTCATCAGGGATGTGGATATGGTCAAAGATTTCGTCTGAAAAGTTGCCTGCATGATTCGTCTGAATAGTTCACTGCAAGATTCGTCTGAAAAGAGCCTGCATGATTCGTCTGAAAAGAGCCTGTAAGATTCGACTGAAAAAGTAACTGCAAGATTCGTCTGCAAAAGGAAGTCTGCAAGATTCTCCTGAAGTTTTTATTGTGATTTCGACCTTATTTTGTGTTCCAATTTCTACAACTCGGGGAGATGCCATAAAACAAAAATTAGCTAGGAACTATATACATATTTTCATCATCTACGAGTAGTATTAAGGATTAATGCACATGTGAATCAAGAAATAAATGTTTGTTCATCCAATAATCTATGTATTAGGATTACCGCAAGTTTCATAAACCTACTTACTAGGTACTAGAAAGATCAAATTATGGTAGCATGGTATTTAGTAATAGTGAGCACAAAATAATGTCGAAATCATGGCGAAACATGGGAGGAGCATGATCATCATGATGCATTTACATGTTATCATGCATCAATGACACTGGATGGCTTTGCTGATACATATTCACCATTGCCAAAGTTGTTGCAGGTTGATGATCATGGTAAAACCTCGACGAAGTTGTAGGTTCATGATCATGGTAAAACCTCGACAAAGTTGTAGGTTATCATTTTATGTAGTTGAGATTTTTAAAGTGTTGTTGCATGTTTTTACTGTTTTTGTCACACTTTTTAGGCTTCAAGTATTCATATGTGCAATACTTTAACAAAATAATAAACAAAATTATAACTTCAATCACAATACTTTAACAAAATAAGTTAACACTAAAAATAACAATCATTTAATGTTACATAAACAACCTGCTAATCTAACCTAAAGTACAATGCGCATAAATGGTTTCCGCCATATGCATTCGATAGTTCATGGCCTCTCGTTCGGTGCGGTCTGGATGTAAATCTGGCACATCGCCGTCAATCAACATGTTGGCGTTACGACATACCCAGACACCGCAATCCGCATTCATCCCTTGCTGTTGTGGTGCATGCCTGCTGAACCTATGACGAAAGAACTGTGAACGGTCGTGACGTTTAATTTGCCCGAGCAGTCTAAAGAACTTCGACAGCTGAGCTTTAAATGTGCTAATATGCTGCTGCAAAGCCATTTCGTAGACACTCTCTTTGGCGTTGTCATATATGGTCATAATCATACGCTCAATCTCAAACACTCCGAGCACCCAATGAAGGGGATGAATGCAGATAGGGATGTACACCTGAAATATTACAATATTAGACAAATAGTTAGCAACAAACAACTTAAATAAAATAGGAGTAAAACGATTTTCATACTGTATCGATGTCCCACCAACCAACCCCTTCCACACCATTGCATGTATTCCACACGGACTCGACACCTTGATTCTCCCGGACCATCAAGTCAAAGAAACTAGTTAGCATGATGGTCCACCTCGCTTTTGGAGTACGCATATTTAGGAGCATGCTGACCCAACAGTCGATATGCTATACACAAAAAATAGATTGTTAGACATGTAATATAAATATATTTGATTATATGACTATAGTTAAACTTCAATACTAACCAAATCCTCTAATTCAGAATGCAAAGGGTCAACTGCCAGCAATACTTCAAAAAACCGGGGGGAAATGTTCAGGTTGACGTAAAGGGTGTATACCAGGTTTTGGAGGTCACCAGTCTGGCACAGGTTCAATATCTCCGAGGCCGAAAGAATCTCCGGTGAAGCCATCTTTCCCTTTCCCGCTTTCTTTCCCTGTCCCTTTCCCTTTCCCTTTCCCTTTCCCGCTCCCTTTGCTCTCAACTTTGGCATGGCTTTCTTTTGAGGGGGCGGTGTGGTAGATTTTTGCCGTGTCCATGGG